>OX595986.1:3813533-4205152 GCA_951394045.1 Nitzschia sp. DOCU1 | reverse complement strand
CACAGTCCCAAGGAGGTCTCGATCGGGGAGGAATGTGGAAATGGCTCGGGCCATGGCAGAAAATGAGAAGGTTCTATCGAAAAGAAAAGGCGAAACGTCTGGAACCATCAAGATTGAAAATGGCGCAACCGTGGAAGCAGCAGCGTCGTCACGTCGGCGACGACGAAAGTAGCAATGCTCTTGTGGCCCCATCGAAATCAACAGCCCACTTGCTTCTAGAAAATAGGGAATGGGTTTTCTGTGCCGGGTATCTGGAATGCCACAGAATTATACCCCAATGACCCAGAACCTGGCTGTTGGCTGCGTCAATTTCCTTTCGAACAAGGGGCATTAGCCGAATGTCAACTACTGCCAACGACCCAAGGTCCATATCCAGCCAAACTAGATGCTTCATCTGAGGAGCCGCCTCTTCTGAATGCCGGAAGAATTCCACTTAAAGGGGTACACATGGGGCCAGGGAGGTTTGGGGCGAGGAATCCTCTCTCTGGAGAAGAGAACCATACGCTCATACCCCAGCACCTAACAAAAGCATTATACTACTTCCTTATCCGACAACAAGTCGGAATTGGGCTTCATCTAATCAACTCGCTATGTACTTCGCGCTCGTGAGATAGCAACAACAAGGTCCAGATTGCATTTGAGCCAAAGAACAGATCTGCTGCGGATCCTTGTTGCACAGCAGTCGGCCACACAGCCACCTGGCTATGTACTTCCCCAATGCTTCCCTCCTTTGGACTAGCTAGGAGTCGATCAGTCGATGTCAGGGCTGGGGGCCAGCGTGGCGTAATGGCGGTGTAAAACGGGTCAACTTCTTTGCAGCAGCACCGATGACAGTCCCGATCGAGCGTCGACAACCCTTAGTCGAAACCCCTAGTAACTGTTTTCAGCCAGCACATAATCAACGTTTCCGTCTTCTTCTCAAGGAGTTTGCTTCTTCTCCCTCGGGCCCAGCTTGAAAAGGCGGTGGCCCAGTGTGTTGACCTCGCCTTCTAGGTCCACCACCGTGCATATTTCGTAGGAACGCCTCTTGTTCTACCACAAGCCGACGTGCCAAGTCCCACGAGTGGCCTGAATAATGGGCGTAGCCTCCTTGGACACGATTCCGGTATAGATGCACCAGCTCTTCCCTCTGATCCGACGTTAGCTTTACCCCAGTCTGGCGGTAAAAATAGACTAGAAAATCGTTTTCGGTCCAGGATTTGTTGTTGGATGCAGTGTTGTTGTAGCCAGTTTCCGCTTCCTCCACCATAGATAATGGTTTCCCACTTTGCCTGGCATCTCGAATCCGTTCAAAGGCTTCACGGATGCGTATAAAATCTTTCGAAATGGTCGCACTATTCATGGAAGTGTCGGGGTGATGCTGAAAGGCGAGCTTGACAAAGGCTTTCTGCACCGTTTGGAAAGACGAAGAGGGAGGGACTCCCAAGATGAGATAAGGATTGTTGCTTCGGCTCGTGGTAAAGCTTCGAATGGCAAGACTTTCAGAGGCACAATTATTCCGAGGACATGCCATTACCGCCGTCAACCTTTGATCTTGTATGGGACGCCGCGTGCGGCAACCCAAAATGTTGGCTGCTCGATGAAAGCAAACATTCTTCATCGTTTTTGGGACGGAGAGGAGCCAGTATTCAACTCAAAACGATCTGCGGAGATAGCAGAGCAACTTTCCTTCTTCGTCTCTATGTTGTTGGTGATCGTCGCTCTGAGATCATCCACTCTCGCGTTAGCTCGCCATCGTCCCCTTTTCGGAATTTATTTGTGCGAATAGTTCGAACCAAAATGACCTCGGAGGGATGGCAGAAGTTAGGTCCAATGAGTCGAGTCGAAGAAAATAGGGCCGTTGAATTGCGCGGCCGGCGGCGCGCTCGTCTGCCACCACACCCATCACACATCACCGCACCGACAATGACGATAGACGACGAATGCCTTCCTCGACGCTACTATTCTTACGGAGCATTAAAGCTGTACATCAATCCTTCTGTTTTGCTTTCTCAACCATTATGGATCTTGGCTTTGGAAGCCGTAACCAAGAGGTGGGCAGTGCCACCGCCCGAGTGCTTCTGCAAGGGGCGCAACTGCAAGAGGAGACTCTGAATGCCGAGCTTGCTCAATACGACAAATTGCTGGAAGACGACGAAGGCCTGGAAGAACTGCGGCAGCGACGTTTGGCGAAACTGCAACAGCAACATTCCCAGGTTCAAAAGTGGAAAGACCTTGGACATGGAGGGTATGCGGAACTAGGAGCTGGTCAGGACGCTCGTGACGTTGCCAAGGATTTTTTTGAGGCGTCGAAGGCTTCTGATCGCATGGTGGTGCATTTTTACCGACCGACCACTCGTTATTGCGACGTATTTCATGCCCATCTCTCCAAGATTGCATCCAAACATCTGGAAACGAGGTTCGTCAAGATCAATGTCCACGACTGCGATCATCAAGGAGGCGGTGCGTCATTTCTGGTCGAGCGGCTAGGCGTGACGGTCATGCCGACGCTGGTGCTTGTCAAGGATCGCAAAGCCTTCCATCACATGATTGGTTTTAATGAAGTCGGCGGGACAGAGGATTTTTCGGAACAGATGTTGGCCTATGTTCTAGGGAAACATGGGATTATCGACCCACGTGACGACGAAGAAGTTCCAGAAGACCTTTTGAATTCCCGTATGGGCGTAAACGCAATCAGGATACGGAAGGGAGCGAGGAGTGGTTTTCATAAAGATGGAGACGAATTTGATTAGCTATATTGTAAACACGTGTTTATATGGATTGCCGCCGCCTGTCGGCGATTACAGGAGTGAAATGGTCGCAGTAGCACGGAGCTCTGAAACCTCGCCCCTTCGGCCCTCTACTTCTCTCTCTAGCCCCGTAACTTCCCTCTAGAGAGCTCTACTGTAGAACGCGGCGCTTGTTTCCCCATGGGTGTGGTAGTTTCAAGCGTGCAATGCTAAGACAGCTGATAACAGAGTACATGCTAGTTTTTTGCCAGTACTATGCTGAGGTGGGCTCACGTATTCGTCGTGATAAGGACTACAACACAGCTAGAGAGCACCGGAGTAAATGTAAGTGACGCCCAGGGCGCGTGTCTACAGTAGTTAGCCGGTGGAGCTACATCGGCCCGAAGAAGCAGGAGAGGCCGATCGGAGGAGTGGCATGTTGGGCATCGGGTCGCCCGGCCGCCGGGACGTGCTTGAGAGAGCCAGCACGCCATCGGGACTCGTTGCCGTTGCTGTTATTATTGAACCAGTACCCGGCCACAATCTACCACAGCAGGCTGGACCATCCAAGGACTGAGTTACACAAACAGAGAGGAGATGAAGGATGACATATGGTACCGGTAAGCCTCTATGGCCACTGAAGGCTGGCAGCTCATCATGGTAATACCGGCAGCAACAAATCCCCTCGATGTAGTACTAGGAGGTCCAATTGGTCCATGACAATGAAGGAATGAAGGCAGCGAGTGCCTTCTCGGGTCGACACATCTCCTTGGACCATAGTCAAACAGTAGTCTAATATAGGCTCTTGACATGGCCGTGCAGTACAAGCAGCACTGCTGAAGTGGAATAGAATAGTTACTTCGCCGCCGACCCGTTGATTTCGAAGCATACGATGCTTGTGGGTTTTGTTAGTTTTATTATTTTAGCATGTCGAGAGCAAAGGACATTGCTTCCTGTTTAGCAGGTGGGGGAAGCAAGAAGGTATTATATTGTCAAGGTTCATTCATCATCCCAGCAACCAACGCATGTTGGTTGTAGACATTTCGCACAGGCGCGAATCTTAGCGTAATGAAGTAGCATCGCGTACTTCACTCCGAAAGTCTTGAGGTCAAATCAGAAGCTGCTTCTAAAGCTTCAAGGGTGGCTAGCTCGAGCCTTGGGAACGAATGACGGTTGGAGAAGGGGAGAAGACCGCCTCCTCCACCGATCAAAGGACTGGTTGATAGTTGCCGCAACTTGGATCCGGCACCTCGCCTGTTTCGGACGGATTGGGCGGCAATCCTCGCTTGAATCTCGATGCGACGGCGACGAAGGGAGTCATCATTATATGGATAGCTGTAGCTCCGCCTAGATGATCTGTCAACGGCTGGACTCGACCCGTTCTCAGGCACGCGATGGGTGCCGCTGCTTCCACTTGTGCTCTCAGCTGATGATCTTCGTGGCGAACCAACCGGCGGTGCCCGATCATCAGGTCTATCGTCACTCCTTTCCATGATCGTCGTGCTCGACCAACGTTGCTATTGAAACTTCAAATTGTGTGTCTGAAAAGGCTATCTGGGAATCGCCGCATCAAGCCAAGCACTTTAACTCACCACAGCACCTGGATTGTCTCTTTATTCTGCTTGGAATGCACTACTACTGCAAAAACGCTTCGCCTTCCCGCAATTGTCAACGATGGACTGTGCAGGAGGTGCGCTAGAATTTCCCGTAGCAACGCTCGGAATTTCAAAGACAGGTGCTGCCATTCCATGCAGCTGTTGTACCCGCCGAACTTCCATTGACGCTCATTAAATGTGATTGACTGACGTGCATTGAGGACTTCAGTAAGACATTTTGCGTCATATGCCTTCTTCCCAGACAAGTTGGCTAACGACACCGAACGCCTTCAACTCTGGTGTCAAAATTGATTGGTTTTCGACCACAAAGGTACAGTAATCGTCTCTCAATCAGAATGAGGCTAGAAGAAAACAGCCAATTAAAAACATGACAACAGATGGTACACAGACACTTTCATACTTCTCCCAACGCTTTGTTTTGAGTGTGCGAAGTACAGACGAGAAGCGCAGGCTGCAACACTACTACGTAGCCCGCATTCATACCTTAAAGTGAGTCGGAATTTTATACACATGGGAACGAACGTGTATAATAAGACTCAACACTCATGACTGAAGGGATATGACCAATACGACCGGTCACCCAGCATTGGGAGACCGCGGCGAAACGACGACCACCACCATCACAAGTAGTGGCAGCATCATGGCAACAACAACAACAACAACAACAAACGAAGTCATTGCTTCATTGCTGAACAACCCGTCCCATCTAAGGTGCATTCAGGGCTCTACCTGCCAGCATAAGGACATACAGACTACCATGGAAGAGCTACATTTGAGCAACCAGCGATTTTAAATGGATCATTGGAAGGCCCTTGCCTTCACATGCTACAATGCGATGTCAGCACTTTTCATTGTCGGGACATCGACGAAGAATGGAAGATAAGAACAAGATAATTGCGACATTGGCAAATCCTCATTGCCAGGTCGAAGAAGAATGGTTGGAAAATTGTGCATTGCTATTTTTCTGGCCAAACCACCACCGCCAGCAGCACTGCTTAATTGGCGGTTGTTCCTTTATTTTCACAAATGTGACAATCAACTTCTGGGCTGCTGCATTACTACTGCTGCAAAGGCATGGACAATGACGCCACCACCATGGCCGCTGCTACCAATTGGTGGCTACATCAAGCTGCCACTACTAGGCTACCACCGCAGCCAGGGCTACTTTCAAATCATCGGTCGGTTCTTTATTTCCACAATGGCGACAATCAACTTCCATTGCTACTTCTGTAAAGTTGTGGACGACCACGACAACCCTGTGGTTGCTGCTGGCAAACCGATAGTACATGGGGCAAATTCTTAGTATTTCATGCTCTCACAGAGTGACTGGCACTGCTATCAATTGACAAGCAATCACAACTAGTAGCACGACACCTACTCTGCTATTGCTGGTGAGTAGCCAGTTGCAATACTACTACTGGCAGTAGTGCTTGCCCTATATTGCTTTAACTCTACTAGTATATTACCACCAAATTGATAGTTGGACACGTGCTTCTGCTGCATTTGTTTGAGCACCGCCGCCTTCGGGGTAGTATTAGTACTGCTAACAGTAGTGTCATCTCGTTCTAGCAGCATGAAACCGTAGTAGTATTATGATCCCTAGCAGACAAAAGTTGGTTTAAATAATCCATTCAATACTGGTATAGCCCTACTTTAGCACGAGGGGGCACCAAATATGATGTTGTCGACGACTCCTACTATGAGAGACGCCTACTGTCCTATTTGTTTTTTGCAGGCACCTTGGCGGCAACCTGACGCAAAATTGACAATGGGTGCAAGAAGCACAGAGCTTGGTTTCATTGTCGCCATCCAAGTGCAGACTTACAATAGAGTTGATGATCCCTAAACAACTGCATTGGTCAAACAAGTCGACAGGTACGATCGACTGCTACTCGTACCGATCGATTGCTACTCGTGTGGGGGCAGAAAATTATACAGCTCGGACAAATTGATGTATAAATTTCCGAACATACCCACGGTAGCGCCATCCCACCGTGCAAATAACGTGGCATACTACTGCCGGGTAGTGCGGAAAAATATACACTTTCTGTATAATGGACTTGTATGACTAATGAAGTCGTGTATACGATTCCGACAGTCCTTAAAGTGAGTCGGAATTTTATACACATGGGAACGAACGTGTATAATAAGACTCAACACTCATGACTGAAGGGATATGACCAATACGACCGGTCACCCAGCATTGGGAGACCGCGGCGAAACGACGACCACCACCATCACAAGTAGTGGCAGCATCATGGCAACAACAACAACAACAACAACAAACGAAGTCATTGCTTCATTGCTGAACAACCCGTCCCATCTAAGGTGCATTCAGGGCTCTACCTGCCAGCATAAGGACATACAGACTACCATGGAAGAGCTACATTTGAGCAACCAGCGATTTTAAATGGATCATTGGAAGGCCCTTGCCTTCACATGCTACAATGCGATGTCAGCACTTTTCATTGTCGGGACATCGACGAAGAATGGAAGATAAGAACAAGATAATTGCGACATTGGCAAATCCTCATTGCCAGGTCGAAGAAGAATGGTTGGAAAATTGTGCATTGCTATTTTTCTGGCCAAACCACCACCGCCAGCAGCACTGCTTAATTGGCGGTTGTTCCTTTATTTTCACAAATGTGACAATCAACTTCTGGGCTGCTGCATTACTACTGCTGCAAAGGCATGGACAATGACGCCACCACCATGGCCGCTGCTACCAATTGGTGGCTACATCAAGCTGCCACTACTAGGCTACCACCGCAGCCAGGGCTACTTTCAAATCATCGGTCGGTTCTTTATTTCCACAATGGCGACAATCAACTTCCATTGCTACTTCTGTAAAGTTGTGGACGACCACGACAACCCTGTGGTTGCTGCTGGCAAACCGATAGTACATGGGGCAAATTCTTAGTATTTCATGCTCTCACAGAGTGACTGGCACTGCTATCAATTGACAAGCAATCACAACTAGTAGCACGACACCTACTCTGCTATTGCTGGTGAGTAGCCAGTTGCAATACTACTACTGGCAGTAGTGCTTGCCCTATATTGCTTTAACTCTACTAGTATATTACCACCAAATTGATAGTTGGACACGTGCTTCTGCTGCATTTGTTTGAGCACCGCCGCCTTCGGGGTAGTATTAGTACTGCTAACAGTAGTGTCATCTCGTTCTAGCAGCATGAAACCGTAGTAGTATTATGATCCCTAGCAGACAAAAGTTGGTTTAAATAATCCATTCAATACTGGTATAGCCCTACTTTAGCACGAGGGGGCACCAAATATGATGTTGTCGACGACTCCTACTATGAGAGACGCCTACTGTCCTATTTGTTTTTTGCAGGCACCTTGGCGGCAACCTGACGCAAAATTGACAATGGGTGCAAGAAGCACAGAGCTCGGTTTCATTGTCGCCATCCAAGTGCAGACTTACAATAGAGTTGATGATCCCTAAACAACTGCATTGGTCAAACAAGTCGACAGGTACGATCGACTGCTACTCGTACCGATCGATTGCTACTCGTGTGGGGGCAGAAAATTATACAGCTCGGACAAATTGATGTATAAATTTCCGAACATACCCACGGTAGCGCCATCCCACCGTGCAAATAACGTGGCATACTACTGCCGGGTAGTGCGGAAAAATATACACTTTCTGTATAATGGACTTGTATGACTAATGAAGTCGTGTATACGATTCCGACAGTCCTTAAAGTGAGTCGGAATTTTATACACATGGGAACGAACGTGTATAATAAGACTCAACACTCATGACTGAAGGGATATGACCAATACGACCGGTCACCCAGCATTGGGAGACCGCGGCGAAACGACGACCACCACCATCACAAGTAGTGGCAGCATCATGGCAACAACAACAACAACAACAACAAACGAAGTCATTGCTTCATTGCTGAACAACCCGTCCCATCTAAGGTGCATTCAGGGCTCTACCTGCCAGCATAAGGACATACAGACTACCATGGAAGAGCTACATTTGAGCAACCAGCGATTTTAAATGGATCATTGGAAGGCCCTTGCCTTCACATGCTACAATGCGATGTCAGCACTTTTCATTGTCGGGACATCGACGAAGAATGGAAGATAAGAACAAGATAATTGCGACATTGGCAAATCCTCATTGCCAGGTCGAAGAAGAATGGTTGGAAAATTGTGCATTGCTATTTTTCTGGCCAAACCACCACCGCCAGCAGCACTGCTTAATTGGCGGTTGTTCCTTTATTTTCACAAATGTGACAATCAACTTCTGGGCTGCTGCATTACTACTGCTGCAAAGGCATGGACAATGACGCCACCACCATGGCCGCTGCTACCAATTGGTGGCTACATCAAGCTGCCACTACTAGGCTACCACCGCAGCCAGGGCTACTTTCAAATCATCGGTCGGTTCTTTATTTCCACAATGGCGACAATCAACTTCCATTGCTACTTCTGTAAAGTTGTGGACGACCACGACAACCCTGTGGTTGCTGCTGGCAAACCGATAGTACATGGGGCAAATTCTTAGTATTTCATGCTCTCACAGAGTGACTGGCACTGCTATCAATTGACAAGCAATCACAACTAGTAGCACGACACCTACTCTGCTATTGCTGGTGAGTAGCCAGTTGCAATACTACTACTGGCAGTAGTGCTTGCCCTATATTGCTTTAACTCTACTAGTATATTACCACCAAATTGATAGTTGGACACGTGCTTCTGCTGCATTTGTTTGAGCACCGCCGCCTTCGGGGTAGTATTAGTACTGCTAACAGTAGTGTCATCTCGTTCTAGCAGCATGAAACCGTAGTAGTATTATGATCCCTAGCAGACAAAAGTTGGTTTAAATAATCCATTCAATACTGGTATAGCCCTACTTTAGCACGAGGGGGCACCAAATATGATGTTGTCGACGACTCCTACTATGAGAGACGCCTACTGTCCTATTTGTTTTTTGCAGGCACCTTGGCGGCAACCTGACGCAAAATTGACAATGGGTGCAAGAAGCACAGAGCTCGGTTTCATTGTCGCCATCCAAGTGCAGACTTACAATAGAGTTGATGATCCCTAAACAACTGCATTGGTCAAACAAGTCGACAGGTACGATCGACTGCTACTCGTACCGATCGATTGCTACTCGTGTGGGGGCAGAAAATTATACAGCTCGGACAAATTGATGTATAAATTTCCGAACATACCCACGGTAGCGCCATCCCACCGTGCAAATAACGTGGCATACTACTGCCGGGTAGTGCGGAAAAATATACACTTTCTGTATAATGGACTTGTATGACTAATGAAGTCGTGTATACGATTCCGACAGTCCTTAAAGTGAGTCGGAATTTTATACACATGGGAACGAACGTGTATAATAAGACTCAACACTCATGACTGAAGGGATATGACCAATACGACCGGTCACCCAGCATTGGGAGACCGCGGCGAAACGACGACCACCACCATCACAAGTAGTGGCAGCATCATGGCAACAACAACAACAACAACAACAAACGAAGTCATTGCTTCATTGCTGAACAACCCGTCCCATCTAAGGTGCATTCAGGGCTCTACCTGCCAGCATAAGGACATACAGACTACCATGGAAGAGCTACATTTGAGCAACCAGCGATTTTAAATGGATCATTGGAAGGCCCTTGCCTTCACATGCTACAATGCGATGTCAGCACTTTTCATTGTCGGGACATCGACGAAGAATGGAAGATAAGAACAAGATAATTGCGACATTGGCAAATCCTCATTGCCAGGTCGAAGAAGAATGGTTGGAAAATTGTGCATTGCTATTTTTCTGGCCAAACCACCACCGCCAGCAGCACTGCTTAATTGGCGGTTGTTCCTTTATTTTCACAAATGTGACAATCAACTTCTGGGCTGCTGCATTACTACTGCTGCAAAGGCATGGACAATGACGCCACCACCATGGCCGCTGCTACCAATTGGTGGCTACATCAAGCTGCCACTACTAGGCTACCACCGCAGCCAGGGCTACTTTCAAATCATCGGTCGGTTCTTTATTTCCACAATGGCGACAATCAACTTCCATTGCTACTTCTGTAAAGTTGTGGATGACCACGACAACCCTGTGGTTGCTGCTGGCAAACCGATAGTACATGGGGCAAATTCTTAGTATTTCATGCTCTCACAGAGTGACTGGCACTGCTATCAATTGACAAGCAATCACAACTAGTAGCACGACACCTACTCTGCTATTGCTGGTGAGTAGCCAGTTGCAATACTACTACTGGCAGTAGTGCTTGCCCTATATTGCTTTAACTCTACTAGTATATTACCACCAAATTGATAGTTGGACACGTGCTTCTGCTGCATTTGTTTGAGCACCGCCGCCTTCGGGGTAGTATTAGTACTGCTAACAGTAGTGTCATCTCGTTCTAGCAGCATGAAACCGTAGTAGTATTATGATCCCTAGCAGACAAAAGTTGGTTTAAATAATCCATTCAATACTGGTATAGCCCTACTTTAGCACGAGGGGGCACCAAATATGATGTTGTCGACGACTCCTACTATGAGAGACGCCTACTGTCCTATTTGTTTTTTGCAGGCACCTTGGCGGCAACCTGACGCAAAATTGACAATGGGTGCAAGAAGCACAGAGCTCGGTTTCATTGTCGCCATCCAAGTGCAGACTTACAATAGAGTTGATGATCCCTAAACAACTGCATTGGTCAAACAAGTCGACAGGTACGATCGACTGCTACTCGTACCGATCGATTGCTACTCGTGTGGGGGCAGAAAATTATACAGCTCGGACAAATTGATGTATAAATTTCCGAACATACCCACGGTAGCGCCATCCCACCGTGCAAATAACGTGGCATACTACTGCCGGGTAGTGCGGAAAAATATACACTTTCTGTATAATGGACTTGTATGACTAATGAAGTCGTGTATACGATTCCGACAGTCCTTAAAGTGAGTCGGAATTTTATACACATGGGAACGAACGTGTATAATAAGACTCAACACTCATGACTGAAGGGATATGACCAATACGACCGGTCACCCAGCATTGGGAGACCGCGGCGAAACGACGACCACCACCATCACAAGTAGTGGCAGCATCATGGCAACAACAACAACAACAACAACAAACGAAGTCATTGCTTCATTGCTGAACAACCCGTCCCATCTAAGGTGCATTCAGGGCTCTACCTGCCAGCATAAGGACATACAGACTACCATGGAAGAGCTACATTTGAGCAACCAGCGATTTTAAATGGATCATTGGAAGGCCCTTGCCTTCACATGCTACAATGCGATGTCAGCACTTTTCATTGTCGGGACATCGACGAAGAATGGAAGATAAGAACAAGATAATTGCGACATTGGCAAATCCTCATTGCCAGGTCGAAGAAGAATGGTTGGAAAATTGTGCATTGCTATTTTTCTGGCCAAACCACCACCGCCAGCAGCACTGCTTAATTGGCGGTTGTTCCTTTATTTTCACAAATGTGACAATCAACTTCTGGGCTGCTGCATTACTACTGCTGCAAAGGCATGGACAATGACGCCACCACCATGGCCGCTGCTACCAATTGGTGGCTACATCAAGCTGCCACTACTAGGCTACCACCGCAGCCAGGGCTACTTTCAAATCATCGGTCGGTTCTTTATTTCCACAATGGCGACAATCAACTTCCATTGCTACTTCTGTAAAGTTGTGGATGACCACGACAACCCTGTGGTTGCTGCTGGCAAACCGATAGTACATGGGGCAAATTCTTAGTATTTCATGCTCTCACAGAGTGACTGGCACTGCTATCAATTGACAAGCAATCACAACTAGTAGCACGACACCTACTCTGCTATTGCTGGTGAGTAGCCAGTTGCAATACTACTACTGGCAGTAGTGCTTGCCCTATATTGCTTTAACTCTACTAGTATATTACCACCAAATTGATAGTTGGACACGTGCTTCTGCTGCATTTGTTTGAGCACCGCCGCCTTCGGGGTAGTATTAGTACTGCTAACAGTAGTGTCATCTCGTTCTAGCAGCATGAAACCGTAGTAGTATTATGATCCCTAGCAGACAAAAGTTGGTTTAAATAATCCATTCAATACTGGTATAGCCCTACTTTAGCACGAGGGGGCACCAAATATGATGTTGTCGACGACTCCTACTATGAGAGACGCCTACTGTCCTATTTGTTTTTTGCAGGCACCTTGGCGGCAACCTGACGCAAAATTGACAATGGGTGCAAGAAGCACAGAGCTCGGTTTCATTGTCGCCATCCAAGTGCAGACTTACAATAGAGTTGATGATCCCTAAACAACTGCATTGGTCAAACAAGTCGACAGGTACGATCGACTGCTACTCGTACCGATCGATTGCTACTCGTGTGGGGGCAGAAAATTATACAGCTCGGACAAATTGATGTATAAATTTCCGAACATACCCACGGTAGCGCCATCCCACTGTGCAAATAACGTGGCATACTACTGCCGGGTAGTGCGGAAAAATATACACTTTCTGTATAATGGACTTGTATGACTAATGAAGTCGTGTATACGATTCCGACAGTCCTTAAAGTGAGTCGGAATTTTATACACATGGGAACGAACGTGTATAATAAGACTCAACACTCATGACTGAAGGGATATGACCAATACGACCGGTCACCCAGCATTGGGAGACCGCGGCGAAACGACGACCACCACCATCACAAGTAGTGGCAGCATCATGGCAACAACAACAACAACAACAACAAACGAAGTCATTGCTTCATTGCTGAACAACCCGTCCCATCTAAGGTGCATTCAGGGCTCTACCTGCCAGCATAAGGACATACAGACTACCATGGAAGAGCTACATTTGAGCAACCAGCGATTTTAAATGGATCATTGGAAGGCCCTTGCCTTCACATGCTACAATGCGATGTCAGCACTTTTCATTGTCGGGACATCGACGAAGAATGGAAGATAAGAACAAGATAATTGCGACATTGGCAAATCCTCATTGCCAGGTCGAAGAAGAATGGTTGGAAAATTGTGCATTGCTATTTTTCTGGCCAAACCACCACCGCCAGCAGCACTGCTTAATTGGCGGTTGTTCCTTTATTTTCACAAATGTGACAATCAACTTCTGGGCTGCTGCATTACTACTGCTGCAAAGGCATGGACAATGACGCCACCACCATGGCCGCTGCTACCAATTGGTGGCTACATCAAGCTGCCACTACTAGGCTACCACCGCAGCCAGGGCTACTTTCAAATCATCGGTCGGTTCTTTATTTCCACAATGGCGACAATCAACTTCCATTGCTACTTCTGTAAAGTTGTGGACGACCACGACAACCCTGTGGTTGCTGCTGGCAAACCGATAGTACATGGGGCAAATTCTTAGTATTTCATGCTCTCACAGAGTGACTGGCACTGCTATCAATTGACAAGCAATCACAACTAGTAGCACGACACCTACTCTGCTATTGCTGGTGAGTAGCCAGTTGCAATACTACTACTGGCAGTAGTGCTTGCCCTATATTGCTTTAACTCTACTAGTATATTACCACCAAATTGATAGTTGGACACGTGCTTCTGCTGCATTTGTTTGAGCACCGCCGCCTTCGGGGTAGTATTAGTACTGCTAACAGTAGTGTCATCTCGTTCTAGCAGCATGAAACCGTAGTAGTATTATGATCCCTAGCAGACAAAAGTTGGTTTAAATAATCCATTCAATACTGGTATAGCCCTACTTTAGCACGAGGGGGCACCAAATATGATGTTGTCGACGACTCCTACTATGAGAGACGCCTACTGTCCTATTTGTTTTTTGCAGGCACCTTGGCGGCAACCTGACGCAAAATTGACAATGGGTGCAAGAAGCACAGAGCTCGGTTTCATTGTCGCCATCCAAGTGCAGACTTACAATAGAGTTGATGATCCCTAAACAACTGCATTGGTCAAACAAGTCGACAGGTACGATCGACTGCTACTCGTACCGATCGATTGCTACTCGTGTGGGGGCAGAAAATTATACAGCTCGGACAAATTGATGTATAAATTTCCGAACATACCCACGGTAGCGCCATCCCACCGTGCAAATAACGTGGCATACTACTGCCGGGTAGTGCGGAAAAATATACACTTTCTGTATAATGGACTTGTATGACTAATGAAGTCGTGTATACGATTCCGACAGTCCTTAAAGTGAGTCGGAATTTTATACACATGGGAACGAACGTGTATAATAAGACTCAACACTCATGACTGAAGGGATATGACCAATACGACCGGTCACCCAGCATTGGGAGACCGCGGCGAAACGACGACCACCACCATCACAAGTAGTGGCAGCATCATGGCAACAACAACAACAACAACAACAAACGAAGTCATTGCTTCATTGCTGAACAACCCGTCCCATCTAAGGTGCATTCAGGGCTCTACCTGCCAGCATAAGGACATACAGACTACCATGGAAGAGCTACATTTGAGCAACCAGCGATTTTAAATGGATCATTGGAAGGCCCTTGCCTTCACATGCTACAATGCGATGTCAGCACTTTTCATTGTCGGGACATCGACGAAGAATGGAAGATAAGAACAAGATAATTGCGACATTGGCAAATCCTCATTGCCAGGTCGAAGAAGAATGGTTGGAAAATTGTGCATTGCTATTTTTCTGGCCAAACCACCACCGCCAGCAGCACTGCTTAATTGGCGGTTGTTCCTTTATTTTCACAAATGTGACAATCAACTTCTGGGCTGCTGCATTACTACTGCTGCAAAGGCATGGACAATGACGCCACCACCATGGCCGCTGCTACCAATTGGTGGCTACATCAAGCTGCCACTACTAGGCTACCACCGCAGCCAGGGCTACTTTCAAATCATCGGTCGGTTCTTTATTTCCACAATGGCGACAATCAACTTCCATTGCTACTTCTGTAAAGTTGTGGACGACCACGACAACCCTGTGGTTGCTGCTGGCAAACCGATAGTACATGGGGCAAATTCTTAGTATTTCATGCTCTCACAGAGTGACTGGCACTGCTATCAATTGACAAGCAATCACAACTAGTAGCACGACACCTACTCTGCTATTGCTGGTGAGTAGCCAGTTGCAATACTACTACTGGCAGTAGTGCTTGCCCTATATTGCTTTAACTCTACTAGTATATTACCACCAAATTGATAGTTGGACACGTGCTTCTGCTGCATTTGTTTGAGCACCGCCGCCTTCGGGGTAGTATTAGTACTGCTAACAGTAGTGTCATCTCGTTCTAGCAGCATGAAACCGTAGTAGTATTATGATCCCTAGCAGACAAAAGTTGGTTTAAATAATCCATTCAATACTGGTATAGCCCTACTTTAGCACGAGGGGGCACCAAATATGATGTTGTCGACGACTCCTACTATGAGAGACGCCTACTGTCCTATTTGTTTTTTGCAGGCACCTTGGCGGCAACCTGACGCAAAATTGACAATGGGTGCAAGAAGCACAGAGCTCGGTTTCATTGTCGCCATCCAAGTGCAGACTTACAATAGAGTTGATGATCCCTAAACAACTGCATTGGTCAAACAAGTCGACAGGTACGATCGACTGCTACTCGTACCGATCGATTGCTACTCGTGTGGGGGCAGAAAATTATACAGCTCGGACAAATTGATGTATAAATTTCCGAACATACCCACGGTAGCGCCATCCCACCGTGCAAATAACGTGGCATACTACTGCCGGGTAGTGCGGAAAAATATACACTTTCTGTATAATGGACTTGTATGACTAATGAAGTCGTGTATACGATTCCGACAGTCCTTAAAGTGAGTCGGAATTTTATACACATGGGAACGAACGTGTATAATAAGACTCAACACTCATGACTGAAGGGATATGACCAATACGACCGGTCACCCAGCATTGGGAGACCGCGGCGAAACGACGACCACCACCATCACAAGTAGTGGCAGCATCATGGCAACAACAACAACAACAACAACAAACGAAGTCATTGCTTCATTGCTGAACAACCCGTCCCATCTAAGGTGCATTCAGGGCTCTACCTGCCAGCATAAGGACATACAGACTACCATGGAAGAGCTACATTTGAGCAACCAGCGATTTTAAATGGATCATTGGAAGGCCCTTGCCTTCACATGCTACAATGCGATGTCAGCACTTTTCATTGTCGGGACATCGACGAAGAATGGAAGATAAGAACAAGATAATTGCGACATTGGCAAATCCTCATTGCCAGGTCGAAGAAGAATGGTTGGAAAATTGTGCATTGCTATTTTTCTGGCCAAACCACCACCGCCAGCAGCACTGCTTAATTGGCGGTTGTTCCTTTATTTTCACAAATGTGACAATCAACTTCTGGGCTGCTGCATTACTACTGCTGCAAAGGCATGGACAATGACGCCACCACCATGGCCGCTGCTACCAATTGGTGGCTACATCAAGCTGCCACTACTAGGCTACCACCGCAGCCAGGGCTACTTTCAAATCATCGGTCGGTTCTTTATTTCCACAATGGCGACAATCAACTTCCATTGCTACTTCTGTAAAGTTGTGGACGACCACGACAACCCTGTGGTTGCTGCTGGCAAACCGATAGTACATGGGGCAAATTCTTAGTATTTCATGCTCTCACAGAGTGACTGGCACTGCTATCAATTGACAAGCAATCACAACTAGTAGCACGACACCTACTCTGCTATTGCTGGTGAGTAGCCAGTTGCAATACTACTACTGGCAGTAGTGCTTGCCCTATATTGCTTTAACTCTACTAGTATATTACCACCAAATTGATAGTTGGACACGTGCTTCTGCTGCATTTGTTTGAGCACCGCCGCCTTCGGGGTAGTATTAGTACTGCTAACAGTAGTGTCATCTCGTTCTAGCAGCATGAAACCGTAGTAGTATTATGATCCCTAGCAGACAAAAGTTGGTTTAAATAATCCATTCAATACTGGTATAGCCCTACTTTAGCACGAGGGGGCACCAAATATGATGTTGTCGACGACTCCTACTATGAGAGACGCCTACTGTCCTATTTGTTTTTTGCAGGCACCTTGGCGGCAACCTGACGCAAAATTGACAATGGGTGCAAGAAGCACAGAGCTCGGTTTCATTGTCGCCATCCAAGTGCAGACTTACAATAGAGTTGATGATCCCTAAACAACTGCATTGGTCAAACAAGTCGACAGGTACGATCGACTGCTACTCGTACCGATCGATTGCTACTCGTGTGGGGGCAGAAAATTATACAGCTCGGACAAATTGATGTATAAATTTCCGAACATACCCACGGTAGCGCCATCCCACCGTGCAAATAACGTGGCATACTACTGCCGGGTAGTGCGGAAAAATATACACTTTCTGTATAATGGACTTGTATGACTAATGAAGTCGTGTATACGATTCCGACAGTCCTTAAAGTGAGTCGGAATTTTATACACATGGGAACGAACGTGTATAATAAGACTCAACACTCATGACTGAAGGGATATGACCAATACGACCGGTCACCCAGCATTGGGAGACCGCGGCGAAACGACGACCACCACCATCACAAGTAGTGGCAGCATCATGGCAACAACAACAACAACAACAACAAACGAAGTCATTGCTTCATTGCTGAACAACCCGTCCCATCTAAGGTGCATTCAGGGCTCTACCTGCCAGCATAAGGACATACAGACTACCATGGAAGAGCTACATTTGAGCAACCAGCGATTTTAAATGGATCATTGGAAGGCCCTTGCCTTCACATGCTACAATGCGATGTCAGCACTTTTCATTGTCGGGACATCGACGAAGAATGGAAGATAAGAACAAGATAATTGCGACATTGGCAAATCCTCATTGCCAGGTCGAAGAAGAATGGTTGGAAAATTGTGCATTGCTATTTTTCTGGCCAAACCACCACCGCCAGCAGCACTGCTTAATTGGCGGTTGTTCCTTTATTTTCACAAATGTGACAATCAACTTCTGGGCTGCTGCATTACTACTGCTGCAAAGGCATGGACAATGACGCCACCACCATGGCCGCTGCTACCAATTGGTGGCTACATCAAGCTGCCACTACTAGGCTACCACCGCAGCCAGGGCTACTTTCAAATCATCGGTCGGTTCTTTATTTCCACAATGGCGACAATCAACTTCCATTGCTACTTCTGTAAAGTTGTGGACGACCACGACAACCCTGTGGTTGCTGCTGGCAAACCGATAGTACATGGGGCAAATTCTTAGTATTTCATGCTCTCACAGAGTGACTGGCACTGCTATCAATTGACAAGCAATCACAACTAGTAGCACGACACCTACTCTGCTATTGCTGGTGAGTAGCCAGTTGCAATACTACTACTGGCAGTAGTGCTTGCCCTATATTGCTTTAACTCTACTAGTATATTACCACCAAATTGATAGTTGGACACGTGCTTCTGCTGCATTTGTTTGAGCACCGCCGCCTTCGGGGTAGTATTAGTACTGCTAACAGTAGTGTCATCTCGTTCTAGCAGCATGAAACCGTAGTAGTATTATGATCCCTAGCAGACAAAAGTTGGTTTAAATAATCCATTCAATACTGGTATAGCCCTACTTTAGCACGAGGGGGCACCAAATATGATGTTGTCGACGACTCCTACTATGAGAGACGCCTACTGTCCTATTTGTTTTTTGCAGGCACCTTGGCGGCAACCTGACGCAAAATTGACAATGGGTGCAAGAAGCACAGAGCTCGGTTTCATTGTCGCCATCCAAGTGCAGACTTACAATAGAGTTGATGATCCCTAAACAACTGCATTGGTCAAACAAGTCGACAGGTACGATCGACTGCTACTCGTACCGATCGATTGCTACTCGTGTGGGGGCAGAAAATTATACAGCTCGGACAAATTGATGTATAAATTTCCGAACATACCCACGGTAGCGCCATCCCACCGTGCAAATAACGTGGCATACTACTGCCGGGTAGTGCGGAAAAATATACACTTTCTGTATAATGGACTTGTATGACTAATGAAGTCGTGTATACGATTCCGACAGTCCTTAAAGTGAGTCGGAATTTTATACACATGGGAACGAACGTGTATAATAAGACTCAACACTCATGACTGAAGGGATATGACCAATACGACCGGTCACCCAGCATTGGGAGACCGCGGCGAAACGACGACCACCACCATCACAAGTAGTGGCAGCATCATGGCAACAACAACAACAACAACAACAACAAACGAAGTCATTGCTTCATTGCTGAACAACCCGTCCCATCTAAGGTGCATTCAGGGCTCTACCTGCCAGCATAAGGACATACAGACTACCATGGAAGAGCTACATTTGAGCAACCAGCGATTTTAAATGGATCATTGGAAGGCCCTTGCCTTCACATGCTACAATGCGATGTCAGCACTTTTCATTGTCGGGACATCGACGAAGAATGGAAGATAAGAACAAGATAATTGCGACATTGGCAAATCCTCATTGCCAGGTCGAAGAAGAATGGTTGGAAAATTGTGCATTGCTATTTTTCTGGCCAAACCACCACCGCCAGCAGCACTGCTTAATTGGCGGTTGTTCCTTTATTTTCACAAATGTGACAATCAACTTCTGGGCTGCTGCATTACTACTGCTGCAAAGGCATGGACAATGACGCCACCACCATGGCCGCTGCTACCAATTGGTGGCTACATCAAGCTGCCACTACTAGGCTACCACCGCAGCCAGGGCTACTTTCAAATCATCGGTCGGTTCTTTATTTCCACAATGGCGACAATCAACTTCCATTGCTACTTCTGTAAAGTTGTGGACGACCACGACAACCCTGTGGTTGCTGCTGGCAAACCGATAGTACATGGGGCAAATTCTTAGTATTTCATGCTCTCACAGAGTGACTGGCACTGCTATCAATTGACAAGCAATCACAACTAGTAGCACGACACCTACTCTGCTATTGCTGGTGAGTAGCCAGTTGCAATACTACTACTGGCAGTAGTGCTTGCCCTATATTGCTTTAACTCTACTAGTATATTACCACCAAATTGATAGTTGGACACGTGCTTCTGCTGCATTTGTTTGAGCACCGCCGCCTTCGGGGTAGTATTAGTACTGCTAACAGTAGTGTCATCTCGTTCTAGCAGCATGAAACCGTAGTAGTATTATGATCCCTAGCAGACAAAAGTTGGTTTAAATAATCCATTCAATACTGGTATAGCCCTACTTTAGCACGAGGGGGCACCAAATATGATGTTGTCGACGACTCCTACTATGAGAGACGCCTACTGTCCTATTTGTTTTTTGCAGGCACCTTGGCGGCAACCTGACGCAAAATTGACAATGGGTGCAAGAAGCACAGAGCTCGGTTTCATTGTCGCCATCCAAGTGCAGACTTACAATAGAGTTGATGATCCCTAAACAACTGCATTGGTCAAACAAGTCGACAGGTACGATCGACTGCTACTCGTACCGATCGATTGCTACTCGTGTGGGGGCAGAAAATTATACAGCTCGGACAAATTGATGTATAAATTTCCGAACATACCCACGGTAGCGCCATCCCACCGTGCAAATAACGTGGCATACTACTGCCGGGTAGTGCGGAAAAATATACACTTTCTGTATAATGGACTTGTATGACTAATGAAGTCGTGTATACGATTCCGACAGTCCTTAAAGTGAGTCGGAATTTTATACACATGGGAACGAACGTGTATAATAAGACTCAACACTCATGACTGAAGGGATATGACCAATACGACCGGTCACCCAGCATTGGGAGACCGCGGCGAAACGACGACCACCACCATCACAAGTAGTGGCAGCATCATGGCAACAACAACAACAACAACAACAAACGAAGTCATTGCTTCATTGCTGAACAACCCGTCCCATCTAAGGTGCATTCAGGGCTCTACCTGCCAGCATAAGGACATACAGACTACCATGGAAGAGCTACATTTGAGCAACCAGCGATTTTAAATGGATCATTGGAAGGCCCTTGCCTTCACATGCTACAATGCGATGTCAGCACTTTTCATTGTCGGGACATCGACGAAGAATGGAAGATAAGAACAAGATAATTGCGACATTGGCAAATCCTCATTGCCAGGTCGAAGAAGAATGGTTGGAAAATTGTGCATTGCTATTTTTCTGGCCAAACCACCACCGCCAGCAGCACTGCTTAATTGGCGGTTGTTCCTTTATTTTCACAAATGTGACAATCAACTTCTGGGCTGCTGCATTACTACTGCTGCAAAGGCATGGACAATGACGCCACCACCATGGCCGCTGCTACCAATTGGTGGCTACATCAAGCTGCCACTACTAGGCTACCACCGCAGCCAGGGCTACTTTCAAATCATCGGTCGGTTCTTTATTTCCACAATGGCGACAATCAACTTCCATTGCTACTTCTGTAAAGTTGTGGACGACCACGACAACCCTGTGGTTGCTGCTGGCAAACCGATAGTACATGGGGCAAATTCTTAGTATTTCATGCTCTCACAGAGTGACTGGCACTGCTATCAATTGACAAGCAATCACAACTAGTAGCACGACACCTACTCTGCTATTGCTGGTGAGTAGCCAGTTGCAATACTACTACTGGCAGTAGTGCTTGCCCTATATTGCTTTAACTCTACTAGTATATTACCACCAAATTGATAGTTGGACACGTGCTTCTGCTGCATTTGTTTGAGCACCGCCGCCTTCGGGGTAGTATTAGTACTGCTAACAGTAGTGTCATCTCGTTCTAGCAGCATGAAACCGTAGTAGTATTATGATCCCTAGCAGACAAAAGTTGGTTTAAATAATCCATTCAATACTGGTATAGCCCTACTTTAGCACGAGGGGGCACCAAATATGATGTTGTCGACGACTCCTACTATGAGAGACGCCTACTGTCCTATTTGTTTTTTGCAGGCACCTTGGCGGCAACCTGACGCAAAATTGACAATGGGTGCAAGAAGCACAGAGCTCGGTTTCATTGTCGCCATCCAAGTGCAGACTTACAATAGAGTTGATGATCCCTAAACAACTGCATTGGTCAAACAAGTCGACAGGTACGATCGACTGCTACTCGTACCGATCGATTGCTACTCGTGTGGGGGCAGAAAATTATACAGCTCGGACAAATTGATGTATAAATTTCCGAACATACCCACGGTAGCGCCATCCCACCGTGCAAATAACGTGGCATACTACTGCCGGGTAGTGCGGAAAAATATACACTTTCTGTATAATGGACTTGTATGACTAATGAAGTCGTGTATACGATTCCGACAGTCCTTAAAGTGAGTCGGAATTTTATACACATGGGAACGAACGTGTATAATAAGACTCAACACTCATGACTGAAGGGATATGACCAATACGACCGGTCACCCAGCATTGGGAGACCGCGGCGAAACGACGACCACCACCATCACAAGTAGTGGCAGCATCATGGCAACAACAACAACAACAACAACAAACGAAGTCATTGCTTCATTGCTGAACAACCCGTCCCATCTAAGGTGCATTCAGGGCTCTACCTGCCAGCATAAGGACATACAGACTACCATGGAAGAGCTACATTTGAGCAACCAGCGATTTTAAATGGATCATTGGAAGGCCCTTGCCTTCACATGCTACAATGCGATGTCAGCACTTTTCATTGTCGGGACATCGACGAAGAATGGAAGATAAGAACAAGATAATTGCGACATTGGCAAATCCTCATTGCCAGGTCGAAGAAGAATGGTTGGAAAATTGTGCATTGCTATTTTTCTGGCCAAACCACCACCGCCAGCAGCACTGCTTAATTGGCGGTTGTTCCTTTATTTTCACAAATGTGACAATCAACTTCTGGGCTGCTGCATTACTACTGCTGCAAAGGCATGGACAATGACGCCACCACCATGGCCGCTGCTACCAATTGGTGGCTACATCAAGCTGCCACTACTAGGCTACCACCGCAGCCAGGGCTACTTTCAAATCATCGGTCGGTTCTTTATTTCCACAATGGCGACAATCAACTTCCATTGCTACTTCTGTAAAGTTGTGGACGACCACGACAACCCTGTGGTTGCTGCTGGCAAACCGATAGTACATGGGGCAAATTCTTAGTATTTCATGCTCTCACAGAGTGACTGGCACTGCTATCAATTGACAAGCAATCACAACTAGTAGCACGACACCTACTCTGCTATTGCTGGTGAGTAGCCAGTTGCAATACTACTACTGGCAGTAGTGCTTGCCCTATATTGCTTTAACTCTACTAGTATATTACCACCAAATTGATAGTTGGACACGTGCTTCTGCTGCATTTGTTTGAGCACCGCCGCCTTCGGGGTAGTATTAGTACTGCTAACAGTAGTGTCATCTCGTTCTAGCAGCATGAAACCGTAGTAGTATTATGATCCCTAGCAGACAAAAGTTGGTTTAAATAATCCATTCAATACTGGTATAGCCCTACTTTAGCACGAGGGGGCACCAAATATGATGTTGTCGACGACTCCTACTATGAGAGACGCCTACTGTCCTATTTGTTTTTTGCAGGCACCTTGGCGGCAACCTGACGCAAAATTGACAATGGGTGCAAGAAGCACAGAGCTCGGTTTCATTGTCGCCATCCAAGTGCAGACTTACAATAGAGTTGATGATCCCTAAACAACTGCATTGGTCAAACAAGTCGACAGGTACGATCGACTGCTACTCGTACCGATCGATTGCTACTCGTGTGGGGGCAGAAAATTATACAGCTCGGACAAATTGATGTATAAATTTCCGAACATACCCACGGTAGCGCCATCCCACCGTGCAAATAACGTGGCATACTACTGCCGGGTAGTGCGGAAAAATATACACTTTCTGTATAATGGACTTGTATGACTAATGAAGTCGTGTATACGATTCCGACAGTCCTTAAAGTGAGTCGGAATTTTATACACATGGGAACGAACGTGTATAATAAGACTCAACACTCATGACTGAAGGGATATGACCAATACGACCGGTCACCCAGCATTGGGAGACCGCGGCGAAACGACGACCACCACCATCACAAGTAGTGGCAGCATCATGGCAACAACAACAACAACAACAACAAACGAAGTCATTGCTTCATTGCTGAACAACCCGTCCCATCTAAGGTGCATTCAGGGCTCTACCTGCCAGCATAAGGACATACAGACTACCATGGAAGAGCTACATTTGAGCAACCAGCGATTTTAAATGGATCATTGGAAGGCCCTTGCCTTCACATGCTACAATGCGATGTCAGCACTTTTCATTGTCGGGACATCGACGAAGAATGGAAGATAAGAACAAGATAATTGCGACATTGGCAAATCCTCATTGCCAGGTCGAAGAAGAATGGTTGGAAAATTGTGCATTGCTATTTTTCTGGCCAAACCACCACCGCCAGCAGCACTGCTTAATTGGCGGTTGTTCCTTTATTTTCACAAATGTGACAATCAACTTCTGGGCTGCTGCATTACTACTGCTGCAAAGGCATGGACAATGACGCCACCACCATGGCCGCTGCTACCAATTGGTGGCTACATCAAGCTGCCACTACTAGGCTACCACCGCAGCCAGGGCTACTTTCAAATCATCGGTCGGTTCTTTATTTCCACAATGGCGACAATCAACTTCCATTGCTACTTCTGTAAAGTTGTGGACGACCACGACAACCCTGTGGTTGCTGCTGGCAAACCGATAGTACATGGGGCAAATTCTTAGTATTTCATGCTCTCACAGAGTGACTGGCACTGCTATCAATTGACAAGCAATCACAACTAGTAGCACGACACCTACTCTGCTATTGCTGGTGAGTAGCCAGTTGCAATACTACTACTGGCAGTAGTGCTTGCCCTATATTGCTTTAACTCTACTAGTATATTACCACCAAATTGATAGTTGGACACGTGCTTCTGCTGCATTTGTTTGAGCACCGCCGCCTTCGGGGTAGTATTAGTACTGCTAACAGTAGTGTCATCTCGTTCTAGCAGCATGAAACCGTAGTAGTATTATGATCCCTAGCAGACAAAAGTTGGTTTAAATAATCCATTCAATACTGGTATAGCCCTACTTTAGCACGAGGGGGCACCAAATATGATGTTGTCGACGACTCCTACTATGAGAGACGCCTACTGTCCTATTTGTTTTTTGCAGGCACCTTGGCGGCAACCTGACGCAAAATTGACAATGGGTGCAAGAAGCACAGAGCTCGGTTTCATTGTCGCCATCCAAGTGCAGACTTACAATAGAGTTGATGATCCCTAAACAACTGCATTGGTCAAACAAGTCGACAGGTACGATCGACTGCTACTCGTACCGATCGATTGCTACTCGTGTGGGGGCAGAAAATTATACAGCTCGGACAAATTGATGTATAAATTTCCGAACATACCCACGGTAGCGCCATCCCACCGTGCAAATAACGTGGCATACTACTGCCGGGTAGTGCGGAAAAATATACACTTTCTGTATAATGGACTTGTATGACTAATGAAGTCGTGTATACGATTCCGACAGTCCTACTGGTAGATAAGATACCAGGTGGGCGGCCGACAGTCGGACCAACGCAAATGAGAAGTGGCGGTGATGGCGACAGAATTGCTCTATGATAGCTAAGAGGAATATTAAAATAGCAACTACATGTATTAATCGCCCGAAGAAAGCGAACACATGAAAAGTATTGACTTGCCTTTCTGGGAAATCTACTAACATCGTTGTACGGCATTCATATCATTTAAAAGTGCTTATCATTACCAAGGGTGCCCTCCATCTTCCAATTCGATCCACACTTCTCCACGCCGTTTTCCTAGGCTATATATCGCGTCATATTGCGCAAACTTGACCGATTTCTCTGTATTGGTCGAGACTTTGATGCCATCGCGTTCTAATGCCTCCCTGAGCTGCTTGTCGGCCCTTCGAACAATGGGCCCGACGCTAGCGTCGGCGTAGTTTCCAATTGCGATAACTTTGCTTGGAATCGTCTCAATTACACTATCACCCCATGTAGGATCGCTAGCCTTTTTCAAAACACTTTCCGGCACGGGTGGCGGATCGAATGACCCGGGTGCTGCGAATGTTAGAGGCCAAGACATTGTCTTGTCCTCATCGTCTCGGTTTGGAACTTCTTGTAACGATGGTGCCAAAGGGTTTGCGCCTTGAGTGATTGTAGCCAGAACGTCGTATCCTTCATCACGACGGTTATACGGTATTTTTGCAGCCGTATACGATGGATAACGCCGCACTTCATAGCTGTCACCTCGACGTAGAAGTTGATATGGCAGTTCAGGACCAGCCGCAATGGCAATGGCATTCTCTGGTTTCAGCTGGCCAAGAAAGTCTTTCACCGCGATCGACTTGTCAACTTTTTGGTATTCTCCGCCAGACCGTGGTTTCAAATTAATTGAATCCCAATAATCGGTTTGATGATCAACCAAGACTCCTTCGCTGCCACCAGGCGAAACTTCGTACACCGAAATCCCAGAGAACCTGGCTGTAGGTTTCCATGGCAAGATTTTGGCAGTAACTCTCAGAGTCCATCGAGTAATAATATTCGAAATACTTCCATCTTGAGCTACTTCTCCTCCTGTGACTGAATGCAAGACGATGCCTGCGTCGTCGAACAGAATCTTTCCCAGCAATGTTCTCGACGCAAGCATATCAACATTGCTTTGATAGGCGTCCACACCACTCAGGCTTGTCATAGGATCGTCAAAAGAAACATCCTTCGAGTAATACTCCTTTTGCATCGGGGCAAAAAATGAAACGTATTCTCTTTCCAATACACCTTTCAATTTTGTGACGGCCTGTTTGTTTTTTTCAATTTCGTTGGTTCCAACTTTCGATGCCGCAAGGCAGATTAAGTTGCTCGAACGTATCTGAGAACGGAAATCGGTCGAAATGCTTTGGAAAGCACGTACATACTCCGGGGTCAATAAGATGGCCAAAACTGCCAGAAGGGGTGCTTGCATTGTTCCTTGCGTTGTTTCGTTATTGGCTCGTTTTCTTTCGTGAACGCGATTTTCTTGATCAACGCTTTGAATGCTTCTTTCAACTAGACTTTATGTCTTGCGCACTTCGAATGATTTCTGTCGTGTGTGATGATGCTGTCCCGCCAGAATATTACTCCTGGTCGCTCGCAACGGTGTCATATTCATCATCAGCCGTCATCGTCGGCAGCACTTGCCCTCGAGTTGTTCGCAGCAGAGAGCAGATCTCATTCTTGAACACGTCAGTCGTGACTCAACGATTCCTTCCGCAATCCCCAATTCTAATCAAAGTAATCAAAACGTTTAGTATTTTCGGTCTGTCCATTTATCCGTTCAACCAACGCCCCGAAATCCGAACGCATGCACCGCCGTGCGTGGGCCCACATCGCCAATGGCGTAGGCGAAGGAGAGAGACCGTCGGAAAACCAAGAAACGCCCATTCTGGAGGATCCTCTTGTGTTTGTCCACCACAATACATTCCTTTTTTACCATGTCCTTGGCTGCCACCCGAGTCATCGCCTCCCGCACACTTGCCCTCCGGGCACCTGTGCAACAACAACAAAAGAGAGGTTTCATCGATTACCTCACCAATTACCCCGATAAGGTGCGTTCTCGTTACGTCGGGTGTGTGCCGCGGGTGACCCCAAAAGAACCCGGAAGCATCCCCCAAATTTTATTATTGCTCGAACGGTGCATGCTAACGCAGTTTCTTTTGTATTGTAATAGGTTGCGGAAATGAGAAAGATTCAATGCGCCGGAGGTACCCTTCAAGGAGAGGCCAACCCTAGTTGGTTGAAGCATCCCACCGATCGAGCGGTTGCTGCTTTTGGATTTGTCTTGGGTGGAATCGGTCTGATGCGCATCGGTGTTGGCATGTACCGATTGGCAACTGGAAAGGGAAAGATCGAAGACTAGACTCGTCATGGTGATTGGTTCGAACAATACCCAACTACAACATATTGTAGAAAAAATCTTTGTTTTGAAAAAGTTTCTATCCCTTATCGCTTTTCATTGAAGATTTCTTCAAACGATTGATCTTTTGGTTTCTGCCATTCCTTTCGTTCCTTGATCATGCCTCTATATTCTGATTGATGTTGACTTTCCGAGCTCTTTGACGTATCGTCCACTTTCTGCCAGAATGGATGCTCTTCCAGTGGAGGTTCTGCCGGCATCTCTTTTGCATGTCCAAATCGATTATACTTCATCATCATTTCAATAACCTCCTCTTGATGCTCTCTTCGTCGATAGCAAAAATAATACGACGGAAGCATCACGAACATGCACGTACCGAAGAAGACATGTCCAGCCATCCGAGGACTGGTACCCATCCTCATCCGGTGTCTTACGTTGCAAATTGTTAGAAGCGATGTGATATCATTATCCATGCCCCTGTGTGATTGACTCCACTTACAAACTCATCGCAGTACCAGTAGCAATACCCCACATTCCCCTGCGACAAAGAGCCACACAGTTAGATAGCAATCGTATGGCAGATAATTTGCACTGACCAAGGTAAACTCACCCCTCCCTCACACACCATCGATAGGACGATTGTCGGACAGCCTCGCGAATGCCAAAGGCTTCTGGCAGATAGCGGGTCCATTTTGCCGTTTCCAAAGGATCATCCTTCTTTTCCCTGTTTTGGGGGGACGGTGCCGTACCTTCTACTTGCGCCATTGTTGCATAACAATGAGAGGCTGCTGCTGGAATAAAATGAAACGAGAAACGATGATTTTGATCCTCTTCAAAAGAGGGGGACGAAGAAAGCGACGGGTTTTTTAGTCGATCAAGTCCGGTTTGCGAAATGCCAGTATGCGCGCCTGCCAGTGCCGCTTTGATGTGGCGAAAGCTCGGCCAGCGGCATCTTCGCGCATCGACGCGCCGCCCATCAAAAAGAAGCCGACGGAAGAAAGACCGCGATCCATCGGCGATCGTGTGCGTTCGCTCTCTTGCCTCTATCAACCGACGCGATGGAGAAGATCTTTGTTCCCGTCCTTTGGACGTCCTTCCTCTGGAAGATTAACTTGGCACCCCATAGCGGCTCATCTCAACCTACAATTTTTGAAGTCAACTCACTTCACTAGTGAAGGACCACGCAAACTCTCTCTTCAGAAGACAACTATTGAGCATCCTTCATCGACTGGTGTTTTGGATTGATTATAGTAATTTGGATATTGCATTAACATGTTTTCCAAGGTCGCTCTATCGACGGCAGGTCGCCGTGTTCTGATGTCGGCATCTCAACGCGTCGCCCGCCCCAGCCCTCTGAATAATCAACTTCGATCGTTGGTGACTCCAACGTGGCAAAAAGCCTTGCCTGTGAAGACTATCAATGTAAGCTTGCGATGTACTTATTTTGTTGGCAGAAATGACTCTGATGGGTGTTTTGTACGAGCAATACTGGGATGCGACCATTTCTGACAATGATATTTTCGCCATGTTCATGATATGTGTAGGTACCGACAATGGGAGACAGTATCACTGAGGGTACTATTGTGGATTTGCCTGTGGCTCCTGGAGACTATGTTCAGACCGATGATGTAGTAGTTGTCTTGGAGACTGACAAGGTCTCTGTAGACGTTCGCGCACCAGAAGGGGGCGTCTTGGTCGAAGTGCTGGGAGAAGTTGACGACGTTGTGGAAGTTGGATCCGCTCTGTTTCGTATAGATACAGATGCCGATGCTCCAGAGCCAAGTAGCACTCCTCCTCCTGTCACGGCGGTGGAAGATATTTTGACAAAGGAAGAACATGCCCCAGCCAAACCTGCTCCTGCACCAAAGAAAGCGCCTGAGCCACCCTCTCCCGCCGAAATGGCCCCTCCAAAGAAAGCACCGCCTACCCCTCCACCTCAACCAGAAACTCCTGCTTTCTTGGGATCTCGTACTGAACGTCGCACCAAGATGTCTCGCATGCGTCAACGTATTGCTACCCGTCTCAAGGACGCGCAAAACACTGCGGCCATGTTGACCACCTTTCAAGAGTGTGATATGGGTAATCTGATGGAAATGCGCAAGAAACACCAGGATACCTTCACGGCCAAGCATGGTATTAAGTTGGGCTTCATGTCTGCCTTTGTTCAAGCTGCAACCGCCGCCCTGCAGGAAGTGCCGATTGTGAATGCCTACATTGACGACGAGACGAAAGAAATCGTTTATAGGGAGTATGTGGATATTTCTGTGGCCGTCGCCAGTCCTACTGGCTTGGTAGTCCCTGTCTTGCGAAACACTGAGGCAATGTCCTTTGCGGATGTCGAACACAACATTGCCATGTACGGACAGAAGGCCAAGGATGGAACTTTGTCGTTGGATGACATGGCTGGCGGGACCTTTACGATTTCAAATGGAGGAGTATTCGGATCACTCATGGGCACCCCCATTATCAATCCGCCTCAATCGGCTGTCTTGGGTATGCACGCAACAAAGATGAGAGCGGTCGTCAACGACAAGGGTGAGGTTGTTGCTAGACCCATGATGTACTTGGCCTTGACGTACGATCACCGGCTAATCGATGGTAGGGAGGGTGTGACATTCTTGAAGAGCATCGCGGACAAAATTTCGGACCCAACCAAGTTGTTGCTGGAGATTTAAATGGATAATAATCGGTAGAGCTCTGTATTTAACTACTTCTGCTAGAGGAGCAGATACGTTCATCTTTGCTTTGCGCTTGTATTTTATTCTACGCTCGAAGGCCCGCCACATTTGTTCATGTGTTGCTCTACAGCACAATGCCGAACTCGACGCTCCTATGATCCAATGGTAGCCTCGGTGCATTTTTTTCTACGGTCAAAGACCCACCACATTTGTTGTTCTTCAGTACTACGGTTAGATACGTTCATCTTTGCTTTGCGCCTGAATTGGGGGAAGAACACGTCCAACCATTGTGGCACTGAAAGTAGAGGGCTATTGCAATGGTTGTGGTGATAAAGTCGTCAATCAATCTGCACATCGAAACGAATAGTGCGCTTCACAAAAGTTTTGGCGCGATGGCATGACGTCAAATTTGTGAAGAGAAGATTCCCGACCAAATCGACCCAACAACAAAGTCGAAGTGTCGCATCCGACAGAAACCACACGTTCGTCTTTGACCGACTTACCAGGTACTTTCCGCGGTGGTGCGTGCAACTCTTGGCGCGCCGAGTCGGAGTCGAGTCGTTCATCCGATGTAGGCGCCACGAATTACTTATCCACTTTCGTGTTGAAAGTTCATACTTTATTCGGATATGAAGTTTATGAATCAGCATTTTCCTTATGTACAATCAACGAGTATGTCACATGTCGTTCAAACCATTTTTAGAAAACCGCGGTTTTCTGCCGGGAAGCTCCCGCCTAAAACTTCTCGTGCTTACCCGATCCACATTCCACACCTCCCTCCAATCCAACACGCGCCGGAGGAGCACGAAGCACCACTCGACTCAACGATTCTGTAAGCAAAATTTGATTTCCCACATCTACACGACAGGACACATTCATCCCATCGTCGTTACGATCATCATCTACTCTTTACTCTGTGCATTTAACGACCATGATCAATAGTACAGACGTTCACGACCTGCACTTGGAGGATGTCGAAGATTATTCGGCCGACTATCCTCCCCCGGGCTTTCCCCAGTCCGAAACAAACATTGCTGCCGTAGGCATGCCTGCAGAAGGCTATGGCACCGAGAAGAAGCGCACAAACAGCCTGGTGGCCCTGATGCGTGCAAATAAGTGGATTACTGCTTTCACGGCCCTCGTTGTTGTTATTTTGATTTCAATGATTGCCATTGCAGGAGGATCCAACCGCGATGCAGAAATGACGTCTTCGTCTGATGGCACGCACCGACCGCCCATTGCCATCGACCCCAAGAGCGTGAACCCTGAAACCGCGAAATCTTTGATGGAGAAGCTTGTATCGGTTTACGAGCGAAAAGGCTTGGATGTTAGCGTTTTGGATGCTGGAGCTGGCAACACTCCCCAGCGAAAGGCCTTTTACTGGCTCGCCACGGAGAATCTCACTCCCCTGACCCACACGGAGATTATGCAGCGATACGTCCTGGCTGTTTTATACTACGCCACCAACTCAGTCAAGAACGTGTACGCTGAGAACCCCAAGCCCTGGGTCCATGCTACCTTGTGGCTCTCGGAGTCTCATGTGTGCGAATGGCAGGGCATTGTGTGCAACGAACAGTTCCACATTGAAGCCATTGACCTTGAGCGCAACAACTTGTCAGGCAGTATCCCGCTGGAACTTTCCATCATTGATTCCACACTGCAGACCTTGGATCTTACCTCAAACTTGATTTACATGGAAGGAGACCAGTGGAATGTCTTTAATTATTTGGTGGAATTGAAAACGCTTCTCATGGACGACAACTACCTGTTGTACGACAAGGGATTGCCGTCTCAATTCAAGAAGATGGAGAAGCTCAAGAAGCTGCGACTTTCTTACAACTTGTTCTCGGGAGAATTGGAGACGGATCACAAGGTTTTGGCCAATATGCCTCAATTGACGCATCTGGAGATTGAATCCAACTTTTTGAGTGGTCGTCTGCCTGCTGTGCTTGGAGAAATGAGCAATTTGGTCTATATTTACATGCGACGCAACGAGCTCAGCATGAACTTGGATTTTTTGAAGACTGGAAAGTTGACAGATCTGTGTAAGTGCGCCAAACAAGGATGAATCAATCGGTCAGAGGGTGTTTTTGTGTTTTTGTGGGTTCTAACATTGTCCACCAAATTATTCTTGTCTCGTGTGTTTTACAGTCGCACTTTGGTTGGACAGCAACCAAATTACTGGAACTATCCCAACTGAAATTGGTCTGTTGACCGAACTCGCGTCGGTTTCCATGACCAATGCCACTCTTTCGGGCACCATTCCCACAGAAATGGGCAACTTGACCAACCTTCGCCGTCTATGGCTTTACAACAACGAATTGACAGGAACCATCCCAGCCGTCTTGAACCAATTGTCTGACTTGGAGGTACTGGAGCTACACTACAACAAGCTTGGGGGATCCATGCCGCAAGGCATTTGTGCCAACATTGACAACTCGGCCTACGAATTCAAGTCGCTGACTGTTGATTGCAAGAGCGAAGTCAAATGCGAGGAGAACACTTGCTGCACTGCCTGCTATTAAAGCATTACCTAGAGATGGATGCCGCCGCGCGATGATAGATAGGAGAGCTGCTTTATGACGGTCGCTGTTGAAATTGGGATGTCTTCATTTGGAGACTACATTGTAAATGAATAAATAGATTGATTGCATTTTGTTATTCTACAAATGGACTACTTGCTCGTTCTGGCATTACTTCTTGAGAAGAAAGATGATACTTGTTTCGCCGACAAGAAGTCTCTGTTGCCACCATTGTCTCCATTATTGTACCCCACCACCAAGGTAAACGCCGTCGTCACGCCATTACCTCGATTGGCAAAACTAAGAACGTCATTGCAGCCAACGGCTGATGCTTCGCATCTTCGTGATGGATTTCGAACATCCTGGTACGATTTACAAACACGCAAACGGCTGATTGTCAACAACGCATCCCGCCAGACAATTCTACAGCCACCCCAAAACCGGTCAGCTGTGGGACCAAGCCATCAACAATGGTTTGCTTCTCTAGTCAATATCACTAGTCGTCCACACCGCAGGAATATAGAAGCGTAAACTTTCGCCACCGTTCAACCGAACGAACCCATAGTCTCTAAGCACCACGATGGCTGTGTCCTCAATCCTTCCCGCCATTCTCTTACTCTCTGGGTGAGTTGAGTCGAGTCGTCCAAAAGAGTTTGATTTGTGTTGCTTGGATGTGGTTTCGAAGCGCGGGTACGTAGCTAAGTGACTCATGCGACTATGTAAATTTCAATCGGCATGTTGGCGCCTCCTTCTCGCGGTGTGACGACTGACTCACTCCTATGTCGTATCCACGACTCGCAGGCACGGGCCACTTCGGCGACTAACATGCTTGCTTACAAGACTGAAAGAAAAAGCTTCCAGCTTCTCCGACATCTCACGCATTGGTATCTTCTATCTCCGTTTCGGCTGCGATCGGTGAGAATGAGCTATGCAAGTTCTATAATATATGCGTCAGAATGCATTGGATAGGTTTATACTTGCTGCGGGAAGCCCAAAAATGTTGGAACTTGTATCAAGTGCACAATGTTCTGGAGAAGGCAGAGGCTAACGAGGAGTGCGTTACTATTGCTTGGATCATCTATTCGACACGTCCACTGACTCTTTGACATGTGAGTGATAAAAAAGTCGCCGAGCATACACCACGTTGATCACCATCAAGAGGCAAAATGAAACGACAAAGATGCCGTGAATATATTTGGCGGTGCCCGGGACCAGCATGTTCTCTAGTTGCCGGAGCCAACCTTGCGACTCTTCCAGCGCCGAATACCCAATAACAAAGGGAAAGATGTAGAATCGACTGTAGCAGAATGCTGGGATGACAAAAAACCGATGCAGAATTTTGATCCAAAAGGGGGAGATTCGTCGCATGCCCGACGGCTCGTTGATGCTCATCTGGAGCAGGTGTAGGAACCAGCTGCTCAAGTCGAACGAAAACATAGCAATAGCACCTAGTCTTCTCAAAGATGAAAAGAGATAGGAAAAGGTCATGATTCCAACAGCAAAAGTGTGCTTGAATAGCGACTGAAAGTTGTGAATAGTCCACAACCCCGTAGGAATATAGCCAAAGTGTTTTGGATGAGGCTCTTCTGTGTTGTTCTTCGTAGCGGATACAAACCACAGCAACAAGGCTGCAAGTATATGAAAGGCGCCACTATGAAAGTGATAAGACAGCTGTACCAGATAGTATCGTCTCAACACTGTGTTGTGGTGGTCGAAATCAGAATCCATGACTGTTGCTCCGACCGAGCTCAAGTCCCAGCAATTCTTGGTACTCCCATGCCCTCCAACTGCAGGAGGCCAAAAGTCGGCATCTGCAAAATAAACTAAAGCAATGATACAACTTGCCGAACAAAAGATCAGTCGAAAGCAAGCTGTCGCGTACTTGGGGGCGGCAAACATTCGTTCCGGACGAGCATCTGCCTCCTCTCCAGTTGATGATGATGGAAAATGTGAAAGGCTGTCGTGACGGGGTACCGGCGTCATGGGGGCAGCTTGGTGCAGCAAAGCCTGAAGTGATAAGGCCGAGGACGAGGTCATGAGACCCGCAGATACAGCCGGGGCTGTCGAAATATCTTCTGTTTCTTCGATTGAAAATTGTTGTGGCCCATCGTCGTCATCAATGCCCATGCCTAAATCAAAGTCACTCTCGTCGAGTCGTTGTTGCTGTTGTGCCTCATCGTTAAGAACCACCAAGCGATCTTGCCTGGGCGTAGACCCAAACAGACGCTTTGGTTCCAAGGCTGTATCCGCCGGCGAATCACCGCCCTTGCTGCCCCCCTGTTGGGTACTCGCCAGTGCTGGTATCGATAGCATCATTCCCGCTTGGTCTAGTAGATTCGTAACTGCTTCTTTCTTCTTGAACTGTGGCGTCACTGTCCCTGGATACGAAGACGACAACAAATGAACCGATTTACATCGCACCAGTGCTTCCAGGCGTTTCGGCTGGTTATAATCCGGCACCAAAAAGTGCACCAGCGTCAATCGAAAGATCGCCATGAAGAGACAAAGTGTCACCACAATGGCCACATCGGAAATCCCGGCATCCGGTGCCAACACGGACATGGGACTTGATTTTTGCGTGTTTCGTATACACCATTCCAAGCGCCGACCCGACAGCCAGTAAGAGGAACAAGCTCGTAAGGCAAGCTGTCGAAAGAGCCCGTTACTATTTTCCCAGCTGGCCCGATACCAGGCAACTATTCTTCCCAGAATGCCTGGGAGAAACAGACACAATGCGTAAATCGAAGCGCCCTCAATTAAAACTTCGAGCGAAGAGAATGGCGACGAATTTTTGTTGCCATCCAAACTTTTTCTCAGTTTCGCTTTGCTCTTGGAGGGTGATGATGACGACGATACTCGCCGCTTCATTGGTCCTTCAGTGGACGTCTGGAGCAATTTCTGTTGCTGGCGCAAGGCCAAGGACACCCCCACTTCTGGCATTTTTACAATCGATCGTCGAAGAGCAAGATGCAAGATGGTGCAGATGGCCTTTTACTAGTTAGACTGGATGTATCTCCAAACAACCAGATCCAAAGGACGCATGGAAGCAAGTGTCCTGCTGTTTCAATGGTAAAGGCGTGATCGAAGGCAAAAACGCGAATGTGGCAGTCGACCCACCCCTTATTGTTGCTGACCCATCGTGACCATACAATTCCTACGAAGGATCTACCTCCATCCAAGATTTATGACCATGGTGGAGTTCACTTCAACCCCTCAAGCGTTGACACCTTCGAACGTACGCAAGCTGTTGTCGAAGTTTTGTGGCCGACACCCGCTCGCTCATATGATAGTAGGTACCCACCGTCCATACCTGGCATCCTTTCGTAGATATCGTACCTTCCACTTCCAATCGATATCGGCCGATCGCGATCGAACGAGACGACGATGATGAAGGATGCCGTCACAAACGAAGAAAAGAGCAAATGTGCTCTGCCAAAGCTTCTGACAGGACAATGGAATGAGCCACTCATCAACGGTTCGTCGAGTTCTTGCGAAAGCATCGTATATTGTGGATAGGAGATGGGCGGCGACGACGACGACGTTTTCAAGAATTCCCCTCGGCTTTCCACATAAGGAACTGCCTCGCAAGATTCATGCTTGCTCGATCCACCCCTCTACTCCTAACGATGGTGGGTTCCGTTTTCATTGCATCCATACTGTGCGGCAGTTTTCTACTGGAGGTACGAGTGATGCCGTTCTCGACGAGACCGCCCATGCCCTGAAACGCCTGGTGGAATCCAAGTCTCCACAAGCTCCACAAGAGGCTGATTTCCTGCTTCAAAAGTTGGACGAAGAACAAATCGAACCAAACTTTGATTGTCTCTTTTGGGCGTTGGAATGCTGGTGTCAAACAAAGCGCAAGACAGCAGAAGAACGTATTGAACACCTCTATCAAAGTATGTGGCAATGCTTTCAACGAAACAGAGTTAACAATGTCAGCAGCAGCATTCTGCAAGAGCAAGCACAACAAATACAAGCATCTCTACTGCGTGTACTCGAAGCCTATCATCATGCTTCCAACGCCCATCGAGCGGAAGATTTACTTTTACAATTCGCCGACCGCTGTCGATCATCTAACCAGCAACTAGTACCTCCGCCAACTATGGAGGATTGTAAATCCGTCTTGAAAACCTGGTCCCGGTCAAGCTCCTCTCGTCGGGCAACACGTGCGGAAAAGCTCTTGTCACTCATGAGTAAGGATCCGATACTTCCCGATCCCGACATTACCTGCTACACCATGGTTCTCAATTGCTGGGCATCCTCGGAAAAGGAAAATGCGCCTAGGCGCGCCGAACTATTGCTGAGATCCATGGAATTTCTAGACAACAAGACGTTGCGCCCTAATTTAATGTCCTATACCTGTGTCCTGAATGCGTGGGCGCGGTGTAAGGAACCAAAGGCTCCCGACGAGGCAGAACGCTTGCTTCGTGAAATCCAAGACGAAAAGAAATGGAAAATCGACCGTGTGGTGTATACGGCCATGATTTCCGTATGGGGGCGGAGCACGCGACGTAATGCCATTGACAAGGCGGAGGAGTACTTTCAGAAGCTTTGTGACTTGGAGCGTGCGGCGGTGGTTGCGGAGAGCAGCACCAAAGACAACTCGACTAACGTTACTTCTTATCAACCGACAGTGGTCGAATATACAGCGTTGATCCAAGCGTGGGCGTACCACGTAGCCAGACACGTAGAAGATTCTCAACGTGCAGTGGATCGAGTCGATGAACTGCTCGACGAACTTTTCGAGCGCTACTTTTCGAGTAACTTTCAGGGCGATCCCAACGCAGAACTCTCGAGACCCAACCGGCTCACGTTTGCCTCTATCTTTCGCACCATCAGCGCAGCTCGTCGCATCCCAAATCGACACGACCGAGCGATGGCGGCTTTACAGAAAATGGAAAAGTTGAATCTGGAACCGAATGCTCACATTCTCGGCTTGGTGGAAAAATGCTCTCGAAGTCCAAGGACGGCCGACGACAAGAAGAAACAAACAAAGAATAGGATGTATTGAGGAGAGCCGCTAGGGAATACGGCGTCAAATTTGGAGGAGTCTACAGCAGGGGGGGGGGGCAAACTCTTTCGAATTGTCACGCATCTCTAGGAGTCAATGATGAGGATACGGATCGAACGATTGAAGCCGTGGTGAATCTTTACCGGCGAGGATACTAGCTATGAAATTTGAATCGGCTAGCTAGTACAGGGTCCAGCCGCCGTGCCCGTTCACCGCAGTGTCTTGGAAATCGGCTCCGCGGATAATGTTGGACGACAAGATCTCTTGTTAAAATTATTGTTGTGGCCACACCGATTCCGATTTACATTGGCTTCCCAACGGGCCCCTGGTGACTTTGGTCACTCATCACTCCACTTCCAATGTCAAGAGAATGTGGCACCAAGATGCTCCCTCCAATGAAGGACTTGCGAGACGGCAGTAATATCGCCATCCTGAATTGTTTCAGAACGTGTGTCAGCGACACTCGGAATTGTATTTGGATTATGGTCCCTCTTTGGTCGATGCTGGGCAAAAACCACCTTGCGAGATATCAATTGCTCGGTCCGCGTTTGGACGACAATTACGTTCCCGCCGCGGAATTCAATGCCCTACGCAAGCCGCTGCCATTGTTAATATTACAAAAGGAAGCATCACATCGCCATCACTACAAAAAGTGAAAGCATTATTTCCTAACTAATCGTGGTGGATCATCGAGCATTTAGCTTGATAAAAACTATTGTTGCAAGTAACTTCAATTTATGATTAACTATGCTTGATCATCGAACCTAATTGGCTTCACCTAGTCCTGGCGGGTTCCAATCATTGCTATTTTGATTGAGCACGGACAACGCAAGCAGATTTATCATCTATCTATTCATCGAACGGATTGGCTGAATTTGTTCAAGCAACAAATAACCGAGCCCCACCGCTACGTCAAAGCTATTCGATATGGATGGGGTAGGCCACAGCTGCTCCGCCCGGAGGAGAGCTCCCTCTACCCAGATACGGGAGGGAGATCCGCCTAGAGACAACAATCCACTTCACTCGACGGCGTACTGCCAATTTCCAATCGTCTCCCGCCCGACACTAGTAGATAAACTATTGTACGGCTAGCACTCGCCATGAGTTGGCTGAAATTCATCGAACTTTTGGCTTCGTTTTTGTGTTCTCACACAAAAAGTTACTGAGCCCCACCGCTACGTCAAAGCAGTTCGATTTCGGAGGGGGTGGGCCACAGCTGCTCCGCCCGGAGGAGAGCCCCCTCTACCCACATACGGGAGGGAGATCCGCCTAGTATATAATAGAGACAACAATCCACTTCACTCGACGGCGTACAGCCGATTCCAATCCTCCACGCACCAGCACAGGTTACACTTAACTCTCCGCGACGAGACACGTACGCGAGTGGAGGACGTTTTCAAACCGGAACCACAAACCGGTTGCGTTGATCAGGCTGTTTGTGTGCGGAAGAATTGGAATCGGGGTCGAGATCAGGACCAGGATCGTTGCTCTGGAAAAAGTTGGTTTCGTTGTAGAACAACGCCAGACGCCTGCAAAGGAGGAAAGAACAGGGGTATAAGTAGCACTGTGGGAGAGAAATATGAAATACGATCAAACGGCACCAGACAATGCAATGCGCACTTACCATGAAGACACCGAATAAATACACAACTAGACCCCCACCCACACCACAACCGACCTGCAAAACAAAGAGAGGACTCAACTTTCCAACAACAAATCCGGCCAACAAAGTAGCTTTGATTGCAAGGTGAAGCCTTTGCCATCGCGCCAACGTCTTCGTTCTCGCCAATCTTCTCCCCATTCCATTGTAGACCGTCACAAGCAAAACCTCATCCGACGACATTCCTAAGCAATCCCCTTCCATTCCCTTGGAGGCCAATTTTTTATGATGGAGTCCAATCATTGGGGTCATGGATGTCTGCGTTACCATGTTCAGGACTGGAACATGCCACAGCATCCACTCATCCGCCAACTTGCTGCATCCAACGTGGGACGGGGGTTCCGGGGTCAATGGTGTATCACTGGCTTTGCCCCCAGTGCCCCAAGCCATGCCGGTTGCCCCCCTTCCCACTCCTCTTCTTTCGGCTGTCACCTCACAAATTACATACATTTTTAATAGCCAGGCGGGGATGTACCTTTCACACAAGGGAATGAAAAGAGAACGCTTTTGGAGCAATGGTCGGTAATACTTGCAACAGCTAAAATAGAAAGAGGAAAATCTTGTGAGAACGAGAGAACACCAGCACGACAGCAAAGAACTCACCTCGAATCAAAGCGCCTTGGTCGACAATCAAACGATCCTTCCCGGCGTGCTACCGCCCCATGCCACGAAACCGTGGGAGGATGATACGATAGCTTTTAGGGTCCCACCCACGGGGACCCCAGGAACGATCGACACGACCTGGACTGCCGCCACCAGAGCAATCCACGGATCTGTTGAAAAGAAAGAGAGAAGAACAAAAGACAGAACACGAGCGAGGATCGATCCCGGCGTGCTTCCGACGGAAGCTTTTAGGATCCCACCCCTGGGGATCCCAGGACATTGTTTCACAACACAACATCCAGGCGTGCTATCCATTGGAGCTTTTCAGGTCCTACCCGTGAGGACCTGAGGACGTCATCTCCACACTTGATGGACTGCCGACTTTCCTGGGAGACAAACAGAGCTGGTGGCGCCACTGTAGCACTGTCATCGTCATCATCGTCGTGAAGTTCACAGCGACGATGAAGAAAGGAGCGATGCAGATTGCTCCTTTCGCAGAAAAGTGACCTCGATTGAGTGAAAAAGTGATTTTTTTCTTGGGCTTTCCTTCCTCCAAGGCAAGGAGTTCCCACGATGAGGCCCCACGGTCGCTGAAAAGTCATCCACATTCATCCATCGTGAAACACTCCGCGGTTTCGATGATCGCCGGTTGTATGTGACTCCATCCAAGCCCACGATAGCTATCTTTTTCATCGTCATCGTTGTCTCAAACATGCTGATTGCTGTGTCTTTTTTCATCCCACCATTGTCCTTTTGCAAACATTGAAGAGGCATTTTTGCATTGGTCATTGCCTCTGGATCCGTTGCCTCTTGAGCTGAGCTCCCTTTCTATCATTTTTCATGACGTAAAAACGCTCCTTTCGCTTTGTACAGAATGCTACGTGGCATTTACGTAAGAGCGCCTGCCTCCCCCATCAATGACCCTATCATAGGGACATAATACGCGCCGGGCGGGTCTTGTAGATCGTGCCGAAAGCGTTGGCCTCATTTTTTCCCACCTTTGTTTTGCCGCGACGCTGAGCATGAAATTCCTTTGGAAGAAAGAGTGAGCCTATTGTAGCCATCCCATTGTAACAGCGATTGAAACAGTATTTCCCATGGTAGCTGCAGGAAGACAGAGTGTCGTCGCTTTACTGTCGACCGCTGCGAGTGCGTCGCTCTACACCATCTATAGTCACGTCTTTTTCGCTGACTATAAATCATACGATGGTGTTGCAAAGGAAAGCTTGGCGCATGAGGCTCCGGGACCATCCACGGAAGATGTGTTCGACAAACAGATGAGGCAATTATACAAGTATCGTGAACCGGTAATCCGAAAGAAATGGGATCACTGGCTAGCTGATGATGAATGCGGGCCACGCCCTAATTTTGAACAATTCTTTGCCCAATCGGAATGACATCGCTCAAGTAGGGGCGAGGACAAGAAAATATATGAAATGTTTTTCAAAAACACTACGGAAAGTAGAAGCAAAGGAGATACGGAACGTTTCAAGTACGTTGAGCTCGGTGCTTATGATGGTAGAGCCGAATCCAATTCTCGGTTCTTCGACGTTTGTTTGGGATGGGAAGGCGTATTGGTGGAACCAAACCCATCCACCTACACGAAGCTACTGCGGAATCGGCCACATGCACACAGACTTTCTTTTGCTGCGTCTTGCTCGCAAGAGGACGCACGTGCCAACAAAACCGTAGCTTTCCATGCCTTGCCCTTTGCGAATGCGGCTCAGGCGGGCGTCAAAAGTAATTACGACGCCCGCAACTCGTCAACATTTGTTCCGTGCGGGCCGCTGACGCCCATCATTCAAGATTTGTTGGGTCCTCACGTTCAGTTTTTGAGTCTTGATGTCGAAAACGTCGAACATTTGGTTCTGGCAAATATCGACTTTGATAAAATACAGATCGATGTGATGATTGTGGAAAATTCCAACCACTTTTGCAACAGGAAATGCGAAAGTCGCGACAAATCTAGAGAAATCTTATTGAAACAGGGGTACAAGTTGTTTCCTGATATTATCAGAAAGTCGGACTTGTTTGTCCATCCAAAATCGAATTATGTATTGCAACCGAATACCCCCAAAAGACGACTTCTCGGATTGTAGAAACGCAATGACTAATATTACAAACTTTCATGTTGAGTTTCAATCGATTTGCTAGGGAACCCATCACCAAAACACCCCCACCCATGTCACAATCGCATTCCGTCTATCTAACGTTTGCGCAAATCCGAGTAATCGAGGTCAGGTTGACTTGAGTCGTGCATCCCACCTGACGATGGGGGATTCATCATTTCCATTTCAGCCATTGTTCCTGTCTCGGTGGAACTATTATGCTGAGCATGCGTAGTGGGGAGCTCTCTAGTATCCTTCGTCTGTGACTTTTCCTGCAGCGAAACGAACGAATATCTCGCTGATCCCATCAGGACGACCACAATACCACTTCCATTCAGTGGCGTAATAGGCGTCGAAAAGACTATTGTGGAAATGGCAATCATCAAAACTTGCTTGACATTGGCGGCGATACATAACGTCAAGGGCGAAGTTAACTTGTTTGCCATGAGAGAGGAGATATTCAGAGAAAACGAAAATACTCCGCTCATGACGACCACCGCCATTGGATAGAAGCTCCCATACAAATCCGGCCGGGCCGCAATGGAGTTGATTTCTCCAGTTGCAAAGCTCAAAGCGATACATTGTATCATTGCCAGAGGAGCCATGTGCCCCAACAAATCCACTGGGTGTAGTTTTAGTGGGCCCGTCAGCATTTCTCCCGACGCCACAACCTTAAGAGCCGCCAGCACCACACAGCAGGAAGTGTAGAAAAAGCCCAGAGCTGTGTAAGTCATGTCACCAAAGGTTGCCATAGCAACGCCAATCACCACAGGAATAACCGCAATAATGCGCTTGGCCGAAATGTTCTTTCTCATACAAAGACCCATCATAATAGTAATAGCCGGAACAAGTGATCGCATGACCTGATTGAAATTGACAGAGACATAACGAAGTGACACATTTCCAATAGCAATATTCAACGAGAAGATTACCGAAAAGGCAAGAATGTACTTCTTTCCAGTCGGATCCAGATCCTTGCGAACGATAGTGCCCAGCAGCTTTTGAAAGATTCCCGTTCGCCCCGATTCCTTGTCCTGGGCCATCGACCGAAAAACGAGCTGACTGCCCATCGCGTTACAAACCATGTGAACGAACGAAAGAAAGTAGGGATAATGAAAGTCGACTGTGGCAAAGGCTGCCTTGTTCAGCAGCGTGACGCCCACGTTGTTGGCCATCCATAGCAGCAACCAGGTGCTGTTTCACGCAAAGGAAAAAGAGACGACACGCGGTGAGATCCAAACAAAAGACGAATGAAAAGACCTACAAGATACACTGTGCAGACTCACGTTGATGCATCTCGAAAGATGTTCATACTGGCGACTGTTGTTTACGAACTGTGTTGGATGGATGCTATTATCAGGAGAGAAAATCGTGATGGATTCCTTCGATAAGGTGTGAATGACCGTTTTTGGATCACACGGGCAACAACGGGGTGCGCGTTGCTTTGGCCGTGTCGCCGGCGGCGTTGAAACCTTTTCTTCGACACCTTCGACTATTACTAGGTAGTCAAAATCGCGGGCTGAAAGATTCCTTCGCTTTACTCACGTTGCACATACCACCAGGTATCGCATACAAATACGTGGATTGCAAAAAAATCTCGAATGAGAATCGTAGGGACCAAGTTCAGTAACGGGCAAAGCACGCTAGCACGCGTCAAAAGTAAAGGATTGGTAACCTAAACCGGGATCACGGAGAATGTGCCCACTTCCGATTACCTGTCTGCATGCAGTGATTGGAACGTGGTGCTGTGGTTAACAACCTTCATCGTCATTGCAGGAGTGGACAAGAAGCTGGCCTCTCCTCCCGTCGCCACGCTGTGCGACATCCCATTACTACGGTGGGACAGTATTGAAAAAAGTAGAAGAACGCCGATTCTGGAAAATCATGCATTTTATGGAAGATGCCTCGTTGTAAGTTTAAGTCATTTTTCTTAGCAATGCGACAATGACTCCAAACGTTTCCTGACCGCTCTTCACAGCATATGGCTGGTAATCTGGACTGTCAATAATATCGGTGTCACACTGTTGAATAAGGTCGTTTTTGCCACTGTCGACTTTAAGTATCCCTACTTTCTTTCCTTTGTTCACATGGTATGCAATTCATTGGGAACGTACTACGTCTTTTGGAGTTTAAAACGCGACGCCAAGACGGGTCGTGAAGGTCTCTTTCATCATTGGTTTGGAGAAAATCTGGTTCGCAAGGATTTGGATAAGACGGGCAAGCGCTACATTTTGCTGTTTTCAACGATATTTTCGTTGAATATTGCCATTGGAAATGTCAGCTTACGCCATGTATCGGTGAATTTCAATCAAGTGATGCGATCACTCGTGCCGGCATTTACTATTGTCATGGGAATATCAGTGGGTCGAAAGTTTAGCTGCCGAAGGATTCTTTCAGTGTCACCAGTGGTCGTGGGAGTGGCCATGGCCTGCTTTGGAGATATGACCTATACGGCACTTGGATTTTTTTATACTTGTGGATGCGTACTCCTGGCAGCACTCAAGGTTGTGGCAGCGGGAGAAATGTTGACGGGACCATTGAAACTACACCCAGTGGATCTCTTGGGTCATTTGGCCCCGCTGGCCATGCTGCAATGTATAGCGTTGAGTATTGCAACGGGGGAGTTACAGGAGATATTGGCACGACCTGAATTGTACTGGACGGATATGAAACCAATGGTAGTTGTCATTTTGAGCGGATTTTGCTCGTTTTCTTTGAATATTACATCACTCATGGCCAATAAATTGACATCCCCGTTGACATTGTGCATTGCCGGGAACGTCAAACAAGTATTGATGATTGCTATTTCCACAATAATCTTTTCGACTCCCATTTCAACGCTCAACGGCGCAGGAATTGTGGTGGTATTGCTGGGCTCATCACTCTACTCGTATGTGTCTTTGAAAGAGAGATTGGAATCAAAGGCCAAGGAAGCTACTGCCAAGGCAAACTCGACAACCACACTACGGAACGGGACCGACGACGATCCGACCGAGAACTCCATGCACGAGGAAACAATCTCACTTTTGAACACAACCCCTTCAACCAGGAACTCTGGAGTTCAAATGCGTGTCATGGCAAGTCCTCAGAAAGTGTGACGGTATGGCACTGGGGCTGGGCGGCGCAAGGTTTTAGATAGCAGGGGCCTCCGAATCCGCCCCGTGCGCCAATCATTGGAGGCAGAACGCTATGCTGACGTCTAGAATTATGTGCGTGGAGACCGAGCAAGAGTTGCTTCCACAATTGCTCTCGGGCATTTTTGGTTTTCAAATTTTCGGTGTTTGGTCTCTCGACTCTCTGTCTTTTCCTCTTTAGTGGTGTTGTGACCATCGAGGTGAAGTCAAGTGTGTATCATACCATAATCCCTAGTAGTATCTTCGTCGTGCGTTTACGATACATACATACAAATCCTCCAGGGCGTCTACTTTTGTCAATTGTATGAATGCTTCTCAAGGGGGCAACTGCCAGCTAGTAGGCTCAACTGTAGATTCGCAAAGATAGGTGAAGCGGCCAATCTGGGACGTTTGTAGTTCTCAAAACTATAACATACTCTAAAGACATGCAGTGCCCCCCGCCAACTGCTTGTTGGGCGGGGGTTTTGCTAGCTCCTGCTAGCTAGAGGTAGGAGAGCAATAGAGAATCCAATCCAAGGAGCACAAAGTGGTGATGACTGTTGCGATTTTGTCGTAGCTACGCAACGCAACGCTACGCTAGCTAGCTAACCTTTAGGACTAAGCTAGTTTTTCTAGTCCGGCCGGCCGGGGCCGTAAAAGATGGCGCGAAATCGAGGCCACCATCGAAACTCCCCGTGGTGCCGGCATTGCTCTTTTAACCTCTGTTGCCACCGTCCGGCATTGCAACGAAACCTGTCATCTTCTATTGCAAATCGCCTGTCAAAATTAAATACAATCATGGACGAAACCGATCTATCTCCTGCTACGACTGAATCGCCGGCGCCAGATGCCGAAAGGCTGTCTACTGAAGACTCGGCAGCATCCTCGTGCCCCTCGCCCGCGGCGGATTCGTCTCACGACACTGCCCGACAAGAACGAAACGATGCCATCCACGACGAACGAACTTGTCACATGCTGCCTTGCTCGATTGACTTTCAGGGCATGGCATCGACTCATGTCTACTTTCGTCCTGTCGAACACGAGGGTGTTGTAAGTAGCACTTTTCGTGGACGTGGTCTGCTAGCGTTGGCGCCCGAGGGCTTGAACGACGACAAGGATGAGCAACGCTATTTGTCGGCTGCGTTGCTTTCGGTGCAGGGTACGCAATTGCAAATCAAAGCGGAAATCGATCATATTCTGGAATGGCAACACGAACACAATCCCGAAACCCTATTTTTGGATTTGGCCGACGAACAAACAATGATTAACAAGTCTCGTGTCCTAGTCGCTCAGGAGTGGTCGGAAGTAGCACTAGCGGTAAGTCATTTTTGTGGACAACGAAAGAGATTGATGCTGCTGCTGCAATGTACTGGAAACTTGCAGATATCTTTCATCGTCCTCCAATGCTAGGGCCCACTGACTAATCTGTCTTCTATTTCTTGAACCTACAGTTGCACGGGCCTCTTCCGGTGGAATAAATAGACTGCGCCAGTGGTTTGAGTTTTGTGCATCTCGATGAATGAACGCATTGCTTTCATTCAAATGTTATTTGCCACACAACATCTTATGGCGAAACATAGAGTTCATAATCATAATCACAACCATGACTGACCAAATCTATGGTACACTCGATCTACTAGGTCGTCCTAGAGTACTAGATAGCGAATGAATGTTCGTGATTCCTTCCACAAGAACACTTGCAAGCAGCTCTACAATCTGCCAAAGGTAACAAAAACAATTAATAATAAATGCAGCGTATTCATAAATTCCAATCCTATTTAGCAATGTCATTGCCGCACAACAGAAAAATTCTTTAAGCGTCAATGCATTGTTCGCCACAGCAAGTGCAGCACGTTTCCGCACAAGAAATTTCACCATCACAATCAGCTTCGAGCTCGTCCAGGCGTCCAAACGGTGTACGCCTTTGGCAGATGGCATCTGGCATGGTGCCAGTCAACAAGTTCTTTTGCACATTGAGCAACTTCATCTTGGTCATACTTGCCAATTCGGTAGGAATTGTACCAGTGAGTTCGTTGTCGAACAGCCACATTTGGATCATGTCGGTCATGAGACCCAGCTGTGTGGGGATGGTGCCCGTAAGACCGCAGCCGGTGACAGACCAACTGACCAACGTCATCGCATCGGCGACGGCAATCGGGATCGTCCCGCCAAGTCCAGGATTGTTATCCATCCATAGCTCAAAGATCTTTGGCATCTGGGGGATGAACGAAAGGTCACCTTCCAAAAAGCTGAATCCGGTATATAGGTATTCCAAGTTTGGAAGTGTGATAAGGTCAGCGGGCAGCGTGGAATTGTAGGCATTTCCGTCCATAACTAGGTAGCTGAGGTTGGTCAAGCCTCCCCACATGCCTTCAGTGAGTGGTCCAAAGTAGAGAGAGTAGGAGAAGTCGAGCTCCTTGAGCTTGGTGAGCGATCCAATTTCGGTGGGAACACCATCGTACTCGAACGAGGTGGTACCGAAGAAGAGGTACTCCAGATTCGAGAGCTCGCCTAGCCAGGAATTGCCCTCATCTCCCTTGTTGTGGACCAGGTTGTTGTAGAGATCCAAGTACATCAACGAGTCCTTCAAGTAGGCAACTTCTGGGGGGAAAGAACCGGTAAGTCCGTTTGTATCAAGTTCGATTTTGGAAACACGGTTGTTCTCATCACAAGTGATTCCGTGCCAGTCGCAGACCTCTCCAGCTCGCATCAGCCAGCCACGATTGCTGAACCATCCGGGCAGGGCAACGTCTTCTCCAAAGTGAAAGTCAGTCCAGGCATTGCGCTGAGCGTACGTGCTAAAGTAAATGCAAGCCAGGGCGTACAATTGAACGGCTTGCTCTTCCATGCCCAAATTAGGGTATTGCTCGGCAGGCAGGCCTTGCGTCATCACCCAAGAAAGGGCCTTGGACTGATAGCTCTCTGGATCTTCGAATTCGGCACCGCCCTGTCTGGCAACATTGTAAATGGCGTCCATGACTAAATTGGCAGTGGTGGGGGTGGGACCCGGAGTACCACCGTCAACGGTGGGGGCAGAAGCAGGAGACACAGCATCCTTTTCCTTCTTGTTACTGGAAGCCACACCGGCACCGATACCAGCGCCAATACCGACGATCGAAACAAGAATCAAGCCATACAAGGCGTACCGTCTCAGGTTGCCTCGACGCTGCATGTCATGGCCGGTGGCTATTTCAGACTCAATATCGTGATCATGACAACTGGAAGGTGTGGAAAAATCGGGAGTACGCACTTCGATATCCGCATCGTCTTTGTAAAAACTGTCTTCTGCGTAACGTCCCATGGTCAGTCAAATCTAGTTGTAGGTAGCTACGATCGAACGAAAGGAATAGACTATTACAGATGCTGCAAGGCACCAGTGTAAAGGATGTGGTGATAGGCTCGGCACCTTGGGGCAGATTCATTCATTCGTCCTACTAGCGCTAGCGGGAGCAGGCAGTTGGAGGTGCGCTCATTCAACGTTCCCTTCGTAGGACAGCGGGTAAGCCCGAGGCTGGCCAATTTTTTTTAACTATTCACAGTGACATTAATTACTATACAGATTCATATATTTAAATATGAAACAATTAGCCAAAGTTGAGCGGCATTGTCGTACGGCTCTCACAAGAATGCGAGTGAACAACATGTATGTGCAAATATTGACCGGCTGTTGCAGCCAATGCGTTAATAGCTATCTAGACCCAAAGTTGGCCACCGGCTGGGAAGATGTTGTACGATACAGTAGAGTATCCAATTTTTTGAAGCCGATACATTGCTTTCCAACGAGCGACAGCAAAGCATCGCGAGTGCGGAGTCGAGCGACCGAGTTCATCATGACGATAGCAAAGAGAATGTACCATAGTCCGCCTCGATAAACATCATGAGCAAAAATACGGTTGATAATGCAGCTAGCTCCTACTAGTTCCTCATTCGGAACCTGTTCTAGCTAGTAAGTTGCATCAACGCTCTCATTTGCTCTCCCCGCTTGAGTGTCCTTCTCGTGAATCTCTCAAGTAGAGTGTACTATCAATGCAAGGAGGAGGTAGAGCGGCACGCCATTGATCGAGCAGCCTAGGGCATCAAGATGTAGGACTGAGAGAGGCAAACTCTCGCTATTGGCAACTCACTACCCACCAGATTTTTTCTCGTTCATATAGTACCGTACCAGGTAGCTATCTTCGCTCTCTTCTTGTTGGGACCGACGCGCAGTTGTAGTGGCGGCAAGGAGGCATTGGATCGAAACTTGAAAATCGGATGGAAGTCTACAAAATTGTGGATGCAACCCTCCCAACGGATCAGTCGTCTAAACAAACAAGAATACTTAGAATTAATCGCGCCGGCATTTCCATAGGTGACATGTCGGCCACGCGAGCAGACCCCCGTTCAATCCTCTATCCCGCTATCCCTTCCAGCGCCAACAACACAAAACTGAAAATTGTGGCTGCAACTCTCGAAATTTTCAGGAGGTGCACTACGTTACGTACGGTGTCATTCTCATTCGTTTTTGAAGGATTGGATTTATTCTTCCTAACGAATAGTGGTTGTAAAGTGGAGGCATCATCTCCATCATCCATCGATCGAATACAACTTGCGTTATACCTGGTATTGCCCGTTCTCCCTTGTTTATTAAAAGCAAAAGAAAAGCAAATTCTTGTCACCATGATGTACCCCGGAGGAAGCCGTTACACCGACGATGAAGACGGAGCTGACAGTATGCATGAGGTCGAAGATTACACCAGTGATTACTACGAAACTCAACCAGGTGATGTCATCTCGAGTACTACCAACTTGCGTCGTGCTCGAAAGAAGAACTTCACGGCCCTTGGTCTCCTGGCGCTGGGAACCGTTTTGGTTATCGGCGGCATTGGAATTGCGATGAAGAACAGTGGGTCCAAGAGTAGCAGCATGGCGGCCACCCGCCCGCCCGCAGATTTCGTGGCGAGCCCCACCAAAGCCCCCTCGTCATGGGACCACCAAGAAACGGAAACCCTGGGACCCACTCATTCGTCTTTGTACGGCTTTGTGGCAAGTCTGGTGGGAGAACAAAAGCTCAAGGATGAGAATAGTCTGGCCTTTAAGGCATTGACGTTTCTCGAGGAAACTCATGATGAGAGTCGATTTGGCAATATGAGGCTCACCCAGCGGTTTGCTCTGGCCTGTGTGTATTTGGCCACGACTGTGGACGGCGACTGGGACAATACGAAAGGATGGATGAGCCAGGAAGATGAATGCGTCTGGCATGGTGTGAGTTGTAAAATGCACGAAGTGGTAGCGCTCAACTTGACAGACAATGGATTGCACGGTCTGATTCCGTGGGAGATCACTTTATTGAAAGATAGTCTCTTGGCCCTGGACGTTTCCAACAATCACATCTCGAATGAGGGCAGTGAACTGGCATGGATTGGGGAGCTCACGAAGTTGCGTAAGTAATAAGGCTGAGAAAAAGGATGATGTTCCAATGCAATTTACTAACCGGGTTTTTCTTTGGTTTCAGGCCTGCTGGATATTGAAAATACTTACTTTTCGTACGATGGAGTCCCGCCGTACATTTCGCAGCTCTCGGACTTGAAAATTTTGGATATTTCTGAAAATTACTTTATTGGAGACCTCGACGGTTCAATCTTCGCACCGCTCACTCAGCTGCTTTATCTAGAAATGGGTGGCAATCTCTTCAATTCAACAATGCCAGTTGAAATTTCAAAATTGCCTAACCTTGAAGCTCTGTATGCCTATGACAACGGATTGGAAGGCGACGTTGAATTTTTGTCCCATCTAAAACACGTTGTGGAGGTCTGGCTCGACGATAATCCTGATCTTGGTGGAAGCATCCCCACTCAGATTGGACATCTTACCAACATGGCCAGTTTGTCCGTTTCCAATTGTGATATGGAGGGTCCATTGCCCACCGAAATTGGTAAACTTGTAGAGATGGAGCAAATGTGGTTCTATGGAAACTGGTTTAATGGTTCCATCCCTTCCGAATTCGCAAATCTTCCCAAGCTACAGATTTTGGGTTTGGAGGACAATAGTTTTGCGGACGTGTCCATGCCTAAAGCATTTTGCCAGAAGAATATGGTGGCACTTAGCGCTGACTGCGGTGGGGACACAGTTAAGGTCACTTGCGATTGTTGCACTTGTTGTGAAGCTCCGTGCCCCATTGCGAACCTGCCTTCGCGTGGTGGATCTGGGCGCTTCCTTGAGGTCATGGAAGAGATCCGAAGACTGTAAGCACCCCGATACTTGGCTGCTCGGGGCCGGGTACTATGTTGTACCACCTACGACCTGTATGATAGGGAAGTTTGTTCCCTTATAATAAAGTAAGACACCGATTCCTTTTTTAATGCATATCGCCATGTACTCAGTTTATACAGTGAAATAATGATTTACACTTGAACAACGACTACACTGTTTCAATTGCCCTTCGATACCAAAGTCTTCACAATCACAGCCCAACCCCACCACCGTGCAATAGTCAGTACAAAAGCAATCGGCGTGTGCTCTCCCCCACCTACAGCCATTTCGTCGTGATGTGGGCTACCCCACACTGGCAGGCGTGTTACGCTGTGAACAAGACAAAACATTCTTTGACGCCATGAAAGACGGGAAAGGGACCAGCACGCAACTTGCGGCATAACAGGTCCTCCAAACGGCGCTCATCACTTTCCTCTACTGCTTCTAGGCGCCGCTGGCCAAAGAAGAAAGAAAACACATCGTCATCGGCCATGGTGTCGTCGCCGGCTTGGTCGGCAGTGCCAGAAAAGTAGAATGTATCGTCTGTTAAGTCGTCATCTGCGACCATGACCGTGTCGGCAACCGGCCCATTGAAGTAAAAGTCATCGTCCCTGAAGTCATCATCGAACCCGCTGTGGTAGGTGGGCATTGGGGTGGGGCTTCCGGTAGGGCTCGCGGTGGGACTGGACGTTCTTGTCACACCTCCAAAGTAAAAGTCGTCGTTGGTGTAATCATCGTCCATGTTATTGGAAGAGGTAGTACTTGTGGTAGTACTTGAACGAGTGGTCGAGAGCCCACACAAACGACAAGACCATTCAAACAGGGCAGAAATGTCAAAGTACAGGCCCGAGGTCCGAAGGGACAAGGACCGATCGCGGTGCTGAGACGGCGTCTCGTCGAGAACAATTATGGATCGAACTTGGACATCATCCTCGTTACTTGGGTCCTCCACTTCGATGAATGCGGACATGAAGCAGTCTTCGAAAAAAATGGTCTCGGCCGGAGTAAAAGAGTCAACGTTATCGACGTCGGTCAGAGTCACACGGACGTGATTTGTGATGCGGCGGACTTCGGGTTCATCCTTATGCTTTTCTTTAACGACAGTATCAGCAGAAGTATTGTTATCTTTAGACTTCGTTTTGCTTGAAGTCGAGGCTTGATGAGGTCGTTGATCCCCTTTGTCGACTGGGCCACTGCCGCGGCTCGGCTTTTTGTTGGCAGGGCGACGAGGCTCCTTTCCCTTGTTGGCAAAAAGGCGAGCGTCGCATCGACCTGCGACCACAAAGAGGAAGATCATAAAAGCAATGATTGGATCTCTCATGGTTAAGTTGGCTCGATGAACTATGATTCAAAGCTTGTGCTGTGTCCAATTCTTCGTCAAAACTCGTCGATGGCGGCAGCATAAAATAGTGAATCGAGGCCGCATTTCGTCGCTGCGGATCCTTTGGTCGGTGGACACCAAAACATTTCGATCACTCAAGCATCATGACTGGAAAAGACGTTTCTTTTCGTTCCCAGCAAAGAAGTTGTCACTCCTTGTTGGTTTTTGTGTCGTGTCGTGATGGTCCTGGAAAAGAAACCGACAATACTTATGGCATCGCAACCGGTAAAATCAGTTCCCCCGAAAATCCGGATCTCATGTCCATTCCATCAATACATTCATTGTATGTATACGATCGTCTCATCGCTGCGTTGAGGGAGATTGGGGACCATGGTTCCATTTCGGGATCACACCTTGTTGTTGTTGTGGTATTCAGGATAAAAGATTCGAAAGATCGCAAAAGATTTCTTGTGGGACGCACTTGTTGTAACATGGCGTAGGCTTTGGTAGTGAATCGACGTGGATGACTCATTGGACTCTCAATCCTGGGACTCAAAACCCGATCGTTGGATCTTTTTGGATATCTTTGCGCAGCGGTGCGGATGACATGGTCGACGTCGAGCATCACAGCCATTTCACAACTCTCTCTCTCGGCAAATCGCTGCTCCGAATTGCCTTGCTTTACCTTGTATTCCTCTCCTCATGAAGGTTCCGTTGCTTTGCCTTTCCTTCGTGCTCAAGCTTTATTTCACCGTTGCTGCAAATCCTGCATTCGTCTACAATAGCCAAAGCAAACCAAGCCAAGTATCTTCCATTGCCATGACAGACAACACCAACGCCGACGAGCCCCCGCCGTGTGCGGCTTCTCTGCATCCTTTTGCCATGCTTCCTGGAGATCCTTCCTTGATTATCGTCACCAACATTGATCTTGGTGACAAAAAGCTTGAAATCATGAAGGGTGAGTGTTGATATTATCGCTACCAGTGCGCCATGATCTAACTCTTGTACCCGTCGGAGCTCACGCTTCGCTTTTTGTTCAGCATGTTCCAAGGCGATTGAAGCGGCTACCGGTAAACCAGAAAGCTACATTGGTGAGAAAGCATTTGTGGTCGGATAGTTGAAAGTGTTTCTCCTATTGTTTGATTCGATGACGGAGCTGACCAGTTTCTCTGGTTTGATGTTTCTGTGATACAAGGTGTGTCTATTACAGACAAGGCGTCCTTGATTTTCGGGGGCACGGAAGAGCCGGCGGCTCTTGGATGCATGTACTCGATTGGTGCGATTGCCAAAGAGTCGAATGGAAAGATCCAAGCTAGCGTCACAGACTTGTTGGAACCTTTTGGACTATCGGAAAGTCGTATGTACATCAACTTTTTCGACGTGCCCCGGGCCAATGTTGGATGGAGTCGTGCCACCTTTGCTGGTTAAAGCGTGGGCTTGTAAGGCCAATCGCTCTGCAGTAGTCTGATCGAGGACGCAAATCAACGCGCAAGTGAAGGTTTCGAGGTGATAGGTCTTATTTTAATTGTCAACATCATCATCTTCATCCGTCTGGAAGAATGTATAACTTAGGGTGACGTCAGTAATGTAGGAAACTTGTGGGTCTTCTAGCATCTCTGGGTCAATGAAGAAAAATACTGGCATGTCCACCGTTTCCCCAGGAAGCAGACGCTGTTCCTCAAAACAAAAACATTGGATCTTCTGAAAGTAGAGCCCCATCTTGGGGGGATGGACGTTATAGGTTGCAACACCGGTAATTGCTTTGTTGGAATGATTTGTTACGCGAAAGAAGCTCAGGGCAGTCTCTCCTGGCACAACTTTCACATCTAGCTGCACGGGAACGAAGGACCAGGGCATGACGTCGTTGATCGTTGTATCAAAGCGCACCGTCACAAGTTTGGCGTTCTCTACTGGACGAAGCTGTGCTAATTTGGATGCTGCCTCTTCGTCAGTCCATGTATGAACTCGAGCTGTGGACTTGGGTGCAATGGATTGCATGACCGCTCGAAAGGCCTTGACAACGGCATTCGGCTCTCCATTCTGATCTTCAAAAATAACGCGTTGCGTGGTACCACCAAAGCCCGTCGCCTGACAGAACATTTTATAAAGGGGCACAGAAGCGTAGGTGGCTCCAATAGCTCCTACTACGACAGCAGATGAATACCATGCAATCTGAACGTTTCGTTCTTCGGCTGAGAGCTTTTGCCGCGGTTGCTTTCGACGGAAATACCCTTTGAACCAGGAATTTTGCTCATGGCGCTTGCGGTAGAATTCATAAGAGCGACTCTGTGCACTACTGCTTTGACCTGAAGGCGTAGAGGAGGCCCCCTCCGCAAGCCATCTTTTCGCAATTATGGGGGCGCGATTGTTGCCGCGGGTAAATGGCCTCAATGCCAAATGTTGAGTCGAACCGCAACAGCGCATCGTTGAAATCATAGATGAAGAGGCAAAACACAAGTTCTGGGACAATCGCCGAGGTTACCTGTTCAGACAGTAACAGCGCGGCTCGGCAACCTTTTGGTCTTCACAGGGCTTTGCATTATTATGGTCGGCTTGCAACAAACCTTGATTCTTCGCTTTTCTTGCTGTCGTGTCGTTTTTTGAGGAAAACGAAGTGGTGCGCGAGAAAGAGAAAAGGTCCAAGTAGTCAACGACGACTTGCTGGATCACAACTTTTGGTAATAGCACTTCTACTACTCCTTGAAAGGTAGACACACGCCTAAAACTTGGGAGGGAAGGGCGGGGCGGAGATGGTGGCAAGAGGAGAAAGTTTGACGAAGACACAGGTAGCAACAATAGGCAACCGCCCAACCGAACTGATATAAAACAAAGCAAATATCATGAACCATATCGTCAATAAAAGGGTGGCCTAGCTGTAAGTACCAACCAAGTAGCGAAGGGTTAGTATTCTATGATTTAGAGCGGATGTGCGAGTTTATGAGTGCGGAAGTTCCTTATCAGGGCTTGGCCTCTGGAGAGAGGAAGCCGAAGGAGGATGTTGCCCATGGAATTCAGGTCCCTGAAATGCGCTTTCAGCGGGTGAGCCATGGTAATGTGAGGAGTGGAATTCATGTCGATGCGCCAGTTGTGGCTGCTGTGACGGATGAAATGGTTGACGTTGATGGAGCGATGGTTGCGGTTGTTGTGCCTGTTGGATGGGAGGTGGATGGAAAGGTGTTTGAGGTGAATAGGTAGCCGTCGGGGGAAGTACCATCCTTTGGCTCATCAAATACTGTGCGAGGCTGACACTGTGTGCTGTAGGGCCTCGTATTGTAACGATTCGGTTACGCGTGCCTGGAACATACTCTCCTCGCTGACTTATTCGGATCCTTGTGTTCGAGTGCATCTGGAGCTCATTAAGGGTCCTTCCACCCCGTCCAAGAATCGATCCGATCAAGGTATCCGGGACTAGGACCTGGGCGGTGAAACCTGGGGGAGTTGGTTGAGGGAGCTGTGGTGCAAAATGCGTGTAGTCTACTGCGCCAGGAGCCGGCGCATTGGCGATATGTAGCGAATCTTGGAGCTGGAGAGCAAGCAGGTCGGGCGCCGAAACGCTGTTGGTCAACGAGCCCTGGTCCAGCTGACCTGGGTGTGCCGATGGCAACAGGTATAACGGGGGTGGGTTCGCGCTCGCCGGTGGACCTGTGGCTGGAGAGGACATCATCGGGGCCATCTCATGCGCGTAGGACTGCGGCCCTTCCGCGAACAAAGGGTTGTACGGCTGAATTGGATCTCGGGGAGGGCGGCCCATTGATACTATAGTGCTATCCTGGAGCATCCTCGGTGGGACTCGCTGGTCCCATAGCATTTGTCCGGCAAGATCGGGTGATGAGCTTGATCGCTTTGTTGGCCCAAACTGTCCGTACGGGCTCCCACTGTCCCACATGGTTGACTCCGGGGCTCCCGTAGGAACCACAAGTAGAGGCCGTCCAGGGATTGGACCTGCTGCAAATGCTCCCTGCATGACGACCCGAGAGTAACTTGTTGTCATGTTGGAGTATCGCGAGATCTCGTTATGAGCCATCATACCATCGAGCACTATGTCGAGACACTTAACACAGCTTTCCAAAGTCGCTCCGGTGAGGGTTACAATCCTCTCGGCCGTCCCCGAGACAATCGCAGCCGTAGGGGAAGACGGATCAGCGCTTTCTTTTGGTGATAGTCGAACTGATGAAACCCCAGATGCTTCCTCCATGTTTTTGATGTTGGACCCAGCCTTTCCTATAATCATCCCGCAGCTAGAACTTGGAACGAGAAGCCGTACAACGAAGTCAAATCCCACCGGCGGCGCCTCGTTAGGCTTTGGTTGCCAAGCAAGGTGTTGAGAGTGCTGCTGCTCCTGTAGTACGTAGAGTCTCTCCAGGAGAAGTCTCACAGCGAATTTCACGTTGTCAAGCTGTCCCTGCACCAGACAAACTCGATCCTGTGTGCCAGGATAGAAATCCCCTGTTTGGCTCAGCTTTATTCTGGCAGATGACTGCGTCTGAAGCTCGGATATCGTTTGTCCTGCTCTTCCTATAATAGACCCCGCGACGTTGTTCGATACCAAAAGCTTGATCGCTGACGTATAGGCCGAAGGGTTATAAGGAACACCAGGCGACTGGGTCAGGTTGGATTCCTCGGAAGGAGGAGCGACGGGGGCTGGAGAAGACGAGTACTGCTGTGAAACCATATCATCAGATACTGAAACTGGCCAGCTTCCTTCGACCTGTGGCTGGTGGTGTGCACGCTGCAAGTGCGCCGGGGGGGATGGATCGCCCCGGCTTCTTGTTGGGAACCCAACGTCAGAGTGTTTCATCGGGCCATCCGCCGCCCCTGACAACCCACCTGTAATTGGACTAGTGGGTGTAGAAGTGCTTCCCGAAGTAGTAGCTGAGTTGGGAGGGGGGGAACCCGTATCACTGGCCTTCCCCATCTCGTGGGGATGGGAACCAGTAGTGTGGGCTTCAGGCAGTCCACCTAGTGAGTGCCCCTGCACTGCGTTCGGATCGAAGTAATGTAGCCCATGTTCCGAGAAAGCTGTTTGTGGCTGCATTGGCGTTCTCGGCCCTCTCATCCCGCCTAATTCGTTGCTTGACCCCTCATTCTACAAGATGCACAAGACAAATGAGAAGGACCATGGAACAGACGGACTTCATCATGACATCGACGGACTTACACTCGTCGATTCCATCTTTCCACCAACCGCGTGTTTCTCGCAAACAGCCCTTCTTCCCTTGTTTGCTAGATCACAATCACACAATACCAAATAACTAATTAAACAAACAACATTTCTCGAAGCCACTTCCGAGAAGATCCAAAGCTGTGGAAGGAGCACGGCACAAGTTCATGAGAGTGGGAATTTAAAACTCGTGCAAAACGAACTTTTGCCCAGCTGCTAGAATTTTCTCTATCGAATCCACTACTGTAATAGTTCTACAAGTCAAACAAGGTTCGGAATGTAATAACGCTGGAAACAACACAGAATGACGAATGGGAGCAACGATTGCGAAGTTTCGGCGTTTCCACTTTCTCCAACTACGAGACAAATAGATATCAGAAGCATGCAAGCTTTTCTAGCACGATCATCAACCCCGGTTCGATATCTTCAAAGCCCTTACCAGCTCGATAGCAAATGCAACAAACAGGTGATTATCCAAGTAAGAGCATACAAGCTGAGGTGATTTCGCGATAAGCTCCAATTAGCCGGAAAACTTTGGATTTGCACAGCATGACGTCCATCGTCACACACGTACGCATGAGCTCCAACGTATGTCGATCGCGAAGACATCGAGCCAACAATCTGATGATGATGAGACGGGAACCCTTTTTGTCAGCGGCAAATGAGAATTAAAGGGGTCTAGGCTTCGCCTTCACAAGTCTTCAGTTTTATCGCATATCCATGAAATGAAGTTGATGACGTGTTCTAATCGTTAAATTAATTCTTAATTTTGTAAGCAAGAAACGATCTAAATAACGCGTTAAGAGCATAAATTGTGATCACACCACGTGGTATGAAGGAGACCCCTGTATTCGTAAGGGCCTCAATGGTATCTTTGAATGACGTCAGTTAAGAACTCTCGAACCATCCGATTTCTTTTCGGGCTGCCAGCGCGCCGAAAAACCGAAGCGTCTGCACGAGGGCCGCCCACGGTACGGTACGAGTAATTAACGCCAATGCGCGCGCGTCGAGTTATTCCGCATGGCAATAGATACGATAAATGCCTAGGTGCGTATACTCACACCATCCCCCGGCCGGCTGCCGCCCGCCCGGCCGGTTGATAAATGTGACTCATTCGAACACTTCTGAGTGCGGTCAACCGAAGCACATACGTTTCGCGCGCAAAATTGGAACACCGTTTAACGTTTTCTGCTCGCCGAAGGGAGTTGAAATCAGTTGCATCGTTTTGCCGAAACACTCCATATTCGCGGAACATTTTGGCAATCAATCAAACCTCCAAACTACTACTCACTTCTTTCGACTCAACGACTTCGCACTCTCTTCCCTTTTTGAAAGTCATGTCCTCATCGGCAACAGGAGCCCCAAGAGCAAGCCTTTATCGCCAATATAGCAGAGGTTCTAGCGGCGGAGCAAGCAGCAGCTCGATCGAGAATTTGCCTCCTCGTACCCTTTCTCGAGTTGCGCGTGAAGTCCGAGACCTGATCAAGAGTCCTCCAGAGGGCATCCGATTGGTCCTAGACAATGAAACTGGCCTTCCTGCAAACCTGGGAGAGATTGTGGTGAGTGAAGGTGTCAGAAAATAGACGCGGCTCCTGCCGCGTGATGTTGCTGGAAGGTGTGATGACCTCCTTGGGTTGATGTCGGCCGGATTGAACATGTTGTCGAGATCTTCGTGTTGTTGCAAAATATCTCAATTTATTGTTGTCTCAAATTTTTTTATGACGTGTCAGGCTGAGCTTGAGGGTCCGCAAGGAACTCCATATGAGTCCAAATATTTCCGGTTGAAGCTAGTTCTTGGAGTTGATTTCCCGCAGTCGCCTCCTCGGGGTTTCTTCTTAACGAAAATCTACCATCCCAATGTTGATATGTCCACCGGAGCAATCTGTGTCAATACATTGAAGAAAGATTGGGTGCCGACCACCACCTTCACTCATGTCTTGAGCGTGATTCGTTGCCTTTTGATTATCCCCTTCCCCGAGAGTAGTCTAAACGACGAGGCGGGAAAGCTTTTCATGGAAAGTTACGACGAGTATTCGAAGCGTGCTCTCTTGATGGCAGATGTTCATGGTCGTCCGATCTCTAGCGTCGAAGGGGATGAAAAGCGACGAAAGACTGAGTCGGGAACAGAGAAGGATGACGAAGAACAACCCGATGACGATGATTCCACCCCCGCTAGCATGCGAAAGACAACCAATCCTCTTGGTAGCAAGAGCGCTAATAGCATCTCGTCCACTGGTAAGGGTGGAAAGACTTTGGGACCCAAGGGCGCGAGTGGTCGCATGGACAAAAAGAAGAGTCTGAAGAGACTGTAGCCGGAACGGGGTTGTTCTTGCTGAAGTTGTTGAAACTAATAGGATGTCTTTCGAAATAAACAACATAAGATAATGATTTTATCGCCCAACAAACCTAGATGAGCGATTGGGAAGATTTAGCGCATTGACCACTCGCGAAACACCTCTACTACATCATTTAAAGTGCTGGCATGTTGGCCTGGTTCGTCGACAACAAAATAGAAACTACGGATACATCGTTGGGATACCTCACGTGTGTGATGCCCCTTTATTCTTGTTGCTCGAGACAAATCGTCCATGGCGATCTTGCTGGCCTGGTAGTACTCCAATGTAAGGCCCAAAATTCCACCCATGTGGTATTTTTTGTACCAAAATTCCATTTCCCCGTATGTAGAAATACCGATACCGTCATTGGAGTTTGTGGATTTCTCATGGTGTTGACGTGGCAAATCCACTGCGGAGTGGACAGGAATCGTGGAGTTCAGGGGCCAAAAATTCCACAATACGATCCGCAATACCAAATTCCGCTCTCGCACAGGTGTGTTTGAGAATGACAAAACGCAACAACAACTATGACAACACCAATACATCTTGCTCATGTGCCAATCCGGACTGCAAACCTGGGGCACTTGCACAGCAAATCAAATGCACCCATCGGCATGATTTGATTGTACGCCTTGCAAATCAACAGGTTTTAGATGTGCACCAAACGAGTTGCTGGAAGGCGCCTCCAGTACTTCGGGCTGAACGATTGCAGCAACAATCAACCTGCTGCTGCTGGGAGAAACGATTATGACGATGATTCATCTGACGATGACAATGGTCCTACAAATGGAGTTGACCCCCAAACTACAGATGGATCAAGAACAAATTGCCAACAATGGGCAGTTAGCTTTAAAGAAGTAAGGAGCATGAATGCCTTGGCCAGTACGACAGGGGTGCCAATGATTTGTTGCGATCCAAAGAAAAATCACAGACAAGGAAGACCAGGCAAGAAGAAAAGTGCAATATTTTATTGGAGACTGCTAAGCCCTATGGACAAGACCATGGCCCAAGCAGCCATTAATATTGCTCAATGTGGCTGTAGGGGTATACTGTTGTTGCTGCCATGCAATAAGAAAGACGACAGATGGTCGGCAGCAGGAAAGAAAAAAGAATTGTAGAGTTTGCAAACTAAGAGTAGAATTTAACATCCTACTACTAGGTACTAAAATTTAGAGTTAAAGCAGCGCTAGCAGCAGACGAGACATGATGGAATAGACGAGTTCTTCTTTCCTTGTTGCCAGCTATCAGTAGCAAGCATGTACACCAAATTACTTTACTGTGCAGAGAATAGAGTGAACAGTACGATACCTGTCAGAAATAGCTACTGTAGCTACCTAGCTAGAGAATGGTATGGTGTCGGCCATCCAGTTGATCAACACGCAATTTTGCGCCGACTTGCCTTTGAGTGGTGGCAACGCCGTTCGACTGATGCGAACCCTTCCGACATAGACGATCGTTTGTTACACGGGATTGTGTGTGGAATTTTGTGTGGAGTATTTTGAGTCTATTTTCATGGTGGTGCTCGAAGCCCCTTGGAGATTTGATGATTGGATTTGGGGCAGGTCTCGCTAATCCCATCCCAATCGTGTCGTGCGTGCTCCTCCGCGTCGTCCCGCCATAATTCCCTTTCTGTCCGCCGTCCGCCTTGTCGAGGACAGAACGTGCGGTTCTGGGAAAGAAGATCGACCGTGCGGGTGTGGGAACGTTCCCGTAGAGGCTTTACGTGAGTTCCACACGTCATTTGTTTTCGCCAAAGCCAAGCCGAAACGACAACCACCGACCGATCAACTGCACGGGAAGTGCTCGTCTCATTTCGATTGCTGCATTGACAGATTGTCGGCAGCACCGGTCTTTGCATTGCTCAGAGTCTATTCCTCTAGAGTGCAAGGTAAGACGCTTCGAAGGGGATACGGCATGAGCCATGTATATGTTTTTGTTGAAGAGAATCTCACTTTTGGGCTTTGGAAAGACGGCAGATCCGAGGTGTCGATTTTTCCTGAATCTCGTAGAAAATGACCCCTCCACCACCAAAAAAGCTTTACCCCCGGGTAAAATTCAGCTGTGATGATGTGGAACCAAAGCCGGCCACGGAGCCCCCTCTCCCGGTTTCTGATGCTGCCCGGAACCACGTCCCCAATCCCTACCTTAATTCGAAGATTGTACACCCAAAGATTGCTGCTGCCCGGGCCAAATCGACGCATCCGCTAGGCCAAAATGCCAAGATTGATTACGCTCAACCAGCCGAAATGTACCCCGAATCTTTCCCGTACTTTGTTCGTGGGCGTGACAGCCTCCGAGAGTACATTACTTCGCTTTTCACTAGTCAAATCGCGATCTACGACGGTGCTATGGGTACCATGATCCAAAACTATGCCAAGAGGAACAAGTTGGACGAGGAGGAATACCGTGGAGAACGCTTCAAGGACTGGGAGCGTAATGTCAAGGGGAACAACGATATGTTAAGTATCACCCAACCCCACATCATTTCAGATATCTACCGCGCCTACCTCGAAGAGGGCGGATCCAACATGATTGGCACCAATACATTTTCTTCGACGACTATTGCCATGGCCGACTATGAGATGGAAGCTTACGCGTACGAGCTGAACTACGAGGCTGCTCGCCTGGCCCGTGAGGTGTGTGACGAGGTGACTGCGAAGGACCCCACAAAGCCTCGTTTCGTCGTTGGGGCTATCGGCCCTACCAATCGCACCGGGTCGATTTCTCCTTCCGTGGAAGACCCCGCTGCCCGTAACGTCACTTTCGATGAGTTGGTGGATGCGTACTTCGAGCAGGTAGTTGGGCTTGTTGATGGAGGGTCTGACATTCTGATTGTTGAGACGATTTTCGATACCTTGAACGCCAAGGCTGCACTGTATGCCATTGGTGAATACTTGGAGATGAGTGGTCTTGATATCCCCGTCTTTGTGTCCGGTACACTGGTCGATCAATCAGGCCGTACATTGTCCGGTCAAACTGGTGAGGCCTTCTACGCTTCGATCCGACACGCCAAGCCTATGTGTGTTGGCCTGAACTGTGCTTTGGGTGCCAAGCATATGCTGCCATTTGTCGAACGCTTGTCGAAGTGTGCTGAATGTTTTGTTCACGTGTACTCGAATGCTGGTCTCCCCAACGCGATGGGGGGGTATGACGACAGCCCGGAAGTGATGGCAGAGGAGAACAGGGTGTTCTTCGAGAATGGTTGGCTCAACATGGTCGGTGGATGCTGCGGTTCTACTCCACCTCACATCAAGGCCATTCGTGAGGTAGCTGCTAACTACAAGCCACGCAAACTCCCCGACGTTGGTCGCCCGAAGATGTGGCTGTCCGGCCTTGAGGACCTGGTCGTTGACGACGTTCACAATCATCTCGGCCTTCCTTTTTTGAATGTCGGGGAACGTTGCAACATCGCTGGATCCATCAAGTTCAAGAAGTTGATGATGGCCGGTGACTACGGAGCCGCCATGGATATTGCCAAGAAGCAAGTCGAGGACGGAGCGCACGTAATCGACATCAATGTCGATGATGGTATGCTTGACGGCCTGGCAGCAATGCAGAAGTTTGTCAAGATTGCTGTCACAGAGCCTGAGATCGCGAAGGTGCCGTTCATGTTAGACGCGTCAAAGTTTGAGATTGTGATGGCTGGGCTGAAGTGGTGTCAAGGAAAGCCGATTGTCAACTCCATCTCTTTGAAGGTAGGAGAGGACCTCTTTAAAGAACACGCAACGCTGTTACGCAAGCATGGTGCTGCAGTTGTGGTCATGGCTTTTGACGAGAAAGGCCAGGCCGCCACAGAAGAGGAGAAGGTCCGTATCTGCAAGCGTTCATATGACATTTTGGTGAACGAAGTCCGTTTCCCACCGGAAGACATCATCTTTGATCCCAACGTTTTGACAATTGGCACAGGAATGGAGGAGCACGCAAACTACGGTGTCGACTTCATTAAAGCCACGAAGACTATCAAGGAGCAATGTCCTTATGTCAAGATCAGTGGTGGAATCTCGAACTTATCGTTTGGGTTCCGCGGAGTCACCAAGATTCGGGAGTCCATCCATGCTGTCTTTTTGCACCACGCTATCACGGAGTCTGGCATGGACGTTGGTATCGTCAACGCAGCCGAGATGCTTGCGTATGACGACTTGGAGTCGGATATGAAAGAACTCTGCGAGAATCTTGTATTCAATAAGACTCCCGACGCCACCGAAGACATGCTCGCCCGAACTTCCTATGAACGAGCAGTTATTGATGCCAAAAAGAAAGGCCTCCCTCCGCCACGAAGACCTCGTGGTCAGATGCCTAAGGTTGATAAGATCAAGTTTAGCTACGACGAAGTGGAACCAAAGCCGGCTACGGAGCCCCCTCGCCCGGTTTCTGATGCTGCCCGCAACCACGTCCCTAATCCCTACGTTAACTCCAAGCTTGCACATCCAAAGATTGCTGCTGCCCGGGCCAAATCGACGCATCCGCTAGGCCAAAATGCCAAGATTGATTACGCTCAACCAGCCGAAATGTACCCCGAATCTTTCCCGTACTTTGTTCGTGGGCGTGACAGCCTCCGAGAGTACATTACTTCGCTTTTCACTAGTCAAATCGCGATCTACGACGGTGCTATGGGTACCATGATCCAAAACTATGCCAAGAGGAACAAGTTGGATGAGGAGGAATACCGTGGAGAACGCTTCAAGGACTGGAAGCGTAATGTCAAGGGGAACAACGATATGTTAAGTATCACCCAACCCCACATCATTTCAGATATCTACCGCGCCTACCTCGAAGAGGGCGGATCCAACATGATTGGCACCAATACATTTTCTTCGACGACTATTGCCATGGCCGACTATGAGATGGAAGCTTACGCGTACGAGCTGAACTACGAGGCTGCTCGCCTGGCCCGTGAGGTGTGTGACGAGGTGACTGCGAAGGACCCCACAAAGCCTCGTTTCGTCGTTGGGGCTATCGGCCCTACCAATCGCACCGGGTCGATTTCTCCTTCCGTGGAAGACCCCGCTGCCCGTAACGTCACTTTCGATGAGTTGGTGGATGCGTACTTCGAGCAGGTAGTTGGGCTTGTTGATGGAGGGTCTGACATTCTGATTGTTGAGACGATTTTCGATACCTTGAACGCCAAGGCTGCACTGTATGCCATTGGTGAATACTTGGAGATGAGTGGTCTTGATATCCCCGTCTTTGTGTCCGGTACACTGGTCGATCAATCAGGCCGTACATTGTCCGGTCAAACTGGTGAGGCCTTCTACGCTTCGATCCGACACGCCAAGCCTATGTGTGTTGGCCTGAACTGTGCTTTGGGTGCCAAGCATATGCTGCCATTTGTCGAACGCTTGTCGAAGTGTGCTGAATGTTTTGTTCACGTGTACTCGAATGCTGGTCTCCCCAACGCGATGGGGGGGTATGACGACAGCCCGGAAGTGATGGCAGAGGAGAACAGGGTGTTCTTCGAGAATGGTTGGCTCAACATGGTCGGTGGATGCTGCGGTTCTACTCCACCTCACATCAAGGCCATTCGTGAGGTAGCTGCTAACTACAAGCCACGCAAACTCCCCGACGTTGGTCGCCCGAAGATGTGGCTGTCCGGCCTTGAGGACCTGGTCGTTGACGACGTTCACAATCATCTCGGCCTTCCTTTTTTGAATGTCGGGGAACGTTGCAACATCGCTGGATCCATCAAGTTCAAGAAGTTGATGATGGCCGGTGACTACGGAGCCGCCATGGATATTGCCAAGAAGCAAGTCGAGGACGGAGCGCACGTAATCGACATCAATGTCGATGATGGTATGCTTGACGGCCTGGCAGCAATGCAGAAGTTTGTCAAGATTGCTGTCACAGAGCCTGAGATCGCGAAGGTGCCGTTCATGTTAGACGCGTCAAAGTTTGAGATTGTGATGGCTGGGCTGAAGTGGTGTCAAGGAAAGCCGATTGTCAACTCCATCTCTTTGAAGGTAGGAGAGGACCTCTTTAAAGAACACGCAACGCTGTTACGCAAGCATGGTGCTGCAGTTGTGGTCATGGCTTTTGACGAGAAAGGCCAGGCCGCCACAGAAGAGGAGAAGGTCCGCATCTGCAAGCGCTCATATGACATTTTGGTGAACGAAGTCCGTTTCCCACCGGAAGACATCATCTTTGATCCCAACGTTTTGACAATTGGCACAGGAATGGAGGAGCACGCAAACTACGGTGTCGACTTCATTAAAGCCACGAAGACTATCAAGGAGCAATGTCCTTATGTCAAGATCAGTGGTGGAATCTCGAACTTATCGTTTGGGTTCCGCGGAGTCACCAAGATTCGGGAGTCCATCCATGCTGTCTTTTTGCACCACGCTATCACGGAGTCTGGCATGGACGTTGGTATCGTCAACGCAGCCGAGATGCTCGCTATCAGCGAAGTTGATCCTGAGCTACGAGAAGCATCAGAAGAACTCATTTTCAACAAATCACCCGACGCGACTGAGAAGATGCTGGATTTGACCATGAAGGAGAGGGCAGCGATGGAGGCACGCAAGAAGAGCGGTGAGACGAAGGTTAAGGAGAAGTCTTGGAGAGACTTTGAGGCCAAGAAGCGTTTGGAACATGCTCTCGTCAACGGTATATCTGAGTACGTTAACGAAGATGTCGAGGCTGCTCGTCAGGAATGCAGCAAGCCTCTTGACGTTATTGAGGGGCCGTTGATGGATGGAATGAATGTCGTTGGCGACCTCTTCGGTTCCGGAAAGATGTTTCTGCCGCAAGTCATCAAATCAGCTCGTGTGATGAAGAAAGCCGTTGCGTACTTGCTCCCGTTCATGGAGGAGGAAAAGAAACTAAAGATGGTCGCTGACGGGCTGGACCCCAATGACTTTGATGAGAATGACGACTCAAACTACGCCGGCAAGGTCCTAATGGCCACTGTCAAGGGAGACGTGCACGACATCGGAAAAAATATTGTTGCTGTTGTCCTTGGCTGCAACAACTTCAAGGTTTATGATATCGGTGTCATGTGCTCTTGCGAGACAATTTTAGAAAAAGCCAAGGAATACAAGGTTGACGTGATCGGACTTTCCGGTCTTATTACCCCTTCCTTAGATGAGATGGTTATCGTCGCGAAGGAACTCTCCAAGGGCGGTTTCAAGCAACCGCTCATGATCGGTGGGGCGACAACATCCAAGATGCACACTGCCGTCAAGATTGCCCCTAACTACTTCACAGCTGAACATCCCGTCATTCACGTTCTCGATGCTTCCCGTTCTGTGACCGTTGTTTCCTCTCTTATTGGTCAGAACAAGGAAGATTTTGTTGAGGATCTTAGGGAAGAGTACGAGGAGATGCGCGAAGATTACTACGCTGGTCTCGAAGACCGTTATTTCCTTACATTTGAGCAAGCCAAGGAGCAGAGATTCGTCATTGACTTTGATAAGGCCCCACCTGCTCCTGTTCCCAACAAGCTGGGAGTCACTGTCATGGACAGCGTGAAGGTGGCGGACGTGGTTCCCTACATTGATTGGAATCCCTTCTTCCAGACTTGGGAATTGCGAGGTCGTTACCCGAACCGTGGCTATCCCAAGATTTTTAACGACCAAGCCGTAGGAAGCGAGGCAAAGAAATTATTTGATGATGCCCAGAAGATGATGCAAGAGATCATTGCCAACGGATCCATGACTCTCAAGGGTATCGTTGGCCTCTTCCCTGCGAATCGAAGTGAAGACGGAGAAGATGTTGACGTTTTTGAGACCGAAGCCGATCGTGAGGCTGGAAAGATTGCCACCAAGTTCTGCATGTTGCGTCAGCAAGCCGAGAAGGAGTCCGAGGATCCTTACATGTCGCAAGCCGACTACATCGCGCCCAAGGGATACAAGGACCACATTGGATTCTTCGCAGTCTCTACCTTTGGATGCGACGATCTTGTCACCAAGTATGAATCAGAGAATGATGATTACTCCAAGATTATGGCACAGGCTCTCGCCGATCGTCTCGTTGAGGCCTTTGCTGAGTATCTTCATCGCCAAATTCGTGTCGACATGTGGGGATACGCTGCTGGCGAAACGTTGAATGAGGCCGACCTTTTGAAGATCAAGTATGATGGCATTCGACCTGCCCCTGGATACCCATCGCAACCTGACCACACGGAAAAGCGCACCATGTGGGATCTTGTAAAAGTGGAAGAGCGAACGGGAATTCAATTGAGTGATTCTTTGAGCATGATGCCAGCTGCCTCTGTTTCTGCTTTGGTGTTTGCCCACCCTCAATCTGCTTACTTTGCCGTTGGACAAATCGGCAAGGATCAAGTCGAGAGCTATGCCAAGCGCAAGGGCATGGACTTGCAAGTTTGCGAGCGATGGTTGTCTCCAATCCTCAACTACGAGCGCGACTAACCCTATTCCGCTCGGTGGTAGTCCATTCGACGAGACTGCGTCTGCTATGAAATACTTTACACTACATACAGAGACAATACATAAACAGAGTATAATAATGCACACAGCTTTGCCACTATATTCACTTTTCTACATCTCATTCACAATTGCCCGTCTTAGCAAAATTACGGCGTTGCCATTTGTTTCCTTCGGGTACGACGCTGCTACGTGAACAACTCACAGTCGTCCAGGGGCATCGCATCGATCAACGACTACAAGCGCTTCAGTCTTGTGCCATTTCAACATCCACGTCTTGTTCGCTGATTCCATAAAAGAGATCCATTTGCTGGCGGCCGTCGTAGAGTTCGGCAGTAGCATCTTGAGTCTTGCCGTTCGGCTGTTGTTGTTGAGAGGCTCTTGGTTCGTTCTCGTCGTCGTCGCACTTGCTGCGAAGCGTGCGGAGCCGGGACAGTTCATTGTCCAAGGCTTCTTTGTTCTTTCGCATGTTTTCGAAAACACGGTAGAAGTCTTGCTGGAGTTTTGGATCATCTGGAAGGCGAGGTACAATGACCGACTCGACGAGTTCAAAGTCCAACAAGGCTACATGGCCTAGATTGACTTCTCTCATCATGATACTCGCGGCTTCGTTGTTCGCCTCTTCCATGTCATTCACAAACTGCAGAGTTGCCTTGTCGGCGTCTTTGTTGAGAGTCCGAAAGTGTTTGACACATAGTTCGAGCGCCTTGCGCTCATGCTCCATGGCACGAGTCAATCGGGTCTTTTCGTTGCTGAACATGTCGCGCTTGCGAGTGAGATTACCGAGAGCTTCTTGCTCGGTGCGGATCTGAGTCAACAACGCTACTTGCTCTGCCTTTGACTTCTGGAGCCCTTGCTGGATCTTGCTGTAGTTGGCGAGAGCTACTTGCTTGGCGTGGCGAAAGTTTTCGCGATCGACGCCCAGCGCATTGAACTGCGCCGTGACCGAGGTGGATTGCACGCAGCCGCTGTTAGCGTTGTTGTTTGGTGCGAAGCTATTCATGATTGAAGACGGAGCGATGTAAGAACAGGGCAGGGAAGACAGTATCAATGCAAGCGTTTCGATCTTGGTGTTGTGTGCGATGAAAGAATCTTTGTCGAGTTGAAAGAGAGTGTGGCGGTGCGTGTCATTTTGCTGTGGTGCTATGGGAAGCAAAAATGATGGTGATGGCTCGAAGTTTCACCGGACGTGTCGGGCGCGCGCGCATGGAGGCAGTATGCGCGCGTGCCCGTGAATGACTCGACTCGATCGATCCTCACTGCAGGTCGGTGCCGCCATTTCCTTTGAGAACTACAGCAAGCCTAGAGTACTCTTCCAACTCATTGTAAATGTGACAAGAAATTCGGACATAGAGTACGCCATTGATGCACTTGATTGGGACCTCAATGTATTGGTCAAAAAGGAAATCTTGAATGCGTTTGGCATCCTCCGAAGTTGACATTCCGTCGTCGTTTTGCAACCTGTCCGGAAGTCGTACCAAGGCCATCATGGGAGCATGTAGTTCTGTAGGAACTAGAGTCACTCCTTCTACTTGACCATGATGCCATTCGTTGCCAAGTAGTTGAATGGCAGCCTGCAAGTTGGTTTGAATCGTATCTTGGACTTGAGCCACGCCCTTGGCTTGCCAATAGTCCAGCACGGCGGGGACAGACAAGGCCGCGGCATAGTCTCGACATCCATCCCATAAGAAACGGCTTTGAAAGCCTTGCCCAATACCATGGGACATGACGGCTGGCTCTTCTAGAATGGTATCCCTAAATTCCTTGCTCGGGCAGTACATGAGGCCAATGCCACGAGGACAAGACAACCATTTGTGCCCGTTGCCCAAATAAAAGTCGACATGTGGTAGCTTGGCAAGATCCACTGGTTGGGCGAGAAGTCCATGTGCACCATCGACCATGGCAATCATATTGCGCTCTTTGCCAATCTTGGCAAGGGCGTCAAGCGGCATGTTAATAGCCGTATTGGAAGTGGTGTGATCAAGGACCAGAAGGGCATTGTCCGTATCCACACCCTGTAATGCTTCGGACAGTGCCACTTGAAATATATCTCCTGGATGATCAAATTGGTCCGTCTTGTCAAAATACGAGCTAACGGGGATTTCTGTCACTCGTTGGCACAATTGATGAGCCATTTTCTTGAGACTGCCATAGGATGTATCCCACAATACGATGTGCGACCCTGTTTCACCAAACTTGCGAGTATATCCTCTCAAAATGGTATTGAGCCCATACGTCACATTTGGAATTAATGTAGTCGCCTCTCGGGGAGCATTGCAGAAATCGGCAAGTCGTCGTGCTGAGTATACCAAATGGGGCAGCAAATCACGGTCAAAGTATCGCAGGGGTTGCCGTTCCAAATAGAGTCGCCATTGTTCCGCCCGTTGATAGCCCACGGTAAGAGCAGCTCCAAAGGCTCCATGGTTTAGAAATGTCCATTGCTGGCGATCCAACAAAAAGTCTGCATTGGTTTGATTGATCGCCAAGGATTCGAATGGAAGTGGTGGAGGTACGTAATCGGAATCACTTTGAGCCATGAGGGTATCGACGTCTTCGGAATGAAAGGATCCCATTGCCTGATATCCCTTGGTATGTTTGTTATTGCTGATGCACCGACGAGATGTCCACTGCTGCTGCCCCCATGGGTATCTGAACGTGGTTCTGCTGCTGCCAAATAAAATTCTTTGGACGGAAACGAATTTCGACATTCTTCTTTGGCGGTAGAGTTAATCCATCAACCCATCAATCGAATCTGGCAGCAACCGAAGAACAAAAATTGATTACAAACGCTCCCCGTATAGCGATGGATGAGCGCCTCGATTTGCTAATCGTTGCCTATCGTCATCGTTCTCTCTGCCTGTCATGTTGAAATCGATGACCGATCGCGCGTCGATCCAAATGGCAGGATTGAAGGAAAGGACGCCTTCACACTCAATGTGACGTCAGCATGCCATAAGTAAAAGCCCGCGAAAATTTTGAAAAGGCGAAGTGCCAGAAGTATCCACTGATGACTTACGGACACTAGTAGGATTTCTAGGTTGAGATCTGCCAGGTCGGAGTTGTTTGAGATCCTTCGCCTCCCAATGGTCTGCAATTTCGCATCTTTGCGACACCGACCACCCGACGTATCGGCGAAAGAGAAGATTTTGCAGACGACAAGGAAGCTTTCTTATTTTCCTCGCCAGTGAAGCAACTCCCTTCTTCCTAATCTCATTATGTTCAGTGCCAGCAAAACTGCTTTCCAATCCATCATGAAGAGCCAAATGCGATTTTCTACGTCTTCGGCCGGTATCTTGGCGTCGATGAAGGGACAACACTTTACGTCCATTGACAAGCTTAGGTACGACGACGACAGCTTCTCCTTTGTGTGTTCATGTTATTCATCCTTTCCTCACTTTCCCCCTCCTTGTGCTACTATTATAGCAACGATGAATTGAAGGGCCTTTTGGCACTTTCCCACCAATTCAAGGCCACGTATTCCGACAAATCCAAGCCCAATCCCAAGCCATTGGAGGGAGAATCGATGAGTATGATTTTCCAAAAGCGTTCGACGCGAACTCGTGTTTCGACCGAAACAGGCATGGCCATGTTGGGTGGACACGCCTTGTTTTTGGGTCCCTCGGATATTCAGCTGGGCGTCAACGAAAGCATGCGAGACACGGCCTGCGTGCTGAGCCGATTTAACTCGTTGGTTTTGGCTCGTGTCTATGCTCATGCCGATATTATTGAATTGGCCCAATACTCCAGTGTTCCCATCATCAATGCGTTGAGTGATCTGCATCACCCTCTTCAAACGTTGGCCGATCTTATGGCCTTGCAACAGCATTGGGGTATGGATTTGTCTGGCAAGACGGTCTGCTGGGTCGGTGACGGAAACAATGTTCTACACGATCTCATGCTTGGTAGCGTTAAGATGGGAATGAATGTACGCATTGCCACTCCCAATGGATACGAGCCCAATGCTGAAATCTTGGCCAAGACCAAGGCTTTGGCAGCTGAAAACAACTGCGAAGTCTTTTCTACTCATATTGCCGAGGAGGCCGTCAAGGGAGCCGATGTCGTCGTGACCGATACTTGGGTCAGTATGGGACAAGAAGCTGAATATGCCAAGCGTGTCGCTGAGTTCAGCGGATACCAAGTAAACTCGGAACTTATGGCCAAGGCCAACCCAGGAGCAGTCTTCTTGCACTGCTTGCCTCGCCACCCCGAGGAAGTCACTGACGAGGTCATTTACAGCGATGCGTCGTTGGTCTTTAATGAAGCCGAAAACCGAATGTGGACCGTCATGGCTGTCATGGCTGCTCAACTGGGCAAGTTCGACTAAGTTACCATACTTTCGCCTCAATCGCGAGGGGCTGTAGCAGGTTAGAACGAACTAATGCATCGCAATCAATCCTGTATTATTAAATAAATTGGCATGAACATTAGTTGCCGCCCACGACATTATTTTGAATTTCAGTTTAGTTGATTATTTGTCATTCCGTTTGTACAATAGTGACGCAGAAATCACGAAACTTCGTGTGAAAGGAAACAAGGTCCAGTTGCTGGCGCTGTACGATTAATGACCTTTGTCTCTTTTCGGTGTTTTAGAATATCATAGCCAAGAAGAGTTTCCATTCCCTAGTAGCTAGCTAGCCAATCACGGACAGACTCACAGACTTAGGCGTTCGGAGGTTCTCAATGACGTCACCTCACTGACACTGGCTTTGGCCGACGCGCTAAATTTCGTCCCGCCAAAAGCCGGGCGGGCTCGAATGTAGACGCCCGTTTGGAGTGCGTGTTGTCGTCATCATCCATGCAAAAACATGAATGTTAACAAATCGACGATCGACTCCTCCCACATTCCGAACTTCAATGCTGTGGATGAAACATACCCTGCCCACTGTTCCGAAACGTTGCATTCCCATTGAAAGTGTCGCATATCCTTTATTCTCGAACCATGTCGTTGCTTCCAGTTCCAGCGAGCTATCTGCAAATGGCTACGAGAGGATGCCGCCGGGCATTTGCCTCGTCTCAACACCAGGTTGCCCGAACGAATGGCGGAAATTATTTCACAAGGAATCTGAAGGGAGTGGCGACCGTTTCCATCCGGGGGTATGAACAGCACTGTGGCTTCTCTTCGTCGGCTCAATTCACAGATCCTGTGGATACTTCAGTGAACGTCAAGTCATCATCAAGTCGGCAGTTTTCTTCTTCTGTCAGTCCTCCCGAATACGTACCTCTACCGGGAGGCTCTCCGTCGGCGGCTGTGAGGCATGTGGGGCCGGATCAAGAGCATCAACGAATATGGCTCCCACATTCACTGGAAGAGCCACTCTTTTGGTCGGAAGATGTTGTTCATGGCGTCGAATCAAATCCTCATAATCTTGCCGCGTTGCTGGAACGAATTGAAAAACAAGAATCGGGCCGCGGACGAGTACGATCCAAACAGTATGGCGTCTTGCACGAAGATCCGGCAGTGGACATGCGATTGCTGACGGAAAACTATACTGTGACGAGTTTAGCTAGTGCCTTGAGAGATCGAGAAGATGTCTTGCAGTACCTGGCTCAGTTGGCAGAACAAAATGACATTGAGGCACTCAAGAGTTACCTGCAAATGTTTCATCCCGATATGGTACTCACTCGACGGAATAAAAAACGACAACTGGATGTGACCAAGCCACTTACTGCAACTTCGTTAGAGACAATTCGGAAAGCACTGATGCGAATGCCTAGGCGCGTAGTGCAGGCACATTCCAGACGAGCTGGTGTAGTTATTCCGATTGTCCATGTCGATGGGGTGCCCTCGTTATTGTTGGAAAAACGATCTGCCGATTTGCGGGCGCACCCCGACGAGGTCTGTCTTCCAGGGGGCATGGTGTGTTCCGTAGCGGATAAAACGATTGTCGAGACTTGTCTAAGAGAGTTCAAAGAGGAGATTGGAGGTCTCGATTTCGATTATCATCAAGCAGGCGGCGGTTCGCATGGTGTCAGCGTATTGGGCGTTCTGCGATGCAATTGGGGCGAAGTCCATCACATGTAAGATCAATCTTGTGCTGTTGGTTCCTAATGTTTTTTAGCTTTTCCTCACAACAAATGTTTGCAGGGTGGGGGTTGCCGTCACTCCAGTTGTGTGTTTTTTCAGCCAGGATTTGGCTGAAGTTGATTTGAAACCGAATCCCGACGAGGTGGCGGAAGTCTTCACCATTCCACTGGTTAGCCTTATGGATAGAAGTCAATGGGTGTACAAAGAAGACCACGCACCCATCTTTATCGGTGGGCCTTACATCATCTGGGGTTTGACGGGATTCCTCTTGGAGCGATTCTGGAAAGACGTGCTGCTGCCGTTTCAACACCAGTAGCTACTCTGTCGCAGCTAGCTATCATAGAAATAACATTTGCGGTGCTAGGAGTAGAATACTATCGATTTACATGTAATTATGTACCTGTAAGTATGTGACTCTGTATTTCCAATTACTCTTCCTCAATGTGAACCAACAAGTCACCACCATCGATTTGGTCTCCAGCGGTAACAACGACGCGCTCAACAACTCCGTTGACTGGGGCAGCCACCATCGTCTCCATCTTCATGGCAGAAAGAGAAACGAGAGGGTCGCCGACCTTGACCTTGTCTCCCTTCTTGACCTTCGTCTCGAGTACGACTCCCGGCATGGGGGCTCCAATGCTTCCAGCAACACCGACCAAAGCCTTGGGCTTGGCAGGGAGGTCATCGATGCCAGCAGACTTGTCCTTGACTGAAACGGAACGAGGCGTGCCGTTCATTTCAAATTGGAGATTGACAAAGCCGTCCTTGTCGGGCTCGGAGACAGAAATCAGCTTGATCACTAGACTCTTTCCAGGCTCGAGTGACACTTGAACTTCCTCGCCGACCTTGATGCCCTTCAAGAAAGTTCGAGTATCCATGTGGTTGACGGCTCCAAATTCTTTCTTGAACTCCATGTATTCGTCAAACACGCCAGGGTAGAGAGCATGTGACATAACGTCGACGTCGCGGATTGCCTCTTCCTTGCTAGCGGGGTCTGTTCCGCCCCACTTCGCTTCCAATTTCTCACGGGCTGCGTCGAAATTGTATGGAGGCATGTCGGCGCCAGGGCGACCAGAATAGGATACCAAGTCTGTTCCTTCGATCTTCTTACCCTTGAGCACTCGGGATCTCAAGGGTTCAGGGAATCCAAATGGAGGGATGCCGAGTTGTCCCTGGAAGTATTCAATAACACTCTTGGGGAAACTCAAAGTTTCGGCCCTGTCGATAACTTCTTGTTCGGTGAGCTTGTTGGCCACGATGAATTGAGCGAGGTCTCCTGTGACCTTGCTGGAAGGCGTGACCTTGATAATGTCACCCAACAATCGGTTGGCCGTGGCATACGCCTTCTTCACCTTGCTCCATTGACCGGTGAGGCCCAGTTGCGTGCTTTGGAACAAAAGGTTCGTGTACTGTCCACCAGGCATTTCGTGCTCGTAGACGTCAGCAGATCCCGTCTTCTGGCCAGATTCGAATGGTGCGTAGATACCGCGGCACTCTTCCCAGTACTCGTTCAGTTCCTGAATGCTAGAAAGACTCAATCCTGTGTCCAAAGCAGTGCCTTGCGTACTCGCAACAATGGCTCCAAGGGATGGTTGCGAGGTAGTTCCTGACATGGCATCCGAGGCTGCGTCGACGGCGTCCGCTCCGGCCTTGGCAGCGGCAAGCATGGAAGCAACACCAGTTCCAGCAGTATCGTGGGTGTGGACGTGGATGGGCAAGTTGGGGAACTCCTTTCGGATCGAGCCAACCAACAACGTAGCAGCCTCAGGCTTCAACAAACCGGCCATATCCTTGAGGGCAAGCACGTGAATGCCCAAGGATTCCAGCTCGCGCACAAAATTCAAATAGTATTCCAAATCATATTGACCACGCTTGGGATCAGAGACATCACCTGTGTAGCACACGGCTCCCTCAATAATACCTCCGGCAGCACCGACACAGTCGATTCCAAGTTTCATGTTTTCAATGTAGTTGACAGAGTCGAAAACACGGAAGACGTCCATACCAGTGTCCTTGGCCATCTTGCAAAATTCGTAGTTGACATTGTCGGCGTACGACGTATATCCGACTGCATTTGCTCCACGGAGAAGCATCTGGAACGGGATGTCAGGGACGGCTTCACGAAGGTCCGCCAAACGATCCCATGGGCATTCGCGGAGGAATCTCATGCAGACATCAAATGTGGCACCTCCCCAGCACTCAATGGAGTAGGCGTTGGCAAGTGCCACTCTGGTAGCGGGGGCGATATTGAGCATATCAATGGTTCGAAGACGCGTCGCCAGCAACGACTGGTGGGCATCTCTCCAAGTGGTATCCGTGATCAACAAGCCTTCGTTTCGGCGAACGGCCTTGGCAAATGCCTCTGGGCCTTGTTCATCAAAGATCTTCTTCAAAGGCTTGGACTTGGGCCTTCCCGAGTCAGTAATGGTCGGGATGTACGGATCAACAGTAGCCGGCGGACCGCCAATCGCACCAAGTTCCTTGGGAGTGCCATTGACAATGATCTCGGCAATGTACTTGAGCATTTTTTGGGCACGATCCTGCTCGCGAAGAGGAGCCATAAGGTACGGATTGGCTGCGATGAATCCAGTGTCGACGACGCCATCCAGGAACTGCTCGTTCTCGAGCACGTTCAACAAGAACGACTTGTTAGTCTTGACACCACGGACACGGAACTCTCGCAATGCGCGAATCAATTTGGCTGCGGCTTCACGTCGAGTACGAGCCTTTGAAGTAATCTTCACCAGCAATGAGTCGTAGTGAGGGGTAATCTTGGCACCAGGGAATCCTGGACCATCGTCCAAACGGATACCCATACCCGTGGGCAAACGGAAGACGCTGATGGTGCCTGTGTCAGGGCGGAAGTCGTGGGACGGATCCTCGGTAGTGACACGGCATTGCATGGCAAAACCAGTCGGTTCGGGAATGTTTTCCTGGATCAATCCAAGCTCTGGAAGCGTCTTACCAGAGGCGATCATGATTTGAGATTGAACAATATCAATGCCTGTGACTTCCTCCGTAACTGTGTGCTCAACTTGAACGCGCGGGTTCACTGTTATGGGATTTTAGGGTTAGATTTGAGTATCATGCAGTTGTAGGGAAACCTGAGTCAGTTTATTCCCACATGATCTTACGTACCTTCCATAAAGTAGTGTTGTCCGCTCTTATCGACCAAAAACTCCACAGTGCCGGCGTTCAAATATTTGGCACTCTTTAGCAGATTGACGGCATCGTTCAAAATCTGTTGTCGGGTGCCGGGGTCGACTCCTTGCGCAGGAGCGGTCTCGACAACCTTCTGGTGACGTCGTTGCACGGAACAGTCGCGATCCCACAAGTGCACAACATTGCCAGTGCCATCTCCCAAGCACTGTACCTCAATGTGCCTGGGGCTCTGGACATATTTCTCGACGAAACAGCGACCGTCACCAAAGGCATTCAGCGCCTCGTTGGAAGCTTGGGTGAACATGGGCTCCAAATCTTTCTCAGTGAGAACAACACGAATACCACGGCCACCGCCTCCCATGAGGGCCTTGACAATGACTGGGTAGGAGCATTTGTTAGCTGGGTCTTCAATCCACTCCTTTGCTGCTTGAACAGTGGCAAAGGCGGTCGTAGAACCAGGGACTACGGGGACATTGGCGGCAATTGCCATACTTCGAGCTGTAGCCTTGTTTCCAAAGGAGTTCAAGTTCTCCACAGTAGGACCGACAAAGGTGACGCCGGCCTTTCGCAGAGCTTCGGCGAAGTTTTCATTTTCGGACAAGCTATATTAAGAAGAGAGAAAGAGTTTGAGCCGACGTTAAAAATTTTCAGAGAATCGGAATGAAAGGCACGTACAATCCGTAACCAGGGTGGACCTAAGAGAGAAGAAAAAAGCAAAGGGATGCGTAAGTTTCATATCCAATAACATACACGTGTCATGAAATACAAAAATCCATCGTACGTACCGCTTCGACTCCATTGTCGACGCAAATCTTAACAATCCCAGGGATATCGAGATATTGGGCGACTGGAGATTTGCTCACATCCAATTCAAAGGCCTGATCCGCCTTGTACCGATGTTGCGTAAAGCGGTCTGCAGACAAAGAAACGAGGTGTGAGACGATGATGGCAAAAAGAACAACCAGCCACCGACCAGTGAAAAGATGACGAGCGCTTTATCTTTGACACTGGCGAAGAACGAAAACCTGACCAAGGCCAGACAAATTGTTCTCGGTAGCAAAGGCGCGTAGAACTCTACACGAGTATGCGAACCCCTGGCGAACACATCACACGACCATGGCCGACTGCAACGGATACCGACCGATGGATCGGTGCAGGTAGTTGACAGCGGCCAGAGAACGAATCAACAATGATCATTGACTCAACGTACCTTCATGAGAATAGATGCCGCACGTCTGGATACCAAGCTCCGCAGCGCCGCGGTTAATACGAGTGGCAATCTCTCCTCGGTTGGCGGCCAAGAGTTTCTTGAACGGCGGCTTTTCCACTGTCACACTCTTTCCAATAGACATGGTAGGATGGTTGGTTCCAACATGAGAGACCAGACGTCTTTGTTCATTGGAGGTCGACGTAGTAGTGGCCCAGGAGGAAGAAGCAGCCGTGGTGGAAAACGCACGGGCAGCCATCATTCTGGGGCGAGCCGTCGCCACAGCTCGACGAGAGGTTGGCCGCAAAGCGGCTTGAAGGGCAATCTTGCGGAAGATCATCTTCTCTTCTTTATTCACAAGACAAAGAGCAAAATATTGATTGAGAAGCTGTAAAGTTACAATCCTTTTCCCTCTACAGAGGACGTTCGTTGGATTGTGGACAAAAAGGCAAACTGTTGTTAATCGTCCAATCCACCCGGCGGCCGATAGATCTTCGGGTTTTCTCACATCTCGCCGGTTGGATCTTTTTGGCCAGTTCGCATTTCTAGGGTTCGCGGATGGGCTCCTCCGAGCCCAAAACGGAGTTTTCGCGTGTTCTTGACACCGATTGTGTCATGGGAATGTCACTCTGTTAAGTAAAAACGTAGCAAAAGCCTCCTTCACAATGCCTCGATCGAAACTACGTAATGAAATGAACAGGAACTCGAGCACGGTCGGTGGGTGTCCCGGTACCGGTACGTATGAATTGTGTACGATACCCGCTTTCAAAAAAGGGGGCGGGGCTTGGATCCATCAGGTCGGCTCCCGCCAAAAAATTAGGATATCGGAATCCAACGACGGCATCCCTCGTCCACATCATGGCCATGTCCGCATCTCCACGCAAGTAGTAAACATCATCACGTCCATCTCACATTAAACGATTCATTCTATTCATCATGGTCACGGCCCTGAAATAGAAACGGGAAATAGAGTTTTTGGATGCAATTGATCCGCATTCTCGTTAACATCGTAACAAGATTGCGCTTTCGTTCCCCAAAAGATCTATTACAACCACTACATTCACCTTCTCTTCCTTCCATTCCATGGCTCCGTCGTCAAAAAAACGCGTTGCAAACGACGCCAGTGGCTCTAAATCCAACAGCAACAAGAGTTCCAAGACACGCAAATTATCGTCGGCTAGAATGCAAACGGTTCCCTTTCGAGTCGCACCGAGTGCCCGGGATGCGGAATCGCTGACGGACGGAGTGCCATTGGCAGGAGGAGGAGGGGTCATTCTTCCCTGGATTGGCTATGGAACTTACAAACTAGGCAAGACAACGGCACGTGAGCTGACCTTGGAAGCCCTGAAGCAGGGCTACCGTTGCATTGATACTGCATTTATCTACGGTGGAGAGACTACGGAGGCACAGGTAGGATTTGCCATTCAAGATGCGATTCAACACAATATCCTGGAGCGCAAGGACTTGGTGGTGCAAACGAAGCATTGGCGTAAATATCATGGCTACGAACCTACTCTGAAGTGTTTGGATCTAAGTTTGAGTCGGTTGCAACTAGACTATATTGATGTTTGGTTAATGCACTGGCCGGGTCCAGCCTGGACCACTATGAATCGTCGCAAGGATGCGATTGCGGAACATGGGTCGTGGCACTATGCAGCTCATTCGCAAGAAGATTTGCCTTCACTTCGCAGCGAAACCTGGCGGGCCATGGAGACGGCACTCAAGGAGGGCAAGGTCAGGGCGATTGGAGTTTCCAACTTTTCTGTCGCACATTTGAAGCGACTCAAAGAAACGGCAACGGTGTGGCCACCTGCCGTCAATCAAATCGAATGCCATCCCCTGTATCCTCAGACGGAGCTCTTGGAATACTGCGCCCAAGAAGGTATCGTCGTTCAGGCCTACGCCTCTCTTGGTGGTCAAGATGCCGGGAAGGCATTCTGGAGAAAACTCTATCCCCTCGAGAAAGGCGTCGAACCAGTCACCAAACTCCTAAACGCTCCGCCTGTACTAGAATTGTCCCAACAAGTGAAACGGACTCCTGCCCAAGTTTTGTTGCGGTGGGCACTTGAGAAAAATTTGACACTGGTTCCGAAATCTTCGTCTCCGGAAAGAATGGTTGAAAATGCCTGCATTTTTGACTTTTCGTTGACCCAGGAACAAATTTCCGAGCTTGAAAGCCAACTAGCCGAGGCAGTCTCAAAAGCAGCAGAAAGAGAAGGCGACTCGGTCAGCGGTATGGCTCGACTTTGCTGGAGAAATGACCCTCTACGACTTCTTGACTTTGACTAAGTAAACGCTCGATCGATCGATTTCATGCGCCACGTCTCTTCTTCACACAAAGTAACTCGCGGATATTGCCCGCGCCATTGTCGTAGACTTGCAGCGTTTCGACGTCCAAGACGTCACCACCCGGCCCTACCAGAGTTCGAATCCCTTCTCGTAAGGCATCCGAGCCACCTCCAACTCCAAAATAGTATCGTTTAGTCGCCACGTAGGCAACACCATTGTCCCGTCTTAGGTGCTTTGTGATGAACCGAGCAGTATCGTATGCAGCCACTGTCGAGTACGTCGTTTCGGCGGCGAGGATGAAATCGAACATGCCGTCGCGAGGAACTCCCTCGGGAAGAAATATACTTTCGTCGGTGCTAGCGTCTTCTAGCAATTTCGATAGTGCATTCCAATCTCCCGAGCCCAACGGTGCGTGTTGCGAGAGCCAAAGCGCAAGGTCTTCCTGATGCGAACCTTGCTGCACATCCTTGTCGCCGGTGATTTCCTCAACCGGTTGGACATTTAGGAAGATGTTTGACATGGTGCTGTCCAGTACAAACTCGTTGAAATCCGTGAAGAAGACATAGGTTGAATTGTCTCCCAACCTTTTGGCCTGTTGCAGGACCCAACATCCAGGCAGACCGTGGCCGCATCCAAGCTCGAGGACGTGCCCCCTGACTGGGATCCTGTTCTCTCGAAGATACCGACAGAGGTCGACGCTGCACTCCCAAACCACATCACCACCTTCATAAACTCCTGGAACCAAGTCCGTTCCTCGATAGTTGTTGTTGCAGTTCGACCGTTCGCGGATCCGTGCCAGAGCGCTCATTGCTTTTTCTTCATTGTCGTCATCACCAAAGGCGATCCAATCATGGGGCGGCGGAGGCGACAAAGCGATGAGGTCGCGAAACTTGGCAACCAGATTTTGTGTCCACGCAAAAGGTTTGCTTTCCGTGGTGGGTACAGTGACACTGTTACTATTGTTGACAGGCTCCTCGGCTTCGTTTTCAGGAGGCAGAAAGTTGAAGGAAAATGACATACGTTTACGCCTTTGAAAAAACTTAAACGAGCCGCCCCGAATGAATCAAATGCTATCGATAAGTTCCTAGAATGCCCACTGTAGTAATTGGCCGACCATAGATCAAGAGGCGGATACTTTATGTTGATAGCGTCTCCTCTTGCCAAAAAGCGGCGGAACGTATCATCATTGTCAAATTTTGGGCAAATGCAAGGGAATTCGGGGGAAAGCGAATAAAAGGGGCAAACTACCCTGGCAGCTATCATATTCTACCACAGATCTCTAGCTAGACCATAGATAGACCACATTTGTCTATGAGGAGGACGAATTGTGTTGTTGCTTTCATAGTTACCACGCGGAGCTGTCCAGGGCAATTTGTTGCAGAGCTCGGCACTCAAAATCGTCTTGCTCCCTCAGTCGAAGGAAGTAGGTCTACTAATAGTTCACTAGTAGCACAGATTAAGCCACTGACATTTGCAACCTTGCTTGCGTCCTTGATTTACACGAGATTCAGTAAGGCTTGCCTTCTAGTCCAACGTCAAAATGCTTCTAGCTAGAGCCAAACAACGCATGGGCAAACCCGACGGCAAAAATCGTGTGCTTTCGCATTGACAGTAGCCTCTATCATTTAAAACATTTTGGAGTCATTTCTCGTGTTTTACTGACGATACCACAATCAATGACTGGATCAATGATTGGATACTTCCAGCACCACTCGCCAGGTTTCCCCATCGAAGTCGAGCAAGTCCCAAAATTATTCGACCCATCAGGTGTTTGGATCTTGGTTTACTCCTCTTTAGCGGGCTCCTCTTCCTTTGCAGGCTCCTCCTTCGGCTTCTCTTCGACGTCATCTCCCATGAAGCTGGCAATGACTTTTCGCGTCAATTCGAGATCTTCCTCTTTGCTCTTGGCGGGGGCGCCAGCGTTTAACGATGACGGGACAAAGGCGCGAGGCTGAGTAGGAATGAAGGCCGCCGCCATGGCAGGCATCAACAAAAGAGTGGCGATCGAAAGCTTCATGGCTTCAAATTACGAAAGGCAAGCGGTCCAAAGGATGTTGTTGTTGGTAACAGATATCAGGGACCCGTGGGGAGCCAGAAAGGGTTCTCATGACGTCCATGGTGCTTGGCTGCGCGAGATGAAGTAGTTATCAGTTAGGCGGATGCGGCAAAGCCGATGTCAACCACGTGCGTGGCCGCCACGCTCATCATCGCACACTTTTGGTACCAGTTTATCGTTGAATGACGTTTGTGATGAATTAAGCACTAAGTAAGTACTTTGACTTGTCTGTCCCGGCAAATCAATCACGCACGCCGTCTCTGCTAGAAAAAACCGCTACCGTTAGCATGCCGAGAGGTGCGCCAACGACCCATAAAAAGAAAATTCCCTCCACCTTGTTTTGTATCCTTTGATCTTGTTTTCTGGCGTCCAACTCGACAACATCAGCAATGGACATTGCCGAAACAAATGTCTATTGGGATTCTTGGTATTTCGTGTTGACAGTATGAAACCTACAAAGCCGGGATTAGTACTTGTTCGTGGTGCATTTGTCGTTGGCTTCTTGGCGTGGGCTCGTTTCCAGATCACGGGGTCGCGGGATCTTCTCAGAATACTCCCAGATCTTGAAACTGCATCAATATTGCCGACTGGTGCATCATCGTCGCATCTCGTCGAGAGGTTTGAACACCGTGATGGAAAGAGCCTTTTGGACTTTGTTGACGCTCAACCTGAAACCTCGTGTCCTGATGGGCTCTATTTGGCACAAGATACCCGCCTTTTTGGAGAATCGCTGTCAACAAATACAAGCGCCACCTCGATACCGAAGATTGTGCACATAACTGTCAAGTCCAGATGTGTCACGAAGCATTTTTTGAAAACGATCGACAAGTGGCGTTTTCCCGGTTATTCTGTCTTGATTCACAATGATGCCGCTGTCGATTCATTACTGCATAGATACTGGCCAGAGTTTCCAGAGCTTCCCAAGGTTGTTCATTGTCTATTATCTGGAGCAGGAAAGGCTGATCTGTGGCGGGCTCTGGTACTTTGGGAATATGGAGGTATTTACACGGATTTCGATACTGCCCCCAACGACAAGTTTGAAAATGGCCGGGCTATTGCTGACTCAGATGAAGCTTTCTTTGTTGTCGAAAGTGGAGGCTGGTTGAGTCAGTACTTTATGGCAGCCGTACCACATCATCCTCTGTTCTACCTTGTTGTCCACAAAACCATCCAGCGGCTGTACACATTGAATGATGTCGACAATCAATACGTTCCCCGTGCAACCGGGCCGGGGGCTCTCAAGTACGCATTCATTGCGTTCATGTTTGACCAGGGCCCTAATTTCTATGAGGGCTACGGAAATTGTAATAGTCAACACGACTTTCGTTATGGCAATGTAGAAGCCGGGAAATATGTTGGTTGGGACAACATGACAGTGACAGTCGTAGGCGATAAAAGACACGCGAACGACTTTGTTGTACGCAATAGCGTCAAGTCAAAAACGAATCACTACCACGAGATGAATATGACGCATTTTACCGAAGAGAAAGCCAAGCAACGTACAATTCAAGAGATCGAATCATGTTTCCGTCGTATATACTTGAGAGAGGAATGGTCGACAAGACATGACGAATCGACTTGGTAGATTTGGTTATGAACTCTATATACGTCGACTAAGTTACAGTTACATTAGTAAGAACAGCACAGGAGAGTTGCTTTTCTGGCTCGAAAAATTCGGATTCGGTGAATGGCCAGAGGTTGCAACAATCCCTGACTTGATGAAAGTGTATGTCAATCCATGCCAACGAGCGCAACATGGAACTTTTCTTGGTTTCACGAGGCCCTTCCATTTCATTATTATGGCAGACAGTGCGTACAGCAGTCTCCAAGTCCCTCGCACATGTCACAATTGGCGTAGATTTGAATACCGTTACCACACATACCCTCGGGAATCATGGCGCCATCCGAAAAACCATTTCCGAAAACAGAGAAATATTGCAGGTTCTCCAAGTTTCCAACTTCTGTCGGGATAGTACCAATAATTTGATTAAAATCCACTTGGTAGAATACCAGCTGAGACATCGTTCCTATCTTTGTTGAAATCCCCCCTGACAGAATGTTATGGTCGATGTCAATGAAACGAAGCGAGGTCGAGTCGTACAATTCCTCTGGGATGGGTCCAGAAAAGACATTTCGATCGAGATCAAGGAACTCCAAAGATGCCATAGAACCCAGCCAAGATGGGATCCATCCGGTCATTGTATTGCTGTCAAGGTCCAACTCCGTCAACTGCTGGAGCCCGTAAATTTCATTCGGTATGGGACCCTTTAAATTATATTCGTCTACAAGAGGTCAACAAGTACGGTGAGTGACAGGCAACGGCTTCTGTGCATCAGAATATACTCTCTTTTCTCACCTAAATTCAGCTTCATAACTTGGTTGGAATCGTTGCAGGTGACGCCACCCCAATCGCACTCATTGGAGTCACTCAGAAAGTTTTGGCCATCGCAGGGCGCCAAACCATCTCTTCGGCATTTGATCCATTTGTCCCCGCCTGTTATAAAATAGAACAGCGCAAGAATATACCGTTGTTCCAAATTTGAGTCACCGGGGCAAAGTACCAGACCATCCTCGTCCACTATCCAGGAGTACGCACGATAGACTGGTTGTTCAACATCGTCAAAACCCTCGATCCCTGAAAGGGCCACCACTGTGCTAGCGATTTGAATCTTTCGAGCTTCATACGACATATTACAAGGGAAAGTTGGAGGGGCTGTACCGGCGTATGAAGGACTGCCTGAAGGGGCATTGGTCGAAGGGCTCGACGACGGCGATCCCGTGGGAACTTTGCTGGGTTTACTGGTAGGACTGGGCGTGGGACTCGAAGTAGGATGATTGGAATGAACTTGAGACGGACTTGAAGATGGCGAGGAAGATCGATATGGCGTTGGTTTTGACGATGGATAAGGCGTGGGGAGCGTGGTTGGGTGGTGGGTAGGAAACAACGTCGGCGGAGTGGAAGGACCATCGGACGGTATGAGAGAAGGTGCGTCAGAAGGAATGACCGACGGAGAAGTCGTCGGGTGGTGAGTTGGATGCAACGACGGCAACGTGGAAGGAGCGTCGGACGGAATAAGAGAAGGTGCGTCAGATGGGATCGCCGAAAGGTCGTCTCTGACCGAGATGTCGCCATCGCCTTGTGAACCATTCTTCGACTTTGTTGGATGCAACGACGGCAAAGTAGAAGGAGCATCCGACGGAATAAGAGAAGGTGCGTCAGATGGGAGAGCCGACTCAGGAACATTCGCGGGCACGGTTGGTGCTCTTGTCAAACCATAGGCAGGAGGGAGCGAAGGGCGCCGGGTTGGATGCAACGACGGCAACGTGGAAGGAGCATCGGACGGAATAAGAGAAGGTGCGTCAGATGGGATCGCCGAAAGGTCGTCTCTGACCGAGATGTCGCCATCGCCTTGTGAACCATTCTTCGACTTTGTTGGATGCAACGACGGCAAAGTAGAAGGAGCATCCGACGGAATAAGAGAAGGTGCGTCAGATGGGATAGCCGACTCAGGAACATTCGCGGGCACGGTTGGTGCTCTTGTCAAACCATAGGCAGGAGGGAGCGAAGGGCGCCGGGTTGGATGCAACGACGGCAACGTGGAAGGAGCGTCGGACGGAATGAGAGAAGGTGCGTCAGATGGGATCGCCGAAAGGTCGTCTCTGACCGAGATGTCGCCATCGCCTTGTGAACCATTCTTCGACTTTGTTGGATGCAACGACGGCAAAGTAGAAGGAGCATCCGACGGAATAAGAGAAGGTGCGTCAGATGGGATAGCCGACTCAGGAACATTCGCGGGCACGGTTGGTGCTCTTGTCAAACCATAGGCAGGAGGGAGCGAAGGGCGCCGGGTTGGATGCAACGACGGCAACGTGGAAGGAGCGTCGGACGGAATAAGAGAAGGTGCGTCAGATGGGATCGCCGAAAGGTCGTCTCTGACCGAGATGTCGCCATCGCCTTGTGAACCATTCTTCGACTTTGTTGGATGCAACGACGGCAAAGTAGAAGGAGCATCCGACGGAATAAGAGAAGGTGCGTCAGATGGGATTCCTGAGAGGTCAATGTCGCCCCTGTTGCTGTCAGGGAACGGTTGTGAACCCACCACTGGCGCTCGCTCCACTGGTGCTTTGGTCGGAACGGAGATTGGGCTTAAAGTAGAAGGTGCATCGGACGGAATGAGAGAAGGTGCGTCAGATGGGATCGCCGAAAGGTCGTCTCGGACCGAGATGTCACCATCGCCCTGTGAGCCATTCTTCGACTTTGTTGGATGCAACGACGGCAAAGTAGAAGGAGCATCGGACGGAATGAGAGAAGGTGCGTCAGATGGGATTCCTGAGAGGTCAATGTCGCCCCTGTTGCTGTCAGGGAACGGTTGTGAACCCACCACTGGCGCTCGCTCCACTGGTGCTTTGGTCGGAACGGAGATTGGGCTTAAAGTAGAAGGTGCATCGGACGGAATGAGAGAAGGTGCGTCAGATGGGATCGCCGAAAGGTCGTCTCGGACCGAGATGTCACCATCGCCCTGTGAGCCATTCTTCGACTTTGTTGGATGCAACGACGGCAAAGTAGAAGGAGCATCGGACGGAATGAGAGAAGGTGCGTCAGATGGGATTCCTGAGAGGTCAATGTCGCCCCTGTTGCTGTCAGGGAACGGTTGTGAACCCACCACTGGCGCTCGCTCCACTGGTGCTTTGGTCGGAACGGAGATTGGGCTTAAAGTAGAAGGTGCATCGGACGGAATGAGAGAAGGTGCGTCAGATGGGATCGCCGAAAGGTCGTCTCGGACCGAGATGTCACCATCGCCTTGTGAACCATTCTTCGACTTTGTTGGATGCAACGACGGCAAAGTAGAAGGAGCATCGGACGGAATGAGAGAAGGTGCGTCAGATGGGATTCCTGAGAGGTCAATGTCGCCCCTGTTGCTGTCAGGGAACGGTTGTGAACCCACCACTGGCGCTCGCTCCACTGGTGCTTTGGTCGGAACGGAGATTGGGCTTAAAGTAGAAGGTGCATCGGACGGAATGAGAGAAGGTGCGTCAGATGGGATGGCCGAAAGGTCGTCTCGGACCGAGATGTCACCATCGCCCTGTGAGCCATTCTTCGACTTTGTTGGATGCAACGACGGCAAAGTAGAAGGAGCATCCGATGGAATAAGAGAAGGTGCGTCAGATGGGATTCCTGAGAGGTCATTGTCGCCCCTGTTGCTGTCAGGGAACGGTTGTGAACCCACCACTGGCGCTCGCTCCACTGGTGCTTTGGTCGGAACGGAGATTGGGCTTAAAGTAGAAGGTGCATCGGACGGAATGAGAGAAGGTGCGTCAGATGGGATGGCCGAAAGGTCGTCTCGGACCGAGATGTCACCATCGCCCTGTGAGCCATTCTTCGACTTTGTTGGATGCAACGACGGCAAAGTAGAAGGTGCATCGGACGGAATGAGAGAAGGTGCGTCAGATGGGATTCCTGAGAGGTCAATGTCGCCCCTGTTGCTGTCAGGGAACGGTTGTGAACCCACCACTGGCGCTCGCTCCACTGGTGCTTTGGTCGGAACGGAGATTGGGCTCAATGATGGGAAGCTTGATGCCATGGATGAAGCATCTGTCATAACAGTTGGAGCAAGGGACGATACGGATGTCGGGAACGACGAATGAACTTGCGTTGGACTCGACGAGAAAACGGCTGTCGGTCCACTGGTCGGTCCGCCGGTCGGTTGAACTGTGGGTCCACTGGTTGGAATATCAGTCACATCAGTAGGAGCAAGGGACGAAACGGATGTCGGGAATAACGAATGGACTTGCGTTGGACTCGACGAGAAAACGGTTGTCGGTCCACTGGTTGGTCCGCCGGTCGGTTGAACTGTGGGTCCACTGGATGGTCCATTGGTTGGAATATCAGCCACAACAGTTGGAGCAAGGGACGAAACGGATGTCGGGAATGACGAATGAACTTGTGTGGGACTTGACGATAGAACTGCTGTCGGTTCACTGGTCGGTTGACCTGTTGGTCCGCTGGTAGGCCCACTCGTTGGAGCATCAGTCACAACAGCAGTTGGAGCAAGGGAAGAGGCGGATGTAGGGGAAGACGATTGCCCTCGGGTGGGACTCGACGATAGAACGCCCGTCGGACTTCCAGTTGGCTGCGAGGAAGGATGGATGGAAGGGCTTGACGAATCTTCGTCAATCGGATCGGACGCTTCGAAAACAGGCTCAGTGGTCAACGAGATGATTGGTATAGATATCGACGTCGGGGGTCTATCATCTTCGTTCGGTGGCGAGTTCTGGACTTCCGGTGTTAGCGTAGGCGTGGCTGTTGAACCTACGGTTGGTACCGAAGTGGGGAAAGTTGTGGGCGCCGCCGTTAGCACGCTCGATACATTTTCCTCCATCGGGTCGGACACGTGAACAACAGGTGCGGCAGTCAACGAGAAATCATTGATTGGTATAGATATCGACGTTGGGGGGCTATCATCTTCATTCGGTGCCGAATTGTTCTGGATTTCCGGTGTCAGCGGCGTGGCTGTTGAACCTACGGTTGGTACCGAAGTGGGGAAAGTTGTCGGCGCCGCCGTTAGCACGCTCGATACATTTTCCTCCATCGGGTCGGAAACGTGAACAACAGGTGCGGCAGTCAGCGAGAAATCACTGATTGGTATAGATATCGACGTCGGGGGGCTATCATCTTCATTCGGTGCCGAATTGTTCTGGATTTCCGGTGTCAGCGCAGGCGTCGCTGTTGAACCTACGGCGGGCCCTGAACTTGGCAGAGCTGTAGGGTAAGCCGCTGGCCCGGGGGACATATTTTCCATCGATATCGCCGCCGAAGGGACCACAGGTGGAGCTGTGAGACTGAATGAAGCTGGTCCCAGCGTCGGCGGAGCAATATCACGGTCCATTCGGACGGATGGTGCCAGCGTAGGTACATCTGAAATAATGGATGTCATGTTTGTAGTTGACGCTACAGTTGGGTTAGGCGTCGAATTTCTTTCCTCTACTGTTTCTGCTGATGGTGTAGCCACAGGTATACCAATTGTGATCGGGGCAGCAGCCGGCATGACTATTTCATCGCTTCGGTCACCACCCGAAGTGTCCGAACCCGTAAGATCGACGCAATGGATCGGAAGCGTAAAGTCTCCAGCCAAATCGACTTCCTGGTCTTCCGAGTAGCTCATCTCGCATGGATCGGTGTTGTCTTTAGCGTATGCTAACTTGGACAGGGCGAGAAGAAGGACCAACGTTACCGGTAATTTGATTCGTAACATTTTCTTTGTTTCAACAGATCTTTCTGCAATCGAATAATACGTTTTTGGAATATGTACTATTTGAGATATACTGGAGATCCCTTGAAAGTGATAATAATCTTAAAAGGTCACAGTCCGCATGGGCCGAAATCGATTGTGTGTAGTAGTTTTTGTTTGGATGCAGAGAGAAACAACTGCAAAATGTGAAGGGAAGCGACAACGTCTCCAGAATACCCAACTTCGTTATTCATAGCCGTTTATTTCTATGTAATTCTGAGTCCAAACGGAAGTCGAAGTGTGTTTTACTTCTATACAACAATGGAGAACATCATGGTTCACATTCTTTCATAGTATCCATAATCTAATATGCCTTACTTTCGTGTGTTAAATAACAATCAATAGCCCCACGGTGAAAAACATGATAGCCTTGGCCCAACGGGTAGCGGTGTTACCAGGTAGTGTATTGGAAACTCAATAAATATTAACGCTCGTAACTGCAAATTCAATGGGCAAGCAAATCTCATGTTCTTCCATCCCACACAAGCTTGAAATGTAATACACTGTCTGTATGATAGGTCCGGAATAGTTGTGAGTGGGCCCCATCCATTGGCAAAGCAACCCCGTAGTTCATGGGGTTTGCCACCGCTGCAAAACCCACGAATGACTCTTCTTTACAATACGGCATAAACAGTAACATTTTGATCATTACATATTAAAACGCTACCATTTTAGCAAAGTGGTGATGGAAGCAGAAATCATAGCACACAGCCCCAGAAATGCGACGACCCAGTTCTGCAACCGCCGTGCGGAAGACATCTCCGAATCGAGATTGTTGTGAATGAGAGACGGGATGACGAAAGCCAATGGACACCCAAGCAAGCTTCCCATCAAACTGACCACCTTGTCGAGACTGTCCATAGTAGAAATCGCAACAGCTGCCAAAAGACACACAAGTACGGACGAAATGACGCTTCGACTCTGAAAAGTTGACTTGCCGCACGACTTTTGCATTGCGGCGGCGATCGAACGACATGCAATTTCCAGGGAGGGGAAGTTTTGGAGCGGAAATGTGAAAATGACAGCAATGCTATACGCCAGTTGAACCGTCGTCGCCATGGCTCCTTCGGGAAGTGAAGTGGTCATGACAGTTCGAACATCCATTCCAAATGACATCCAACAAAAGATTCCAAAGAACGCGTAAAACGCAATAATGCCAAGAATTACCCTCCGATACACAAACGGAAACTTCTTTCGATCTTCTTCGAGATACACAGCTTCCTGTAGGGGCACCAAAAGAGTTATCGACCCTTCGAAAAGAAGTACCTGCCCACGACCGCCGTAAGTCCAGTGCATACAGGAAGACCGTTTGTTATCGAGCAAAGAGCATTCTACTTACGCTTGTACCAATAAACAAAACCCAACCAGACTTGAAAGCTTCCAGGTGAGTGAACTTGTAAGCGATTTCGGAAATAGGGTCCCGACCGGTCGTCGATGCGACAGCGTTTACGAATGCAAACCCCAGACACGTGATGAGACCGTACAAAATCAAAATATTGGCCAACAGGTTTGTGACAGTAAGTTTTCGAATGTCTCGAATCCAGCTCATGGGAATCTGAAAGACAAGCATAACAATCATAAAATAGGAAGGCGGAATATCCATTCCTGACAACTGCATTGTACTGGCATGAAGATTTTGTGGAACAAAGATGAGATACGTCAAACAAACTCCAGATTGCATGGCTGCAATGCCCACTTTGACAATTGTTTCGCCCGTCGGTCCAAGGGCGCGATACGCCAGCTCTGGATACGACAAGATGGTACGTTTGGCCCTGCGGAGCCCACCTTCCAGAGACGTCGCCTCTGCTGCCGCCTTTTCACTCTCCAGCTTCCAACTGTCGAGGAGACAAGCGCTACTTGATAAGAAGAGAACAGTCGCCAAAATAAGGATTGGAATGGCACAAACCCACCCAGCATTTGCAAATCCATGGGGCAGATACAAAATGGCAGGACCGACCATACCCTTAATGATCCCCAAGACGGCCGAGACTAAATCACCCCCCATACCATGAGCATGCGGATCTGCGTCCGTTTGATCCTCCCTCCAACTGGGAAGTCGGTTCAGTAAACGCTCTCCTTCTTCATCAAAATCGCCGTCGAAAAACTCGGTATGCGACGTGTAGATGGATCGCATTCGAACATCGGCAAATCCAGGATCCAACATTCGCCCGACTACAAATTCATTCAACTTGTTGAGCGGAAGCGGTACACGTCCCCGCACATTCTGACGAGGTTGACGTTGACGGGCTAGCCCGAATTCCTTTGCCATTTCTGCCAGTCGGCTGGAATCTTCACCGGCGGTGTACGTCTGCATGTGCATCGACGCGTCGTAGCCACCGCCCGTTGCCCCATATTTCTTGTTCCCATCCTCGAGGGGAATCAGCCGTTTTTCGCCTTCCAATCCCATGATAAAGAATTGCGGTTTGTATTCACTTGTAAAGGAGAACAGTTTCAATAGTCAATGCTGTGCCTCTTCCAAAAATCCATGAGGACGACCAAGATAAATGAGAATGAAACAAAGGGATCGAGAATTTCTCCAAACGGTGACGGCGGCATAGAATAGCGATGCACAGACAACGGAACAAATCTTGGTGACGTCTGTACTTGGTACGGTCGGTAATCTTGGAAGGAGGAGAAGAAACAGTGTCTTATGGTCATTGTAGTCAAATGGGGAACATCGATTTCGCGGGGGATGGAACGCCCAAAAAATGGAAAGATCAAAAGGAGAATGGCAATACCCCCCCAAAATCTTAATTTGTCAAGTGACGTAAGTGACTTCTTCTTCGGTCGGTGGAGCTGTTCTTGCGGATGAATGTACCTTCTACTTATGATGTTTTTTCGCTCCGAACAACAAGACCTTTCTCGCAGAACATTATGTACTTAGAAGCTATTCTACTACATTCTCTATGAAGATAATTCTCTATGAAGAATGAATCTGAGGAGACCGTTGAGGTCAGAGAAAGATTTAAGAATCGCAGGATTGCGAACAGCACGGAATAACACACTCTCACGTCCATAGAAGGCCTATGATGTATGTTTACTCTCGTCATTCATCGCGAATTTGATTAGGCGAACAAAATGCGGCCAGCTACTTCGGGGTAAACGAAAAAGTTCTTTGTGTTCCACGAGCAGCTTCTTCCCTTGTTCTTTACACAAAGAGCTTTGATAGCACTAATACAGAACACTTTTTCAAAGAGCGAAATTAAGGGGTAGTTAACAATGTACTTTATTAACCTCTCCGGTGCAGCTCAACAGAATCCTTATTTCGGTTCGAAACGTAAGACAACCGGTGTCGGCAGATGGCGATTGTCTGGTCTACGCGGCGGGTGTCAAGCACAGTGAAGTTGTGTCAAGATTCGGGTTTTGGTTGGCGGAATGCCTCTGTCGCAGTTCGCGCTGCCTCCTAAATCCAAAGCATCTTCTTCGCACTCTGAGAGCGATGGCCAATGAAAATTGACCATTCGGCTGTTAAGTTGAACCCCATTGGCCATTCGCTCGTCGCGATCTTGGACCTTCTGCTTCCCACACCGGAGACATGCTTTTGTTGGCAAACAGCTGCAAGAGCCATCATTTGGTATTTGCCAACAGGCGGCCAAAGCCAACAGGGACGAGGGAGAGCGAACTTTTAACGCCAGCTCTGGTGGAAGAGTGAAAAACAAGGAAGAAAAGTATCCAAGCATTCCTCCATAATAGAGTTTTCTCTTCATACGCAGGAAGAAGTCAAAGTTTACTTTTATCACTAACCAACAATGTCGCCAATTGATTACTCAGAAGAAGACTCGATGTTGCAATCGATGGACCAGTACTCGGAGAGTGGACATGAGGGGGATGACTACGACAAGTCCATCGCCAAGGGCGGAGTTACCACTCCTTTCCCCTGGAAGCTCCATGATATGCTGGACGAGATGGCTGAGAAAGGAGAGCACTCCGTCGTTACTTGGCAGCCGCATGGAAGAGCTTTCATGGTCCACCAGCCGAAGGAATTCGTTAACGAAATCATGCCGCATTACTTCAACCAAACAAAGGTGAGTCAACGAATGACGCTGGGTCCACCGGTTTATTGCTGTGTGGATGTGCCGAAAGATCCTGACGCCGTTTCGTCTACTTTGTTTCCCACCACAGTATGCTTCGTTTCAACGCCAACTGAACCTATACGGCTTTTCTCGGCTAAGCCACGGCCAGGACAAGGGAGCTTATTACGTAAGTCCGTTGCGCTTTGCCCCGAGCGTGTGGAAACAACAAATCCTGACCACCATCCTTTCTTCTTCCTTTACAGCACATGGCGTTTGTCCGAGGTGAGCGAGGACTGTGCCGCAACATGATCCGCCAAAAGATCAAGGGAACCAAGGTACGAAGATCGCTGGCTCCTGAGGAGGAACCAAACTTTTACCTTCCGCACTGGGCTACCACTCGAGGCGTAGTGGTGGACGGCGTGACAGTGTCTCCCCAACAAGTGAAGCCAGTAAAGGAAGTTATACTTGCTCCTCCAGCCCCCACGCCCAAGACTCCCGCGCAGCGAACGAAGAAAGCCAGCAAGGCTTCTTCAAAGGCAAAAAGCCCAGCCTCTCCCGTAGCCTCACTGGTTTCCATGATGATGGACGTCCCGAAAGCATCGGTTCAAACATTGCCTGTGTTGCCGGTACGAAAGCCAGCCTTAGCCTTAGCTGCTGGTCCCAGCACCGAGAGTCAGCATGCGCCCACCATGCCACTAGCAGGCGACTTACTCTTCTTCGAGGGCCGCCCTTTCCGATATCTCGAACACCTCGAAGAACTCCCACCCGTCTCCAGCGACAACATCGTCTCACCCCATGCCGCGCAGCTACATCAGCAGCATTCGTTCAAGGACAAACTCCAGAGCATGATCAACTCCATTGTGATGGACTCGTCTTGCTGGCAGCATGACACCGCCCAACGCAACGTGTGCAGCGTTTAACACGAAGCTCTTGGGGAAAGGATGGGAAACAGCATATGCAAGCTACACATCAAACGTTTCCTGTCTTGAGTGATCGCATTAGCCGAGCGGCTTTAAACATGTAACAATACATATAGCAAATCAATTCCAACTGTGCACTTACCGTCTTGTAGTTTCCACATATTGTACATCGCAACCTTGTTGGACCCCCAACCGCTGATTGTTGATTTCGTAGCAAACGTTCTGGCTTGGCCGCCATGTGCTTGCTCCACAACGCCCACTGAAACGATCATACGTAGATTGTTAGCTGCAGGTAGAGCGTAAGATCGGCGCGGCATGTAGATTGATAATGGCTGATTGGGAATAACAGGAGCCCAAAGCAACAAGAGCCAGCCAAGTAGATTGTGACGGATCTTGCGAATCGCCTGTAGATTGAGAGTGCCTTTTCTCCAACGGCACTGAAAACATAGAGCCAATGATTTCCCCCGGCCGCAATGAAAGCCTGTCGTCCTTTCGATCACTGACTACAAGGACGAGCCCCAAACATGAATGCTGCGATACCGCAAAAGAAGCATCCAGAATCCCAACTCCGGCAGTCAAAGGTATATCCTTCCAACCTTTCAATCCACGACGGTCACAGCTTACGACAGCACTGCCAAATACAATGAAACAATGCAAACAAGGGCTTGCCCCAGTAGGTACTCTGCGGAAACCAACACTTCGAAGATACGTGGCAGGATGCCTTTAATGACCAAGTTCTCTTTCTTCCGCTTGCCGGTCAAGAGATACAGGCAACACGAAACCATCCGCAACAACCCCGAGGGAGGCACGTGGAACACGAAACCTTGCTGCGAGAGAACAACAGAGCAGTGCCAAAGATCCCGACAGCCATCAAGGTTCACAGAGGCCACTTATCGATGCAGCATAGCTTGACACAATCTACGCCAAACCCCATGTGGGTGAAGCGAACTGACACGAAGCAAATTGTTGATACGCGACACCGCCAGAACCAGCATTGCCTACTATGGATTCACTGGAGATTGCTTCTCAGACGTGCATTGTGAATAATAACGTTCCATGAACACAACATGATGATAAACAAAGCTGGCAAGAGCTTACCAGAAGAAGCAAGTAGTGTCCAGGTGTCTCTAGTAGCCAAACACACACATGTCAAACAAGACTCATTGCGAGAACACTACTCCAATGCTGCTCCATTGCCTCCCTTAGAACGAACACTGGTGGCCTGAGAGGCGCGAGAACCCCAACCTGCACAAATCATTGAGTGACCCGTTCCACAGAGAGCGAGAGTTACAAGCAGCACTGTCATCGTTTCTCTTAAAGTTGTGGTCCGAACATGGTCCGAATGGTGGACATCTCACCGGATTTTCAGGGAGGGTTCCGACCGATCACAAAAGGTGCCAAAGAAAGCGAACCAGGCTTCTCAAAACACCCACAACGAGTGACTAGCGCTTTGTTACCAACAATGCTGTGAACTGACAATGTGCATTTTGCAACACATACAATAATTTACCAGGACGAGTTGGATGTGGTGGATCAAAGATGAAACGAGACAGCATAGGGTTCTCGGCATCAGCATTCCCTTCCGACAAAGTGAGAAGACCAAGCTCACAATTTGACTCCGCGACTTTCAACGCAAAACAAGACGAACTACGAAACACCAAACGAGACGATTCAACTACACATCCAGGCATCTCGAAACGAACATTTACAATCGAAAAAGGTTAGTTGCTTGGCAACTTCAGCAAAGATAATGCCATGGTTGGATTGTCACCTTGTTCGAAAGGAGAAGCGTTTGTGCTATTCGCGATTTCTGGGTGCGAAGAAAGTGACGAACCCTTCTAAATTGTTGGAGTGGGTTGAGTGCCGTAGCCGGCTACGAAGGGCGTTCTACTGCTTGAAGCCAAATGCAGAACCCCACGTCCCTCCCGGACTGTATTCCGTGATGACAGCGAGAACTACGATACCCACCGCATGTTCCCATTGGCAGATGGGGAGGGACGTAAGCATGTGTATCACTAAAAACCAGTTGAACAGCACAAAATCTCGTGGACTGGGGTTCTTCGTTTGTAGTGACGCCATCTGGAAATTCCCAGCTCTTCTTGTCGTATTTCTACAGCCATGAATATATTAATTTCAAGATAATTAAGGCTAAGATTCTCAACGAATGAGATTGCTGCTCCCCAAGCTAGATAGAGCGTTCTTCAGTTCTTCCCAATTGAATATGGGAACTAGAATACTAGCGAAATGGCATATCTATGATCAATGGCCACATGATTACATTAGGTGACCTGTTCGACCGTATCACTTCTGTCCTCGTCTTGCCACCACACACACATCTTCCTTTTTTAGTAACACGGTAATGATGCATCTTCAGGCTTCACGCTTTCCATGCGGTCGATGTCTCCCTATCGCCACCGATGGCCTCCGCCTACACAGGTACTGCCTCCTACCGACCAAGACGCCGCTGCTCTCATCGCCCTCTTTTTAAGCGCGTTGTTGTCATCGTATTGAATTACAAAGGAAGCCATCATGTGAGTACGGCTTGATCATGAGACTAGCTATGTGCTTGGAACGACGGCGGGAATTTATTCAGAATGGTTGGATCGGAGTGAATATAGTGGCTGTAGACGATGATGAGGCGATGATTAGACGATGGCGATGGTCTTGTTCCTCTGCAATTATCTCATGTCATTTACCCTTTTGATTTCGTAGGTCGACCTCTTTGATGCAAGGGGCTGAATTTCAGCACATTCTTCGTATTCTCAACACCAACGTAGAGGGAAAGCGAAATGTGGTGTTTGGACTCACAAAAATTAAGGGTCTTGGACGTCGATTCACAGATTTGATCTGCAAAAAGGCTGAGATCGATGTGAACAAGCGAGCCGGAGAGCTGACTGCCGATGAAATTGAAAAGCTCGTTGCTATCATCCAGAACCCTCGTCAATTCAAGATTCCACTTTGGTTCTTGAACAGGCAAAAGGACTTCAAGTCTGGAAAGTACAACCAAGTCTTTGCCCAAAACGTGGATGCTAAGCTTCGTGACGATATTGAACGCCTGAAGAAGATCCGTGCCCACCGTGGTCTGCGTCACTGGTGGGGAATCCGAGTGCGTGGACAGCACACATGCTCTACTGGACGTCGCCGAGGATAAGCAATAAACTGATACGTTATCAATACGTTCAAGTTCTACTAGTAGAATCGCCTCTCGGTGTACAATGATTGAGGCTTTGATTAGGAGACCAGATCTCGGGATTGCATCGTTTAGAACTTTGCTGCTCTTAGAGGAAACTGTTGCTAATTTTCGTACCTCTGCTAGCAGTTGCCTTCTCAGATTCAATCGGTGGTGTAGTTGTCGATCTAGTTTAGGCTTTTATCGATACAATATGTATGCCGCATCTATAGTAGGATTCGTAACAGTATCGTTGGGACAACCACAACATCAGCTTGACTGATTGAGGCATTGTGCTGCTCGAACTATTATTAGCAATTTCCGAAGAACGAAAATGGGATAGAGTGTCGTTGTTGTTCTACCTACTACCTTCTCTCCAGATCTTTACTACCGGTAAAGTACTGTATTGCACTGCCCCCAAGCTTCGACGTGCCGTCATATTGCTGACTCCAGCTACCGGTAGAGAGGGGTGGGCTGTGGGAAGCAGTGTTGGTGTTGGAAGGCTCTCCCACCCGAGAGAGGTACCGGTAGTTTGTAGTTTTGGTCGAAATAGTCAGAGCTCAATTTTGAGTCCAAAGAGTCCGCAGTTTTGCAACCGCCGCTGCGGCCCGCCCGCGAAGGCCTCTCTGGATCGTCTCACCGACGTTCGAACTTGCAGCTTTCCGTAGTCTGTCCGTAGGAAATGTACCAGCGATGAGAGAAGTGCCGACCGAAGACCGCGGCAGCGTCATCAACAGGATCAACAACAACAAGGGGTCTAGATGGGAAAGAAGATCTGGGTCGTCTTGCGGCTGCGTTTTGACTTTCTTCCAAGTGGTGTTATTTCGTTGAACAGACATTGAGATTTACAATGGCTTTCAATAGCCTCCTAGGTCATGTGGCAAGTCTCATTACTAGCGACTCCTATGTGGATGATTCGGTGCCCTGCAAGTCCGACATTTTGACGTTGAGAGATTGTGTTAAGGGTGCATCCAAAGAGGTATGTAGATTCCGATAATACACTCGGTGGTGGTGGCAAGGGATATTTTCTCAAGGTTTCTTAATGATTTTGTACCGTCACTTGATTCTTCGCTCTTCTTTTGCAGAAATGCAAAGGGCTTCAGTTGGATTTGATGCAGTGCATGGCGAAACACAACGTGGACACCACAGAAAAGGTTCGCATGCAAATCGGAATTGCCAGCTATAATGAATACGTTAAGGAGATGGAAGATAAATACGGAAAGGAAAAGGCAGCTGCCATCATTGCGGAACCAGTGGAAAAGTTGAAGACGATCGAGGCGGCTCGGATGTTGTACCGGATTGAAAAAAACCAGCATCCAAAGGGCGCACCCAAAACGAGTGAAGATGTAGCGGCATGGACACAGGTGGATCAAGCTCGTTTGGATATGGGAGAAAAGGCGTACTGGGATGCGGTGCGAGTGGTAGGGACCGAGTTTGGACCCGGAGTGGCGAATCGATTGTTTGGCATCCAAAAGGAGGCCGACCAAGTTGCGACTGCTGTTCAGCGTTTGTCCCCGGGGACGGACGTGAAGGAGGTATCAGCAAAGACGCTCAGCAAATTCAATGAATTGATGGAGCCCGTCCGAAAACAAGCGCCGGAGGCAACTAGTGTGGACGATCTTGCAAAGGCATTCAAGAAGGTCTACCCCAGCAAGGCCGCCTTTGACGCCAAGCTTTCGTAAAATTTTAACGTACATTCCTCAAAATCTAATATAAGCTTGTAGCTAGCATGAAAAAAATGTACGCACGTCGTGCCATACGGTAGTCTACTGTAACGGCGTTATGGCTGCAAACATTGTTCAGCATTTGTCATCGAATATCCTGGCACTCGCTATGTTGAGCGACCTCGCTTCCCTCCGACTCGTCCCCATACCCCAATGTCCAAGATGAATGCATGATTTCGTGTTCTTTCTTGGAAAGCTCGAGTACTCGGAGCAATTCATCATCGGCTCGGGAGGATACACGTTGCGATAACTCCAAGGCCCTTTGAAGTTCCTCACTGTAGTCTGGGCAATGTTCAAACTCCTTTTGGGAGAGTTCCAACGCTCTTTGCAGGTCTTCATCAAGATTAGATTGACTAGAGTTGTAATCTAATAGGGACATGGATAGGGCGCGTTGTACTTGTTCCTGGACCTTTTCATCCTCCTTTTGTGCATCTAGCAACGACATGGATACGGCTCGTTTCATAAGTTTCTCATCCTTCTTTTGGACCTTCTGATACTCTTGAACATCTTTGCGACTTTCTTCCAACACTTTATCAAAAGTCGCAACTTCTCCGGGCGTAGGGGCATCCTCGCCACTTAGTAGTAATCCCACTGGCCCCTGCTGAACTATTCGATGATTTGGCCGGGGCAGCGATGGTATTCGTTCAGGGGCGTCTTTCAGAATTAGCTTTGTGTCGACTGGAGCCCCGGGCTCATAAAATACAATTCCAGAATTGGCCTTGACAGTAAAAGAACCTCTTCCTCGGTTCACTGTAAATTTCATTTGACGTTTCTCCAGCACTGCTTCTACTGCACTCCGAAGAATGGGGCCTTCCGGGCTGTGTGCCCCACTGCCGGTAATAACAAGCACCCAAATATCTTGGTTGTTCCCAACTTTTCTTTGACGAGTTACAACTTGTTCCAAAAATGACGTGAGAGTTTTAATGCCTTCTGACTGTCGGTAGCCATGCAAATCGATCGTCGCAGTCACCGCTTGATTCGTTTGAGCGGGAGGTTTAGAGGCAACATTGCTGCGTTTCTTCACCATGCGACCTTCTTCCTCATATGGATACCCAATTGGTAAGTATCGTACACAAGAACAGGGTGTCCTCGAGTGTGAATCAATTGTCGGGTGTAGTTGTAAAGAGGTAAAGGGCAATGGGCGAAACGAAGAGGCCCGCCGCTGATGCAGAAAAAGAAATGCCAACGTTTTGAATGAAGCAAAATCTACGTACCAGGTACTGGTACGTCTCGGTCGTCGCGCGTGTGCGTTGTTGTCTTAAAATTGATCGAAGTGGTCAGTCCAATAGCTCTCATTCACTGCCAGTGGTCGTTTTCCACCTCTTTTAACTACCATCCCTCAGCGGATCGGAGTCTGCCTCATTTGATTGGTCACCATCAGTTGCTATCGTACTTTCTATAATAGGCACATAGGATGAGTGCGCCGGAGTCCTGCCGTCCAGCCGACGATACCTCGTTTGTTATTCTTGCTAGTTGTTAGCTTTATGTCTGCATGGGCATGCAGGTCGTCCTCGAGATGCCTGGGCGACGCAGCTCCCAGGAATTAGCTGCTTCAGTTGGCGTCATATGCGTCGCACAATTGTCGGATTCTGCTTAGGAAAGGAAATACTTTGAACCGCTTCCTGTCGTAACTACCTCGCCCTTCGCAACTGTTCCTTTCGCGATGGGACTCGTAGTCACGCGATCCCCGTCCGAGAAGGCTTTGGAGCCTGAGATCAACCCAGTGATAGACCCGTCAAAATTCTTCTTCCACCTGGACATTGTGGGGACACCACGAGGTGCCTGCTTTTGTGGGATTGGTGTCGACGGACGTGGGGCTTGCTTTGGTATCGGTACTGATGGTCTCGGTGCAGACGCCTTCGGGGCAGGAGTATCCTTGGGGAGTCCATCATCTGCTGCACCAAAACCAAGACCAAAGAGCGAGAAAGTGGCTCGGGGCTTAGCTGATTTGACTGCCTCCATCGCTGCTTCCGCCTCACGTTGTTTCCTCTCGCGAGTCAAGGTGATAGTTGCACCAGGCCGTGCTTTATCCATGTCCTTGATTGCAGCAGCAATGTTGGCCTTTTTCACTGCAGGCTCGGCGCTTAAAAAGTAGCGACTACCCGAGGCAGTGGATACTACAGATCCATTCTCAATAGAACCCTTCGTGATGGCAGTTGTCTCCACAAAGTCACCATCAGTGAAGTTTGGCGACCCGAAGATTTTCCCCGATACACCGCCTAAGAAAACGACAAAGAAGGATGCAGTGAGATTTTGATCAATCGACGAAGTCCAACCCGTTAAATGAAACATGATGACGCACCATCGGCTCTCTTCTTCCAGGCCCTGATTTCAGGAACACCTCGAGGAGGCGCCGTGAGTTTGGGTTGAGGAGCAACCTTCCTTGCAGCGGCAGCTTGACTCTTTGCCGCGGCTGCCGCCTGCGCAGCCTTCCTTTCCTCGGCAAGTCTACGTTTCTCCTCGGCCGCTGCTGCCATTGCGGCCTTTTTCTCCTCGGCTGCCTTTCTCCTCTCTTCGGCAGCCGCTGCCATGGCTGCCTGTTGTTCTTCAGCCGCCTTTCTCCTTGCCTCAGCTGCAGCCGCCATGGCTGCCTGCTTCTCTTCGGCCGCCTTTCGTCTCGCCTCTGCGGCCGCCGCCGTGGCAGCTTGTTTCTCTTGGTCGGCTTTGCGTTTCGCCTCCGCGGCAGCCTTCATGGCAGCTTGTTTCTCCTGGTCGGCTTTCCGTTTTGCCTCCGCGGCAGCCGCTTGTGCAGCTTTCTTTTCTTCCATCGCTTTGCGTCTCTCCTCGGCCAACTGCTGGGCCTTCTTCTCCTCCTCTGCCCTGCGTCGCTCCTGTGCAGCAGCCTCCTGGGCGGCTTTTCTTTCCTCCGCTAGTCGGCGCGCTTCTGCAGCTTTATCAATTGATGGGGCAGCTGGTTTCGGCGCCGCAGCCTTGGGTGCGGGTTGCGGTGGAGCAGCGACCACTGGAGCTGAGAAACCGAAGGAAAATCCACCCTGTTGACCAAGAAAGTATCTAAGGATTCCAGGTTCGATCACAAGGGTTAGATGTTTCTCTCCAAGAAATCAGACATATACACAATTATCACGTACCTTGACCCAGAATTTGTTCTGACGACGGCGCCAACAGCAGCTCCGGCCGGGACGGGCGAAGTCGTAATTGTCTCTCCCTCGTCGAAGCTTGGTGATCCTGTGATTTTGCCTGTAATTGATCCGTCCGCGTTTTGCTTCCAGTTGCTAATAGTCGGTACGCCCGCAGGAGCTTTTGGCGACAAAGAAGCTGGTGACGATGCCGGTTCCGCCTTTTCACCGGATTTCCCAAGATTGAAAAGGTCACCAAGAGAGATCGTTCGGCGAGGAGTGGCTGTTTTCAGCGACTGCTCGGCTACACTTGCTTGCTTCTGTTTGATTGCGTCCAGGCGGGCCTTCGCTGCAGCGGCCGCCTCTTCTCGCTTCCGCTGGGCTTCTGCAGCGGCAGCTTCCCTTTCCGCCTTTTGTTTTGCGAGCTGTTCTTCTCGTTGTCGTTTCGCCTCTTCCTCGGCAGCCTTCTTCTGTGCTAACTCTTCTTGCCGCTGTTGTTTTGCTTCGGCAGCCTTCATCGCGGCTTCCTTCTTCTTTGCTGCTTCGGCCTTTCGAGCCGCTTCAGCCTCCTTCTGGGCCTGACGATCATCCTTGCTTACTTCTGCCACCTGCTTGCGTTCCATGGCCTCCTTACGAGCTTCCTCCGTCGCCCTTTTCACTGCTGCTTGAATCTCGAAGATTTCCGATTGGGCGCTCTTCTTCGGTTTCGCCGGTTCTGCCGGAGCAGCTTTTGGTGCCCGAGGTTTTGGAGGTTCTACCTTGGGCAAACTGATTGCTGGCGCCTCGAACTTGGGCACCTCGATCTTTGGTAATTCGATTTTAGGAGGCTCAATCTTTGGTACTTCAATCTTCGGTGCTTCGATCTTCGGTAGTTCAACTTTTGGGAGCTCAAGCGGACGTACGGGAGTATCCGGCAACGGAGGAGCCGTTTTTGGCTTCTCGGGTGTTCCTTCTGCAGCTGGAGGAGGAGGGGACTTGGGTGGCTGTGGGATTGTCGGCGCTTGAGACTTCGTTGCACCCACAAGACTGTTGACCTTCTCCTCCACGCTATCAACTGCCTTCTTGGGGAGAGAAGCTACTTCTTCTACAGCCCTTTCGACTGCATCAAGCGTATCATCGATGGCATCTTCCACAGCTTTCTTCGAAGATTCCACAACTCGACCTGGCGTTGCCTTGATTTCTTCGACTACTTCTTCAGCCTTTGCAACTGCCTTCCGTTTAACGTCTTCAGCCGTTTCGATCGCTTTGTCCTTGACTTTGGACGGAATAAGTGAGATCTCTTCAACTGTGTCCTCTACCTTCTCCTTTGCGGCTTCAGCAACCTTTGAAGGAATGGCCTTGATCTCTTCGGTTGTCTCCTTCACCTTTTCCTGTGCCGCCTCTAAAGCCGAATCGATAGCCGCTTGAATCGCAGCCTTGATGCTACGGCCAATCGATCTAGTAATCTTTCCCAAGGTTCCACGGAGGATCTGTCCGACTTGTCCTTCAGATGCTCCACCAACGAACCCAGCCACAGCAAAGACAAGGGACGTTGCAAGCGGCCAGACAAGCGGTTCCATAACCACATCCAGATCGGGGAAAACAGAAACAAGGATGGCTCCCGAGATCAAACCAAGGAATGCACCTCCAATACCAGTAGCAACCACGTTAACTTGGTCATCAGAGGAGAGGCTTGGTGTCGCCACTTGGAACCGTTCCTTTACAGCATCCGAATCGGGGGCTTTTGGCGGCGGAACAGGTACCATCGGGCGTTCGAACTCCTGATCGGGCTCTTTTGGCGGCGGAACAGGTACTATTGGGCGTTCGAACTCCTGATCGGGCTCCTCTTCAGAGAAAAGTGGCCGAAGTCTTGGTGCAGGTTTCGTCGTGCTCCAAGCGGAAGTACGAGCGACATGCTGAGGCAGCGTGAACCCGTCCACAACCCCCTGAAGGACTTGGCCGATTACCAACCAAAGAGCAACCTTCATTTTGATATCCTTACACCAAATAGTCCCTCCACTTTCGACCACAGATTCTTTGGCAAACAAAGATAGCGCTCACGGGTCGTCGACTAGTAATACCAATAGCTACAGCTTGCGTCAAGATGTGGCTTGCGGACCTACAGTCAGTACTTCCAAGCAGAGAGGGACAGATCGCCCTCTACGCTCACAAAAAGAGTTCTCGATGTATCCAATCGGACATGCCGAGAGGTAATTTCCGTCCGTCAGCGGAGGGGCTTTCAACAAAAGATACATTCAAGATCGGCGAATTATGCTTGATTTGTGAAGAGATTGGCGACATGAGTGTACGTATGTACCAAGTACCTTTTCTACTGGCTCTTGGATCCGTGACAGCCGCTGACGTCACAAAAAGGAAAGCCATCCCTGACGTTTGAATATGCTTCCATCTATGTATTTAGCCTGGATTAGTACCTACGTCTCATCATCTCGTCGGACCATCAAAAAGGGGGATGAATGCGTTGCAGCATCAGCAGACAAAAAGCCAAGGGACATGGTGAAGTTAACACTTGCCAACCAACCTCACCAATAGTTGTGTCAAACCCAACACGTCTTGGTGCAGAACATTTACCTGAATAAGGAAGTATCCATCTGTTAGAGGACACAGCCATGGCGTCGTCATTAGCCGTGAAAAGGCTTGTCCAAAATTCCGCCGTTTTGAGGCGCGGAGCCGAGGTAGCGAGGCAAGAAATATTTGGTCATCTACCCCAGTTGAACATCCAAAGCGGCCACAAGAAAGCCAAGGTGCAGTTCACTGGTCCTTATTTGGAGCGCTACTATCCTGAATCCATCAACAAATTTGCTAGACAGGTAAGTTGGTTTGAGGGTGATAAGCATGTTTCTAGATTGACCATCAACCAAGTCTGCTCACTACTCCCTGGTATTGCGATCGCAGGTTCACGACGGCTGGGAGACGGATCAAGAGGAGTATCGCCGAATCAAATTGACGCAGCGCAGACGAAAGGGCAAGGGCCCGCCAAAGAAAGGATCCGGGTCACGATCCAAGAGAAAATAGACCACATTCAAGCCACTCAAATACTAAAATCCATTTCTATATTACTACTAGCAATTATAATACGTTCGGATGTGTATCGAGATGCAACGTCCTTTATGATGAAGCTATAACATTTAATATTGGAAGAACGACATGGCAACTCCCATGGCTCCAATGGCAAGGAGGGATGAGGCCATCAGTTTGGCAGGGGCGGCCGAACTGATGTCGCTGACGAAGACGGAAACACCGTCAGTAGTCTTGAAGCATTGACAGGATGGATCGTGTGCCGTCTGACCACCAAAAGCGTAAAAAAGTCCATCAGAGCCAACCGCTGCAGCAAATCTAAACTTCTGGTTGGGAAATCCAGCAACGATATTCCACGCATTGTTCCCCTCTTCATAGAACTCCACTTCATCTGTTCCGACGGTCAACTCACCAGGATCGAGGCCATCTCCAGCGCCTTCACAAAATCCTTCGATTTGACGCTCGCCCCCGAGCGCATAGAGGTGATTATCATGCTCTAACAAGACTACCTCACCACGTGCTCGGACCAATGGGGGAAGATTGTTCCACTTATCGTCGGCGAAGACATATTGCTCCGTCGATCCCAAGGGAGCACAGAAGCCGTTCGCGTGAGTGAAGCCTCCCGCAACATATGCGGAAAGGCCATCGGCGTCTGCAGTACCGATAATGTCGCCACGAGCCACGCGAAGGGGGGCCATCGGTTCAACACTGAGGGTTTCACTACCGAGCGAACTAGCATCGATACGGGTCAAAAAGTCCAAGGCAGTGTAGTTCTGATCGTATCCACCAGCAATGTAGATATAAGAAGGTTCAAGAGCAAAGCCTGCATGATCCGAAACTTGGTACTCGGCAGGCAACAAAGTGGACGACCAAGATTTGGTCTTAGTATCAAAGACCTGAAGCAGTGGATTGGGTTGAGAAAAATCGCCAATGGCAAGATTCCCTCAATACGCTTCAAATGTCTTTACTTACATCGATTTCGGGGATGAGCACATCTTCAATGGTGCGACCCCCAACGAGCCAGAGTTGTTTTCCGACGAAAATGCCAGAATGTCGGTAGCGCTGGCGCAGCATCTCCGGAAGTTCTTCGAACTTGCTAGTGATGGGATCAAACGAGTAGAAAGATGACGAGAGCGAGCTGCAAGCGAAGAATCCCTCTTGTTCGTCGATAGGGATGTAGACGTTTCCATCAACAGCGTCTGCAAAACAAATTTTGTCATGAGCACTGACTCCTGTGTGGGCGGTAGTGATTGGAAGCACTGCATTTAAGACTTACCGCATCCACCAGCGATATAAATCAGTCCATCGGAAGCGGCGGTAGCGCTGTGATCTGACAAGGGCTTGGGAAGGCGGACACCAAGTTCTTTCCACCCAGACTGGTCGCTGCCGTGTTCACCGTGACCGCAGACGACACAAAGTGCAGCCGCGAAAAGGAAAGCGGAAAAGGAAAATTTCATTTTGGATAATCCAGCTGGATTTGAGCCCGAGGTTCTCTGAGTTCAAGGACGTGTTTGAAAGAACCCTGGGTGAAAGGAAACACGTCGGTTAAAATGTGAACCGCAGCTGAGACGCTGCAGATGCGGCCGCAAACATCGATCGATGAGTGTCAAAGGAGTGAACATTCCCATTTGGATTCTTTCGCCGTGGCAGGAGAGGTAATGTGTGGTTGCTGTTGGTGGTTGGCAGGCGCGCCAAGGATTGAATGGCTCGGAACGCTCGAATGCTACCGGCAATTTACCGTATTATTTCCCGTCCATCTCAGTCGTGTCGTACCTGGTAAGCTGTTATCGCACGAGTATCGTACCAGGTACGATACGATATCGTACAACGATAACTCCCCACTATGATCATACTTGGCTGACTCTCCTAGCTTCCTTTTGCAGCATCTACCGGTAGTATCCTGATACATTTAGTAGCCTCAAGCAGTTTCAACCGTCCTTTTCGCGCTCCCGGTAACGAGCCATAATAAAAAAATAATGTAGCTTCTGTTGTGCTCAAGTATCTAGGAAGAAGTTAAAAGACTTTGCTGTATTCGTCCTTCTTGAAAGTGGCAGTCTCTCCTCCTTCGATGGCGACCACGGCCGAGCCATCTTTTGCGATTTCTTGGACAACACCGTTTCCTTGGCTTGTCTTGACTGTGTCGCCTACTCGTGCCCATGCACTTCCCTTGGCAACCATGGAGGCTTCGTCGGCTTCATCGGCGGTAGACTTAACTTCATAACCCAGGCCCTCAAGAATGCCAAATGTCACTTTTTCCAAGTTCAACGTATAAAAATGCAAAACATCGACCAGAGGCGTCAAATCCTTGCACATCTGAATACCGTATTCGACTCCGAACTCCTTGACTGCGTCTGGGTCGTCTTTTAGCGAGTCCATCTTCGCCTGGAGCTCAGCAGGCACACGTGTCTTGCAGAACTTTGTCATTTTGCAGAATCCAGCGTAAGCGTTGATGCACATCAATCCAGGAACAATTGGGCAGTTGATCCCCCAATTCTTGCAGTCTTCAACAAATTTTGCAAACGCCTTGGTGTCGAAAAACATTTGGGTAATGATGAAATCTATGGAAAGGGACGGTCAGTCGTTGTCTGCAACCGATCGAGCTAGCCGACAAGGTGCGATAAACTTACCTGCGCCGGCATCCACCTTCTTCTTGAGATAATCCATTTCCTTCTTGTAGTCTTCGTCCTTGCAAGTATAAACCTTTCCGTCGAAAGTCGAACTTCTTCCCTTCTCTGTCTCCGTCAGGGTGGAAGGATCCTCGATTTCAGAGATAGCATTGGGGTGTCCCTCAGGGTATCCAGCCACCGAAATTCCGAAAGTATCACCAAAGTGCTCACGGATATATTCGACAAGATCCAACGCACAAGTAAATCCACCTTCCGCGGCCTTCCACTCGTCCTCACCAGCCGGTGGGTCTCCTCTCAGCGCCACGATATTACGAATGCCGTTGGATTTTGCAGTGTTCAAGGCTTCGTGGACCGCCTTCTTTGGATCTCCATCTTTTTCCATATTTGTACAAGTCAAGTGCATGTTGGAAACGTGTCCATTCTGATGGGCATGTGTCGCAAGCTGCAACGTCAACTCGGCCGTCGAACCGCCAGCACCCCACGTCATATCTGTGAACAGTGGGCTGATGGACTTTTTCATGCGCTCCATCCGGGCATACAGATTCTACGATAAAGAAGAGAAAACGACGCATATGATTCATCATTAGAAATGCTCATTGACACTTCCTCTACGTCCCCAAACAAAGTTCGTACCTTCACACCGACATCTGATCGAGGCGGGAAGAATTCAATCGATACAAAGGGCTTGGATCCTTCTTCTCGCTTTTTGATAAGGTCGATAATCTTGGGGTCGGCTGGAAGATCCGTCATGGTTTCTTTGCACATGTTAATGTTAGGAAAACAATTGGATCCAAAATGTTATGGGACGCTTTTATGCCGTCGTCCGTCGTCTCCAAAACAATGCTTCAAGGATGACATGAATCGGAGGGAGACGGTCGTACGTGGTTGCTTTCTGCATCCAAGGGTGCGGTGAGGCCGATATTACCAATATCTTTCCAATGCAGTATTCGTTACCGTATGGAGCATACTTGCACGTTCTTCGTCTGTCACGCGTCCGTGCGCCGAAACCAAAAAGAATGAAACTTCCGGGTCTTAGGAGGAGAAACAAATATGCCCCTTCGCTTGTTGCAAAGCCTGTGAAACTTCTCACAAAAACATCGGAACCATCATCGGTATCCAAACGAGGCACAGCAACAACAACGTTTGTTGGATCTTGAAGCCGTTCGACTTCTGCTGCCATGGTCAAAAGAAGTAGGACACCAGACGATAAACAACTACGTACCATGGCGACCGAAATGACAGGGCTCCTTCCAACAAAGACCAATAGCCACGGCGACGAAGGCCCGGCCACCAAGAGCACCAAGCTCGTCACGAACATCTTTTTGGCAGTTCAGATTGTTCTGATCCCGTTCTTTCTATTCGGGACAACCTATAGCGGCGAAGACTATTCGGTCAAAGAATACATTGCTTTTCGTGATATTATGGCAATGTTACTTCTGGGTTTCGGCTATCTGATGACCTTTCTGAAGAACTATGGCCTGGGCGCAGTTGGTTTCACAATGATGTTGTCTATCCTCAGTATGGAAACAAACATTCTCGTCGAATTTTTGCTTCGAAAACTCAAAGGCGAGGAAGGCGAAGACTCCAGTTTTCCTCTTCCCATCTCGATGGCCACATTGATTGATGCCGAATTCAGCGCTGCAACCCTTATGATTTCATTCGGTGCCCTCATTGGATTTGCATCACCTCTTCAAATGATTATGATTTGCTTCAGTCAGGCCTTTTTCTACGCGTTCAACAAGGTATTTTTGGTTCTCGGACACATTGGTGCAGAAGACGTTGGTGGGTCCATGACCATTGTAAGTACTGGAATGGCACTATTGCTTCCATCGAGCAGCAGAGAAACATCACGAGGCTGTAACATCATGGTATGAAAGAAGTTTGGTTGCTAACCCTCCGTCGCCTTCCTTTGATCCTGTCATCGGCAAAGCATATGTTTGGGGCGTACTTTGGACTGTCGGTATCCAAGGCACTAGGTGGTCCCAAAGATGAAGGAGCCACCGCACATCCCGATAAAGTATCTGACCTTATGGCACTCATCGGAACTACTATCCTCTGGGTCTACTGGCCGAGCTTTGTCGGTGCCACCGAAACTGGCATTTTGGAAAACGAGCAACGCTGTGTTATCAACACAATCATGGCTCTCATTGCGTCGACAACCGTGACATTTTACTTGTCCAACAAGTTGAGTAATGGAAAGTTTGATCCCGTCCATGTGGCCAACTCTACCTTGGCGGGGGGAGTGGCAATTGGTAGTGCGGCGCGCTTGAATATTGGACCTGGTGGAGCCGTCGTTATCGGTACCTTGGCAGGCGCCGCAAGCGTTTGTGGATATGTGTTCAGCAGCCCCTACCTGGAATCCAAATTTGGTATTTTCGATACCTGCGGTGTTGGCAACTTGCACGGATACCCGTCAATTGTTGGTGGTCTCCTCAGTATCGCCATGGTTGCCCTCGATCCACAGGCTGACTTCCTGGAGTACGATATGGTTCCACAAATGATTCGTCAGCTTGGTGGAGTCCTTGCAACATTGGCCGTGGCATCTACTTCCGGATACTACACCGGGCTTTTTGTCAAGGCTTACAAGGACGAAAGTGAAACTGCTAGCTACTCTGATGGTGTCTGGTGGCATCTCGAATATTAGTAGATGGAGACTGCAGTAGCGACTCGTGATACAATAGCCGTGTAAGTTCTAACTATGTATGTGACAACCTTTTTGTTGACGCGGTTAAACATTTTGCGGGGAAAATATATGTTTTGCTACGCTTCAAGCACTTGAATAGTTATATTCGTGAGGGCGACTCAGGTCGCCTCTACTAACTAGATCCAATATTTTCCTCCTTGTTTTCGTCTTTGGTCTCCTTCTCTGCATCGTCTTCTTGAACTGCTGTCTCTTCAGCTGCTGGAACTAGAGTAAAACTGCCACACTTCAACCCCGCCTTGTTGTCATTGATCATGACTGTGATAACTGCCGCCAGTAGGCTGCTGAGCGTTCCTGCCAGAAAGCAGGCCGCAAAACCATCCACAGCGTCCGTGCCCGCATATTCTCCAAAGTCCTCCCCAACGTACGAATACAGCACCCCACTTCCGAGAGTACCCATGAGACGTCCCATAGCGTTGCTCATGTAGTAAAAGCCAACGCTGACGGCAATTTTGTCTTTGCTGGCATAGTTGACAACCAGAAATGAGTGAATGGATGAGTTGATCGCAAAGATGATGGCAAAGGTAACAATGATCACCACCAGCCACGTTGTCATGGGCGTCAACTGGTAATCCTCAAACGCCACGGACCAGCGGACCACAATCCAAGCAACCAGCGTCGGTAGGCAGTTGATAAGACCCCACAATATTTCCGTGTATTTGTTGGGTGGGGTTTGATTTAGTGGACCAGTCACTAACTGTGGTGTCCACGACTGCACTTGCCCGTATAGAATAATGTATCCGCCGAGAAAGGCACCAACCACAACACGTTCCATGCCCAGTCCACCACAACCGCCACCAACGTTAATGTTTTCACAGAATCCCTCGTCTCCACAAAAAGCGCCCTTGGTACAATCAGCGCCAACCGAACACAAAAAGTCTTCACCAAGCCCCTCACAGGATGGTGACCGAAGGAAGAAAGGAAGAGGGACTTCAAACCAGAAATCTCGCGAAGCAAAAAGGAACAGCCGCGCTAAGCTGAGCCAATTCAAATTGGTATTATCCATGTTGAATACTTCGCGCCAGCTTGCATTCTTCTTCTTGGCTGTTCCCAAGTTTCGATCTAAACCCAGAATTGCCCAAGGCATGGCGAGCAGCACCAAACTCATCATTGCACCCAAGGCCAAAAAGTAGTCGACTTGAATAAGTGCACTACCCAAAAAATACCCGACGCCTTTGAGAGAGTTCTTCCACCCGGTTATCAGAGATACTAACTTGAACAATTTCGTTTCCTGCTCGTCCGGCGTCACCAATTTGGTGACGGTTTTGCCTCCCAGCTTTGTTAAATCCTTCGCAATCCCAGCAAACATTTGCGATATTGTTACGTAGATAATTGCTTGCTTTTTCGTCCAGTCATTCTGCCATCCAAACAAAAGTCCATATGAAAATAATTGTAGGCTCAACCCAATAATCAGGGTAAATTTGATTCCCCAGCGTGCACCCAAAAATCCAGCGGCCTAACAGACACAACAGGAACTTCTTGTCAGTTGCAATATCAATCGTCATATTTTTCCTCCTTGTTCAATATCTTACCAAATTTGTGAATACACCTGCAAGCTCATACAGAGTGAACATAATAGCCACTTCCAAGGCAGAAAATGCCTTGTTGTAGGCGTGCAGTAGGACAATCATTCGAATGGCTCCATCCGTTATCGTAAACAGCAAGTAACTCGACGATATGATTACAAATGGTCGCAGCGCTTTGCTCTTGGCGGCGTCCATGAACGACTCCTTTTTGGGTACGTCCTCTTCGGGTACGGCTGGACCTTGTTCTTCGCCCGGGGCGACAGGGGCAGAATCGGGAACATGCTTATCGACCTCGTCGTTAACCTCCAAAGAGTCCGACATGGGCTCAATGTCTATTGACGTTTCCATCTTTATGAAAGTCTACTCAATACACTCCTATGAAAGAAGTACCTTCACCCATGGGATGATATTGAACAAAACAACAAATGGAATGCTCCGCTGCAGACGTCATTTACCGTGGTCCATCGAAATTTCAGAATTCAAGGCGTGTGCTCATGGGAATCTCGAATCGAATCTTGTTGGGAACGAATAAGCCTTGTCGGTGACGGAGCACGGCAGGCGAGGTACGACCGAAAATGAGGTATGTACATTCGTATGTATGCTGACATGCACTTCCCATATTCTGCGGCCGGGTTGGCTCGCGGGCGCGGGATATCGTCCAGTCTGGCCTACCCACCTTTGGCATTTCTCGTCCGCCGAGGGGAGGGATTTTCAACCATGAACTTGGGTTGGATCTCATTGAAGCGCTTTCAGTAGCTCCAGTCACACTATCAGGGACTACTTCCAGTAGCAAAGAGCCATTCCTTTTCAAATCTATTCCTACTCTTAGAAGACCTTTAGCCATGCCGCCCAAGAAGAAGAACCAAGACGCCGACGATCTCGGTGCCATGCGAGCTGCTCGTTTTGGTCGAGTGAAGAACACTCTGTCCATGGGGTTTGGTGGGTAGTGCTGTCGTCACGTGCCGTGCCAGTACGCTCTTCGTCTCATTCTTTCTCTTCTTTGATCTACCAGTTGGGTTGCCGAATGTCGGAAAGTCATCTCTGACGAACATTCTGGCGGGTGCCAATCATGCTGAAGCTGCCAATTACGTATGTTTTCGCCGGTTTCCTTTGTTGTCATAACATTCGACATTTCCCTCACCAAAGACGGTATTGCACTGTCGTCTCGTCGTTCGGAATACAGCCTTTTTGTACCATTGATCCAAACGTCGTTCAGTGTATTGTTCCTGATAAGAATTTCAAGTATCTAGCGGATACTTGGAAGCCTCCGTCGGTAGTTCCTGCCGCTTTGAAAGTTACGGATATTGCCGGTTTGATTCGGGGAGCCAGCGAAGGAGCAGGTCTCGGAAATGCTTTCTTGAGTCATATTGCGGCAGTCGATGGGATCTACCACTTGGTTCGAGCCTTTGATAGTGACGAAGTGGTTCACGTTGATGATTCCGTAGACCCCATTCGCGATTTGGAAACGATTCAGGGCGAATTGTGCGCCAAGGACTCGGCGACTTTGGCGGGTGTCTTGGAAAATGAAGTGAATAGAGTACGAAAGGAGAAGGGATTGTCGCGTTCCTCTACAAACTTTAAGCTTTCGGAAGCCTTCCAGGAAGCCTATGACAAAAGCAAAAAGTTGCTTGATTCCAACACTCCGATCCAGACAGGAGAGTTTTCGGCGGCGGAAGTTGACTGTATCAAGGACTGGGGGATGATTACGACCAAGCCTCAAATCTATGTTATCAATCTTTCGCAGAAGAATTTCATTCGAAAGGGAAGCAAGTGGCTGCCCAAGATCAATGAATGGGTGCAGTCACACGGTGGTAAGTGGAAGCTTAACGTTTGCATTTTTGGGAATCATCAAGTCGAATGCCCTAATAATTACATGCTTGCTTTCCTTTATAGGTGGACAGATCATTCCTGTTTCGTGTGAATTCGAGCAAAAGTTGTTTGAATTGAAGGATGACAAGGAAGGTCAAAATGGTACGTTTGTTTGTCAGTGCCTGGCTATTGTACCAGTGTGAATGCTCATCGTTTGCCCCTCGTCACAGCTTTCCTGCAGCAATGCAAGGAAGAGGCAATAGCGGCTGGATTGAAAGGTCCTCAGGCTGATGTGAAATCGATGGTACCGAGACTGATCCGGGCTGGTCGCCAGGCCTTGTGCCTACAATCGTTTTACACGGCGGGACCAAAGGAAGTGCGAGCATGGACTATCATGAAGGGTACTTTAGCACCACAAGCTGCTGGAGTCATTCACACGGATTTTGAACGTGGTTTTATCAAGGCGGAAGTCTGCGCCTTTGAAGATTTCAAGGCACTCCATCAGGGCGAAGCGAGTATGGCCAAGATTAAGGAAGCCGGAAAATATCGTCAAGAAGGAAAGATATATGTTATGCAGGAAGGTGATATTGTTGTCTTTATGCACAATACGACGACAGCCAAGAAGAAGTAGCGAACTGACTAGCCTACATAATTAGCAGAAACATGCAAAACTGTTCCAATTCTGTCTGTTACTCTTGCCCTCGAAGATATCTCCAATATCGTCGGTACCACACGTTTTTAGCTTCCCGTTCCTTCCGCCTTCGGGCCAGCACTTCCTCGGGGCGCTCTATTCGCTTCGTATTGTCAAAATCCTCAGCGACGACTCGGTTCAGCTTTTCCATCATATCGTCGTGTTCTTTTTCTAGCAAATACTGTCGTTCCGATCTGTCCAATTTACATGCGCGGTGGGTCAGACTCTGCCTGAACATAACAAGTACAATCGCAGGCATTGAGTCTCAACTTACTTGCTAATTCTCCCTTGAAACATGTCGCGCTCTTTGTTCTTTCCTTCTAGGCCATTGGCGACAACCCATACACCCAAACCACAGAAAAGGATGAGTGGTAGGCCTGCTTTTGCCAAAAACATTCCACCGTCATCTTTCGCTTTGCTCGCCATGCCACGGCGGAAATACAGCCGTTCCTTTCGAAGAATCGCCGTCACGCGCCTCGTTGAAAGCGCACATGAAGGATGGATCATTATTAGTTTGCACCACTAGAGACCTTCTTGTGGATGTTCGATTTGAACGAACAATGCTTCGAAACCTCGCCTTGCACCTCGTCGTCGGTCGTCCTCTCAGCATGCAATGCGAAAGAAAAGTTTCGACGCGAAACTGCAACCGAGACGCGGTGCACGGAAAAAGCGCGCTGATTGGATCTTCGACCGATCTGACTCACACCACCAGTGTGGTTGACCGGCTCGCTTCTGTCGCGTGCCGATGAATCTTGGGAAAGCACCTTGGTCGACGAAAACTAAAACATCTCAAGATCTATTCCCGACTCCATCCACCAGCATGGACGAGTCGGGAATAGAGAGCAACAAACAATGGCATCGAAAAGAGTCAGCCAAGTACCGATCAATATTCAAACTAGACCCTTAGAGACGTAGCTTCTCTCATTATTTTGACAGGCAGTGGAACGATGACATTTGAACCATTTGGTTTGCAGACGGGCAACAATGATGCCTCGATGCGTTCATCGTACGCCACTTCGATGGTTTACAATGATAAAGACCGAGAAATAACGATTGTGGGTGGGACGTATAGTAATTACTTCAACCCGGGTGTGGAACGCAATGACGACAGGAGTGATTCGGACTGTTTTGTTGCTATCCAGCATCTTCGGGACCCAAGTCGTTTGACGTGGCTTCGTCGAAGGCAATATGGAAGCACTTCTGTATCAGAATTTTGCACGGATATTCAAGTTCGCCAAGGCGAAAGATATATTGTTATTGGACATGCTGGGGAAAATAGCATGCTTTCTCAATTGCTTCCTCGTGGCGACTCGCACCGTACAGTTTATGGAATGGTCCTAGATTTGGATGAAAGCATCGGTCTTCATGGTGGAAATCTTCTTCATTCCAATGAAATACAGTTTCCTGTTGCTGTCGCAGCTAATGATGCCGGGGATGAGATTTTTGTTGTGGAGATAGTTTCAGACGTCAAACCGGAGGCTTCGCAAATGATTTCTCGTCTCTTCAGTTCAATGGAGCCAGGGGGGCCAGATGCATCTGCCACGGCATATTCCGTCCCGGTGGCCGGTTTCGACTTTTCAGTACGTCTACAGAAATTGAAGAGCTTGGACAATGACTTTGGTACGGTGCGGGCGATCGGGGTAGGGCAAAAGTTCCAGCCGGGCTGGTCTCGCCAATACGGAACGCTGGACATGGTAAATGTCCAAGTGTCAACACTCGACTACATTTCCCCGTCGATATTGCTCTTGACTGGTTTCACCCGAGGAAAGGGCATGGCCTTTGGTGAGCCCAGTGAGTTTAGTGTGGGGTCACTAGATAGCTTTCTGATGACGGTTGATGCCTCGAATGGTAGTATGTTGAACTCAACTCGTGTCGAATCAGTTCTTCCCGGAGATGACAGAATCCTCGGTACTTGCATTGGAGGTGGTGGCCATGAAGTTTACGTTGTTGGAATGACCACTGGGCTTTTTGATTCAAAGTATGTCTACCACCAACCCGATAGATCAACGGAACATCATGTTTACGCATTCATACAAAAGTTCGATTTGGGGACAATGAAGCCTTTGTGGAGTCGTCAAGTTGGAGCGGTGATTGACGTTGTTCTGGGTCCGAATGGCCACAAGGGTACTCAAGTTCATGGTTTGGCGTGCGTTGTGACTCCTGATGGAGATGAAGTTTTTATGGCGGGTAATGTGAAGGATGGAGCTTCTCTAGTTATGCCAAACGGGCAGAACTACACCAGTGCAGGGGGCACAGATATTTTCGTCACCAAGTTCCGAGCAGTCGATGGTGATCTAATTTTCGCGGCTCAAATAGGATCGGCGGGTGATGATTCCCTGGCTTCCAAGAAAAGTCTTTCTACCGATAGGGATGGAAACTTGATCGTTCTTGGGAACACAAATGGTTCACTTTTTCGTGACAAGACAACACAAGCGAGCACCGATATCTTTACCATGTCTGTTGGAAGGGAGCACGGTGATTTTCTTTCTCCTTTCGATTCGAGACCTCTCGACCCCGAAGATGAAGGGATAAGTTTCTTCGGACATCGATACGTTGATCCAGTGAAGCAAGCGAGATACGAAAACACGATGGCAGCGTTGATGGCGATAATGTGCCTTGTGCTGGCAACGTTATGCATCACCATCTGCGTCTGTTGGAAACGAGCAGGTAACATGAAAGGAGATGCTGTCGAGAAAGAGTCCTTTAAGACACATCAGTCCAGTTCAGATGGGAGCAGTTCGGAGTTCAACATTTGCTCGTTTCGAGACGAAGTATCATCGGCGTCGACCTTCAATTTTGTCCGACCATCTTTAGAGACCAAACCGTCACTTCTAATCGTACCGGACAAATCGAAGCGCACAATGGGTATAAATGCCAACAGATACTTTGGTACTGACAGCACGGAGTTTTCGGAAGACGGCGGGTCAATACGATCAATGCGGGAGAGACGACGAAAAAACCCGTGCGCTTCAAGTGCCGGAGGTGTTCCGCCTTCTTTATCCAGAAAGACACAAAGAAATCAAGTCATCAACCCATTTGACCACGAATGCAAACAAAAAGATGATGTCTCGAGCACCTATGGCGAGATTTATGAGTTGTTATCCATTGCCTCCGAACGCTTACGCTTGGACAACTTCGACGCCGATAGTGATCTTGATCCTCCACAAGCACCACCAAAACGTAATTGGCGGAAGAAGGAGGAGGAAGAGGAAGACATGACTCTTGAAGAAATTTGGGACATGCAGCTAGTCTAATGGCTCATCTAGAGTAATGTCGATAATTCTGTTGCGTAGTAGTCTAGTCATCCAAAACGTCGTCCATAAGTGGAAGATCCGGTACCACCGCAAAATCACAAGCGGTCGCGTTCTTCACATCGTCAACTGTAATACCAGGCGCAATTTCCACCAACGTCAATCCAGTGAAATTTATCAGATCGACATCGAACACACACAGGTCCGTAATGATACGGTCGACGACGTTGTGTCCAGTTAGAGGAAGCGTACACTGGTCCAAGATTTTCGGAGTGCCGTCTTTTGCTGTGTGATCCATGGTCACAACGACTCTGGAGCCCGGGGCGCCCACCAAATCCATGGCGCCTGGAAAATACAAGAGAGAGTGAGGAAATGTTAGAATCTACAATCAAAGGTTTCCACAGCGTCATCGTGGCACATGAACCTACCTCCCATGCCTTTCAGTAGTCGTCCAGGAACAATCCAATTAGCAAGATCGCCATTTTGACTACACTGAAGCCCACCCAAAATTGTCAAATCAATATGACTTCCTCGAATCATGCTAAAACTTTCCGACGAACTGAAACAGCTCGCTCCGGGCAAGGCCGTTATCGTTTCTTTTCCCGCGTTGATGTAGTCTGCGTCAGCTTCTTCTTCGGTCGCTGGATAGGGTCCAATGCCCATGAGCCCGTTTTCGGCCTGGAGCTCAATCTTCACTCCAGGTGGAATATAGTTGGAGGCCATGGTTGGCATGCCGATGCCGAGATTGACGTACATTCCATCTCTGAACTCCTTCGCCGCTCGTCGCATGATTCGACCACGACCACCCTTGACTACGCCCGCAGAACCCTTTTCTTGCAATCGAAGGCGCTCGATTTTCTTCTCGTTGACCGTCGCCTTGATTACCTTGTTGACATATATTCCCGGCAAATGCACTTCGTTCGGGTCCAAGGCCCCGGCTTCGACAATTTCTTCTGCCTCGGCAATGGTTATTTTGCCAGCCATGGCAGCATCAGGGTTGGCATTCTGAGCAGTTCCACGAAAAACGAGATTCCCTCGGGTATCCGCTTTCCACGCCTTGACCAGCGAGACGTCTCCCTTGAGCGCATATTCCATGACATATTCATGGCCGTCGAATTCTTGAGTCGGCCGCGGTTGTGACTGAATTTCCACGTCCATGGATCCGTCATTTTTGAATTTGATGGGAATTCCTCCATTAGCATAGACAGTTCCGGCCCCCGTCGGTGTAAAAAAGGCCGGAATTCCAGATCCTGCGGCTCGCATTCGTTGTGCAATGGTGCCCTGCGGCGTCAGTTCCACTTCCAGAGTGCCACCGAAAAAGGAAGCTTCCAAATGTTTATTTTCACCAACATACGAGCTAATAAGTCGTTTCACCATGCCCGCTTCGATCAAAAGCCCAATGCCCATTCCGTCAGTACCACCCGTCAATGACGCGACGGTTAAATTCTTAGCATTGGGATTTCGACTTAGTTCGTTGAGCAGAGTTTCTGGATTTCCGCCCAGACCGAAGCCACCGACGCAAACCGTGGCACCATCCAAATTGATTCCCTCCAGGGCTTCTTTGGCAGAAGCGACTACTTTGCTATTGGGCTTCACAGTGCTTTGATACCGGGCAGCAACGGCCCGGACGACCGGCGCAAATCGTGGGATTGTCACCGTCAATCGACAAAGCATCATCGTAACAAAATTCAAAAAGTGAACACGTGAATTGGAGTGAGGAATTCGAGCAAAAACGCGGAATGAAAGGGTGTCAACAAAAAGCAGACGTCTAGATGTTGCGAAGCCTCTTTGGTTCAGAAGGAAATCAGGAATCGCGGATCCAAGTTTCGTGCGACAAGACGACGACCGTGTCAAGGGTAATGTCAAGGGGTAAAGAAGCGAGAACCAAGACTCCTTTCCTCTTTTCTCGATCATTGCGCCAGTTCCGATGACGTTGTCACGCTCGGCAAGGTATCTTCAACAACCAATAATTCTGATTCGAAGGTGTCGAACAATTTGATTTCCAAAATTGCTTCCAGGAAGTGCCACGTGGAATAAAATAAAGATGGGGCAGCCGTTCGTAATTTTCGTTCTGCCTAAGAAAAATCCCCCAAAACATAGCAGACGATCTGAAGGAACGAGACGGCCACACCGCCACAAGACACAATGGCGGACCGCTAACATCAGCGCTTTTCGGAAATTCACATATCCTACGACGGAGCTTCGGACGATCCGAATCGCTTAGCGTGTATAACAAATGTCCACGATGATGCCATACAAGGGTTCCAAGGCGGAGAAGCACAGCACCATGTGCTCGGCAACGGAAGCCGCTCTGTCCGAATGTTTCTCGAAATCGGTGAGTGGTGGCCAACGGAAGCTCATCCTGCAGAATCCAACGCGACTGGAATTATGCTGTTTTCAACCGTATCTAACATTTACATCCTATTTCTAATGGAATTGATCAGGGTGAAACAGAAAAATTCCCCGAAGCCTGCGCGGATTTGGCGGTGAATCATTTGGAGTGTGCCGTCGCCAAGCGAGAGTTCGCGTACCAAACGGCAGTCCAGCTTGCTGGAAAGAGTGCGGTCGACAGCGCCCTGCCAAACTACGAGGACAGCATGAAGAAGGCGGCCGAACTGATTTCCCTATACAAGGATAATGTAGCCGGAGGAAAGACCAAGAAGGATGTATTTTGGGGGTAGATTATTGTTGCAAATGCAAATCGAAAACCGTCGGCCTTGATGCGCTGCTCGCATAGAGTACATGGGCGTTGATGCTACTGTTTAAAAACCCTTTTGTTTCTTCTTTGTGTCATTAAGAAGATATGACTAGTTTTGTTCTAGCTAAAACTGGTCAAATACAGAAAGAAGTCTAGTTGAAAAGAGCTGCCCCAACGCTACGATGCTCAAATGTATAGTACGGTGTAAAGGACTATTGAATCACAGTCGGTATCTAGCTGTCTCACGGTCCAAGACTGCGGAACAGAATGTTTTTCAATCCAATCGTCTTTCGCCGCGATTTCCCCTTTTGATGGGGGAGGATTCCCAATGGCTCCCAACAGTCACCAATAGTTACTCGTCGCCGATGATACTATTAGCGCGCAATGATTTCAAAATATTAAAAATATATCGTTGTTGGAGAGAATGTTACTGTAGTAGCGGAAAATTGTGAAGACATACTATATCTGTATCTGATGATAGTACCTGGTAGCACATAGTCCACACCTGTTCCAAAGCGACTTGCTAGTCGAAGGTATCCCTTTTGATAGAATAGGTACGTACATACGTCAATCGCGCGTGCATGCACGAAGGAGAAAGTGATGACGTCAACATTATCAAAGATGACGTCGCGATGACGTAGGAGAAATCCTCCGGCACCACAAATTGTGCACCTGGCTACCGGTCTGTCACCTAGCACCGGATCCACGTGTTGCTCGGGATCTATCATCTTCCATTTTCTCGTCCCTTCTCGCTGATGGCCCTCATCATCGCATACATCCGATCGAGAGGAGGATCAGACCTTTAAGCCTTATTCCAGATCTCCTTCGAAGCAAGTCGAGATAGCATCGCTCTTGAAACCACCAGAAGTTGAGAGTTAGAAACATCACCGCGTCATTCCAAAAGAAGAAATGAAGATTTCCACGTACTCCGCGCTTTACCTCTTGTCGTTGAACGACTTTTCTTCGGCTTTCACAAATGGCTGGAGAGGCCGTACTGTCGTGGATCTAGGGTCAACACAACTGCATGTTAGCATCGGTCTCGGACCTGAAAAGAAAGAAGATGAGGGAGCAGTGAAAGACTTGGTCCCTGGAGTCGACTATGAAGTTCCAGACCACGAGTCGTTTCGAGCATCACGGAGATCCAAGCTCGACGAACAGTGCGATAAGTGGTTCGAAAGCCTCATGGGAGAAGGAAGTGGCATTTTGGGCCCATTGGCCGATGAAGCGAGAACCATTCTAACAACGCCGGTACCCCTGGTGAATGAAGTACGTATTTGATTGGAAGCAATGTTTCGTACTGACAACCTGGTCTGAAATCTTACTTGTTGGCTTTTCTATCCATAGGGGCAACTACCTCGTGATCATGAAGAATGGACACCATATGTTTCCCCAAAGCTGCCGTGGACACCACTGACGCCGGCGTTTGGCCTAGAGCAATTCGGGCTACCGACCCCGCGGCGGAACGCTGAAACATGGAGACACTTTGACGTTGCCGGGATGGTGGAACAGGACTACTCTGGTACGACAGAAAACAGCGGAACAGTAATCAAGCTGACAGAGGAGCAAGTGGGTGACTATACAATCAAATTGGAAAAGGAAGGTGGCTGGCTGGATGATGCGAGTTGCCAAGCACGTTTGGTTTATATCAACGGGCGTTTCGCTCCTCAACTCTCGAAGAGCAACGATTTGGCACAAAACCTCGGAAGTGTCGAATCTGTTTCCGACGAAGTTAAGACCTGGCTTGGCCGCTTGACTGATGGTTTCACGGACAAACTTGCAACACCTGTTCCCGTTGGAAACAATATGTTTTGGGACTCTCACAAGAAATTGAGCGGCCCAGATCACTCCGTTGGCGAGCCTACTTCACAGTTTGCCATCAATACTCAACAGGGTACCGCGTGCTTTGCCGCATTGAATACGATCCGAACTGGAGCTGTGGCATATGTAAGGGTACCCGATAGCCACGATTTAAATGCCGAAGAGACATTGCCAATTTTGGTTGTGAATGCAGTCACAAAGGATGCAGGTGCTGTCCCTGGTAGCGAAGGAGTTGCGTTCCATCCTCGATGCCTGGTTGTTGCGGAGGAGAACAGCAGACTCTCGTTCGTTCAATCGAGCGTCGATCTGGACACTGGAGTGGAGCACAAACCCAAACTGTACAACGGCTACACTCAAATCTTCTTGAAGACTGGTGCGAACGTAACACACTCGGTTCTAGAAGAATCAGGTGGCATGGTCACTGCTGGAGTGGAAAAGACTGACGACGAAGCAAAAGAAAATGAACCCCTTCCTCGCAAAGTTGAATCCGAAAGACCGGCACTGAAGGATACCCATTTCGAAACAATTGACGTCCAACTTATGGGGGATGACGCGGATTACGAAGGCACTTTGATGGGCGTCGGGGGAAGTGGGCGCGTCAGAGTCGCCCACTCGGTATCGCTATTGCGGCCGGGGGCTCGGGCCAAGATCAATGGCTTCCTCTTATGTGGTGGCGCACAACGTGCCGACTGTAAGACTAATATTCATCACATTGCGCAAGGCACGACCAGCCAGCAAATGCAAAAGAATATGATCGGCGGGCGTGCAACGGGAGCCTTCCGAGGTCGCATCCGTGTGGAGCAGAGTGCACAACAAACAGACAGTCAGCAGCTATCGCGAACAGTGCTCCTGAGTGACAAGTCAAGAGCGTGGGCTGTGCCTTCACTTGAAATCATCGCGGACGATGTTCAGTGTACCCACGGTGCTACCGTTTCTGATCTGTCAGAGGAAGAACTTTTCTACCTCCGCTCTCGTGGCTTGGATCGATCCTTAGCTCGAAATCTTCTCATGTATGCATTTGCTGGAGACATCTGCAAGTGTGTGGATTCTGCCATGTTGGGAGCCTTGGGAAGCAAGAATGGTCTTCAGAAGCGTCTCATTGACCGTCTGGAAAACGTGGTTCCTCAGGGAGATAGAGCAGTCAAGGGAGAGTTCCAAAGCGTGTAGGATGTACCGAAATTTCTAATGTAGATAACCATTTGTTAATTCCGAACATCAGCAGTTTCAATGAAGATACTATTTCACAATTACTGTAGATTACTCTGGAACGGTAGCAATTGTAAAGTTGGCACTTCGTTCGAAGACATGGCGATCGACATAGACAACAACAACAGAATCTCCCGGTTTACAGAACCCCATCTTGGTTGCTTCTTTAATCGCAACGGGAAGTTTGTCGTTATCTGGAGTATTCTGCAAGCCCACAACTGGGTAAATTCCACGGTTAAGGATAAGTTGGCGAGCCATCTTTTTGTTCGGGCAAAAGGTCACTACAGGGCAGTTTGGTCTGTACGAGGCCACCATTTGTGGAAGAGTGCCTGTCTCGGTGATGACCAAAATTGCCGTACACAATCCCTTGAGACTGGCAGTAACAGAGGCCTTGGCAATGGCGGTATCCATCTTTTCTCCATTCTCGCCGAGATACAGAGACTTTTCACCCCCGTGCTGTACATAGAGGGATCCCAAAGCTCCCGAAGCGCCATATTCTTCCGCACATTGGATGATTTCATTCATAGTCTTGATCGTCTCTTCGGGGTACTTGCCCTTGGCCGTTTCACCACTTGTCATGACGGCATCGGCTCCGTCATACACAGCGTTAGTCACATCGGAAACTTCAGCCCGAGTCGGTCGAGGATTCTTGGCCATACTTTCCAACATCTGCAATTTTGGAAGCATGCGTCAGCTTTCCGAAGCAATACAAATGGAAGCATTCAGTGGCATAATCATCGCCCACCAACATCTTACCTGTGTGGCAACAATGACAGGCTTGCCCACGGCATTGCATGCCGCCACCATTTCCTTTTGGGCATTTGTCACTTGCTGGATAGGAATTTCCACTCCCAAGTCGCCTCGTGCGACCATGATACCATCGGATTCCGCCAAAATTTCATCAAAATGTTTCAATGCCGAGGCTGACTCAATTTTCGAGATGATTTTGGGCAGGGGTCGATCGGCTTCCCACCCCAATTCCTTGGCACATTCTTGCATGTAGGTTCGAATTTCGCGTACACCATCCGCCGTTTGAATAAAAGAAGCTGCCACATAATCCACATCAATAGTCAATCCATACTTGATATCGTGGCGATCTTTATCGGACATGGCTGGAAGATCCGTCTCGGCCATGGGCAAGTTGACTCCCGCCCTGGATCGAATTTCTCCCGAATTGTCAATGGAACAAGTAACGACTCCATTCTCTCCAGGTTTCACATCCGTCACTGTCATAATCACAGCTCCATCATCCAACAAGACTTTCATTCCTGGCTTCATACATTGATTTAACTTGGAGTAGTTAATAAACAAATCCTTGTCGGTACTTGCCGTTTCCCACTCGGCAGATGTCTGCAATCTTAGGAATTCTCCTTTGAAAAGCGAGATCGTTTCATGACCCGAATTGTCGTGGGCAAGCTTTCCCGTTCGAATTTCGGGTCCGCGTGTATCCAAAAGAGTCGCTCGAACATCTTGCAGCTTGTCCAGTGCCGAACTCTCAAACGACAACACATCCTTCATCGTACAGAAAAAGTGAGCATGGGACAACAAGCGTCGACAATCATTTGGACACAATTATTGCTACTCACCTGACACTTGGCCAGATTCGCCATTCGCAATTCTACTTCTTCCTTGGTAGCATGACTAAAATTCAATCGCATAATCTTCATGCCCGCCCTGACGACTCTGGCGAGAGGTTCTTCTTGTTCGGAAGTGGGTCCAATGGTAGCGACAATTTTCGTCAATTGATGATAGGGTCGTCCCGATTCACTAGCCTGGGTAGGATCTGGCAAATGAAAGGTGGTCTTGAGTTGCATGGCCTTTGGATTTGCCTCGGTATAATCCATGACGGAAAAGTTGCAACGAGCCGTTGCCGCATATTGCCGACCAATACACAACTTAGAGGAGGAAGATACGGCAAGGCGAGTAGCCATCGAGGAACGTGCGGCACGGGCAACAAACATGATGGACCGGACAATGTCAATGAAGGGAAAAGACTGGAACGTGGTCGGTGGGGGGTTGAATAAGAGTGGTGATGAAATCTATCGGCCACACAATGAATGAACACTCCCTTTGGCCGTCACTTCGTTTCTCGTTGGTTGCAAGAAAAATCACAAAAGATCCAAGAGGAGGAGGTGGTTCTCGTTCTCTTCGCCTTTCGCCTCTTGCCGTTGGAGCGCGTACGCGCGCATACCGCCAACCATTGGCTAAGAAAGGAGGGCAAGTTAAATTGTGGGTACCGTTGTTCCCCTTCTTTTTACATCACTTTCGCCCCCTTACCTTTGCGGATGCAATGCCACATTTTCTGTGGTTCTTGCTGCATTTCATGGATGCGAGAAAGTACACAAAAGTGTCAACAATCTTTCCATCAAGGACGACAGCATCAGTGTCATTCACTGATAAGTGTTCCCTTACCCTGCAAGGAGAGTTTCAAAGCCGTTGCAAGTGATTCCTCGTCGACTGCTAGATTGTGATTGACCGCCAGGATGTTTAGCGGCAAAAGCCAAGACGAAGTCGGAGAATCGTTCCGCTTGTTTCCATTTTGGAAGAACTGGGAGACTGATGATATTGATGATAATCAGGAACAAGTAGATCCTGATAATTCTCGACAGCGGCGACGAATCTCTACTACAACTACTTCGAAACGCAAGTTTATTCGTGGCGTCAATGTGGGCGGTTGGCTAGTGCTGGAGCGCTTCATTACGCCGTACATGTTTGCTCTTACGGATTGTCATATTAGGGGCGACTTTTGTTGGTTTCCGGGTCAACTCAGTGCCCCCAGCAGCAAAGCTGAAGTGTGTGACATGTATCATTGTCAGTTTTTGCTAGACGATGACAAGGACTTTGTCGCCGTCGACGAATACACGCTCACGTCTCAATTTGAACACAAGGCATTGGCGAAACAATACTTGGAGTATCATTGGGATTCCTTTGTCACCAAACAAGACGTTGCGACACTTCAAGATGCCGGCATTACACATGTACGAGTGCCCATGCCCCATTGGATCATGGGAGATATCTTAGAAAATGAACCCTATGTGGATGGACAATGGTTGTACTTTGTTAGATTTGTGGGATGGTGTCGAGAATATGGTCTGGAAGTGTGGCCAGATATTCATACAGCACCGGGATCTCAAAATGGATTTGATAATTCGGGGCAATTGCTGGAAGATGCTCCGACTTGTCAACACTGGTCAACGAATCCGGCTCATGTGAAACGAAGCTTACAGGCAGTCAAGGATATTGCCACGGCAGTAGTCCGAGATAATCTGGGAGATGTCGTGACGGGGTTTGGTGTTTTAAATGAACCCTTTGCGGATTGTGATGTAACCGTCGTCCAGGAATTTTACAATGACGCATTGCGGGCGGTTCGTACGATACTGGGGGAAGATACGGCAGTGTATATTGGAGACTTGTTCAATGCGACCGTATGGAACAATAAATGGTGGACTGATGAGGATGAATTCTCCAATACCTATTTGGATAGTCATTACTATCATGGTATGTATGCGTTGTGGTACGAAAGAGAAGAAGTACTACCTGGTCCTGAGGCCTGGCAAGGAAGTATATACCGGTAGCTCAACACCACCAAAACGCCTGACTCTTCTTTGTTGTCGTCGTTTGTTTGTTGAAGTATTCGATGGAAATGACCGCAAGCTCAGCCCCAAACAACACATTGCCCTGGTTTGTGGTAAGGATACTCGAGCTACCCAGGCTTGCTGCTATCAGGATGCTCCCAAGAATACACTACCCTCAAGAGGTATTTCACGAATGATTGGAGAATGGAGTGCAGCCTACGACACGGAACCAAAATACATGTTGGACAATATCATGGCCGAAATTCGTAACAAGAAGGGCGACACGGCAAACTTTGATTTGCCCAAGAATAATCGAACAATGGCGCAAGGTCGGCAATGGTTTTTACGGCATTTTGTAGAGGCTCAAATGGTTGCTTACGAATCCGCGCCCGTTCCAGATGATGGTAACGTTCAGCGAGCATGGTTCTTTTGGACACTCAAGATGGAATTTGGGGCCTTTGGAGAGTGGGATTTTTTGCGGGGGTACCAGGAGGGATGGTTTCCGACGCTACCAAGTCCGAGCGAAAGCGCGGAAGCCATTTACGGAACTTGCCGAGACATTGCCGAAAAGACTGCCGATGATAACAGCATCATTCAAGAGTTCCCAGATCCAAAGACTCATTCCGAGCTTTGGTATGGTCCACCGGTGGACGATGACTTTGTACTGTCACATGCCGAGAGTCTAGATGAAACAGGGACAGTCAAGAAGACAACGACGACGACGACGACGACGACGACTACCCCCACCAAGGACACTTCGAAAGCGGCAGAAACGAACGACGCCACAAGCGCGAAAAAGACAACACCATCTCCACCTACCAAAAAACCAACCACGTCTACGACGACAGGGTCGACATCAACGAAATCGTCTTCGACTGCTACAAAAGACGAGGAGAAGTCTGACCAAGTGCATCCAATGCCTGAACGTAAGAAGAGTTCCGCAGGCTGGTTTCCGCTGTTCTGTATTGTCTTTTTTGCGTGGGGAATCTGGAAAGTGTTCCTGAAAGATGGAAACATTGTTAGGAATCGACATCAATATACCAGTCTCGACACTCCGACGCAGTTGAGTGTATAGCCCGCGCACGGATCTTGATGATTGCAGACAGATTCGATACCCTACGGGGATGGCCCCCACCGCTTTTGTAGCAGGATCCCTCGAGGATCCATTTTTTAAACAAACTTTATAGACACGAAGAGTGTTTAGGGAACGCGGCGTTGTTCTTTGTACGAGCAGAATGCAAAATCATGACAAATTGTTCTTTTTAGCATGTGTACACGGACGAGATGTAACACGTAGGATCTGGGCCCGTTCGTCTAATGGTATGTTTTGCACATATACACAAAAGTAAGTCTATTGGTTACAGGCGAGGATCGCGTTCGTTGACTCCTTCAAATGCAGCTTTGCGTGCGGCGTTGACGGCATTTTCGGTGGCCTTGGCGCTGAGCGCGCCGCCTTCGGCTGCCTGCTTCTCAGTCTTGAGCTTTTCCCGGGCGATCTCGTAGGCTAAAGCAGCCTTCTCTCGCGTGTCAAAGACCCCAATGTAACGCGATTTCCCAGCAAAGTAGAGCTGTGCCTGCCACTTCCCCGATGGCCGCATTGTAACTCCTCTCAGGATTGCAGCAGCCAAAGCTGCCGCCTTATCATTCTTGCACCCACTTGCCTGATTGACCGCCTGGATATTTGCGGCCGCCTTTTGTCTTTCAACTTTATCAACAAGTGGCGGTGATCGATTTTTCTTCTTTGCGCTTCCAGGAGACAGTGATTTCTTTAGCTTCTTTGCGGATCCAGGCGACTGCTTGACGCCAACTGCCTGTGTAGGCAACGGCCGCTTCGCACCCTTGTTGGGATTAGCCTTCATCGGCTTCTGAGCAGCAACAGCGGCGGCAGCAGCAGCAGGGGTAAGATTCGTATTCCCAGGCGGGTGCTGAACACCGAACATGGGCATGTGCCGGGGTGGTGGAGGTGGATAGTAATGATGCATGTGAGGAACACCGTGGTGGTAGTGACCTGGAGGGCCATAAGCGTGAGGATATGCCGGGTCCCCCATGGGATATCCACGAGCGTGAGGCGACCGCGGTGGGGAATTCTTTGCACGCTGCGGAGGTGGCCCGCCAACCACTACTCTCATGGTACCACCGTGAGGTGCCATGCCTGGGGGCAAGTGCGGATAGTAGTGAGGAGCATCCGGGTGGTAATGGTGCGGTGGTGGGTATGCTAGGTGCGGAGGGTGCATGCTGGACGTCTTTGTAGGTTTTAGCTTTGTCGGATCCTGCTTGGGTGGATCCTTCCTTGTGGCTTCTTGCTTGGAATCCGAGTTCTTTGACTGGGCACTGCTCGTCGCAGCTGCCGGAACCGGAACTGATGATCTCATGCCCAAGGGCCTATGGAAATTTTCGCCGCCATCGCCGTGGTCTCTCGAATGAGTCTTTCTCGCCAGCCTTGTGGCGTTACCTTCGCCCTCACGCCCTCCACCGATGATCGGCAATTGCAACGAAGGAAGGTTCTCGTCCCCGGGTTGGCCGTCCTTGTGCGGAGAACGGAAAACGTGCGTTCCCTCTGATGTCGAGACAGCAACTGGACGCTCTCCGTTGGGCTTTGGGGTGTTGGACGCAAGCTGAAGAAGGACGCTCAGATCTTCATCTTCCATGAGCTCTCGTTCAGCCATATGCGCGTCAATGCTCGGGTCTCGACTACCGCTCCTTTGCACACCATCCTTGGAACTTTTCAAGGGTGAATCCAGCAACGGCAATGCACGATTTTTCTCTGGGGAAGCAAACATATCTTTGTAGTTGATCGTCGGTGTGTAAGCTGGATTGCTTCCGCTCTTGGCTTTCGAAGATGCAAGCGGTGAAATACATATAATATTAGACACGCCACGGCCTTTCTTGTCAGTAGGCTTTGGAGACGCATGTTCACTACCAGGCAAACCGGCGACATCTGAGAAGAAGAAGGAAGTGCTCACAGTCGGCGTCCTTGGGGTTCTAGGCGCCCCCTTTGGCGTGTTCAGCATGTAACCGAAACCGCCGGGAGAAAAGAGACCATTGGCCGTAGGAGATTGCAACCATGCAAGGACTAAAACACGAGAAATAGTTTGTTAGGCCGCGACGAGAGATCGACCGTTGAACACAGTTTGGCCACAATGGTCCATTTACACTTACCATTGGACGACTCAAACGAGTTAGAATGCGGGTGCTTGCCATAATCCAAGGCAAAATCTGTTGGGGTAGTCAGGAACCTGTCTCGATCATCTCTCCTTGGAGTCCTTGGCGACCTTGGAGTCTTGGGCGATCGCATGGGCTGCCTAGCGGCTGGCTTCTCATCTTCCCTTCCTTTGTCAAATGATCCACTTTCCCTCAGGATTCTAGACGAAGGAGTCGGGGGATGGGGTGACAGAAAGAAACTGCCTGGTGATTTCAGCGTATCATCATCTAGCACTGGAAGGCTCTGGAAACGTCCACCTGTAGGCGACTTCGTCGGCGTACGCGTCGCTTCGCGAGGAGGCGGTACTGGTGAAAAGGTGACAGTACTTTTCTTTTCGGTCGACTTGGCTGGTTTTGTTGCTTCCGATCGAGAAGAAAGAGGTCCGGCCTCCTTCTGTTCCACAGAACTTGAGCTTCCTGCACCATCTTCAATTTTTATGTTTGCATCCTTGTCCTTTTCAGGGCTGGTATCAGAGCTTAAGGGGGGCACCGAGTCGTTGACATCATTTTTCCTAGGGGGGCTTTTGTACGCCTTGAATTCCAAAGCTGATTCATTCTTTGGACTTGGGTTTCCTATGCGCCCAGGTGATCCACATCGGCCACCCCTTCGCGATACAAGGCCCCTTTGGCTTCCGGTGCTCGAAGGAGAGTCAGAAATGTTACCCCCCTGATCACCCTTATCAAATCGAACCTTTCTATCCTCCGGAGACTCGACCTGTCCAGTTGACACCAGCTCGAACGGCGAATCCCGACCCTCCTTTATGGCAACCTCTTCCCGTGATGTTGATTCTGGAGGTGTCACAGTAGTTGGCTGCTTCGAGATTTCGTTCCCCAAAGTATCATCCCGCAATGCATCCTTCTTATCGTCGATCGAGCTGGACTGGTGAGGACCCCTATCGGGTGTAACAAATTCTTTAGCAACTTCGGCCATGTTGACAACTGAGAAAACGGAGGGTAACGTCATGACATGCGGAGTGAGAACAGGCTGATGGGGTGAGATCATTCTCAGAAAACGACACGAACGAAGATGAAATATGGCGCCCCAAGGCAAATCACGCGGGATTTTCAATTGCAACATTCAAGGCGTGGAAATGGATAGATTTTTTTGTATGTGTGTTTCGTGAAAAGTCCGAAAGAAAGCTCCTGACACCATCCACGTTGTTACATCTTAATAACAACGAGAAATGGCGGGAAAACGAGAGAACAGCACAACACTTTGGCAACCACAATCCCTGGAGGAGCGTAAAGAAACTTGACAGCTACAACAAAATGCCCCCGAAGGGCGAGCCTCCAAGATATCATTCTTGATGTGTTCTTCAATCAATCAGGCTGATGTTCATACGCACAAGAGTTCTCATAGTCGCAACATCAGCAAGAACCTTCAGGTCACACCCAAGAAATTCCTCGATAGCCCCGGCTATGCGTAGCCAACATGAACATAACTACCCCAATGAAATTGCTTTGCTACTGAAGGATGAACCAGCCATACCAGGTATCTATGACACTGCGAGGAATGCATGGGATTGCGTCACTTACATCAATTCTGGCAATTGAGTGATATCTCAACGAATAACAAGCAGTAGGATGCTCGCAAACGCAAACGCCAATGATGAGTAACAAAGACTGCCGCAGCACACTGTTGAGCAAAGCCACTTGTTGTCTTTGGCCGGAGAGAAGCTGCTCGATGCAAATTCCGGGGCTGCTGCTCAATAGGACTACCGACTCAAGCACAAGAACAGAAACAAAGGCATCTCTTGCGTGCTCCGCTGTTCTCCCTCCGCTAAGAAATTGCGCGCCCGGGCCAGTGGAATGAAGGCACTCTATTGTGAAGTATTGATTTCCCACGCCGGTCAGCGTATGAGACACATGATAAACTGCGAGCCTCCTAACTAAAAGAAGTATGAACTTTCAACAGACATGTAGGCTTTTAAATTCGAACAACTCGTTTCAAATCTGCTATTATTCGCCCACAGACTCAACTGACGACATTCGGTTAATTTACAGGTGAATTTTGGCGCGCGTGAGCTTCCCGCCACTTTGAATGCAAAATTCAACATAGGACGGAGTTGAGAATGGGCTACTCTTTTCTACGTTAAATTCTACATACGAGACTTTCACGAAGATGGCGAGTAGTACAGACACGATGCAGTGACGGGCGACGGAGGGGGATTGATTGCCCTTTCGCGCACCTCGCCCCTCACGACTTTTTCGTGCTGTCACACGACTGTTCGCCACAAATTTGACAACTCCCTTCTGCTGCTGCTTGTACTACTGCCATTCTTCAAATAGTATCTCGCTCTGACGCCCTACTACTCTCTAGATAATACTCTAGTATTAGCAGGTAAACGTCCAGGAAATGACAGTACGCTCAGGTCGTCTGTAGACAGGAATTAGGTACTTTGTTTGGTCGCCCCTCCGACGACAAGAAGAGGAAGAAGAAGAAGAAGAAAGAAGCAAGAACAACCACCACACCACCAGCCCGAAACAAGAAGGATTGGACAAGCAATAGTACTCCTGCTACTAGCTCGGCGCCATCGCTCGCTCGACATGCAGTACTAGTTAAAAGCTCCCCGTGTCGCATAGCTATCATTATCATATTCAAAGCAGCGTAGAGTACGCACTATCCAGGTAGCAACTATCTTCTTGTTGACGACGAAGGCGAGGATCGATGTCGCTTGCCTCCAAGAGCGAACAGCTATACTAGCTACTCTATTAAAGCAGCGAAAAGTGCGCGCTAGTAGAAGAGGTACGAATGCGATACTGTGCGTATTTTTCACGTACAGTCGGGTACCGGATGGTGGAATGAAGTATCGTAACCCCCCCAGCGTATCGGTCGCGGGGCGTGTGCGACGAAGGAAGGCGATAGTGAGCGCGGAGCGGGATGGATCCAACTGGGATGCTTGCTATCGGTGTCGTTTCCCTTGCCAGCCACATGCCGATGTCGTCGGTCGGGGTTATCCTTATTCGACACCTATCACAAATTTCTCGTGGCTAAAGCGCAGAGACGAAAGCGTTTCCCATTCAATTGAAAGCCCACCCCGTTGCCCGAGGGAAAGTATCTGAACTCATGCGATCCAAAGCGACACACTTGGTACTCGGGTTGATCATCACTTTCTGTCGTCTCGCAACGCCTTTACCCTTGAATAGTTGGCCAAAGATATTGCCTTCGCACGTTAGCAGCATCTGTCCTTGGAAGCTAAATGGAGGTCTGCCAGGGGCGTCGCCAAACATGCGGCGTCACCGGTCAGGTTTCCAGCACCTTGCCCTGTGGTTAGGACGGCCTGATAATATCGCTGGTCCCTTGAAGCGCAGAAACCTTTTCAAAGTGTTGGGCGGTCTTGTTGTTGGATTTCCTGTCCTGCTCGAAACTTACTCTAGAGTTGGTACAAAGGATTCCGATTTTTCCTCTGATTTGCTTGTTCCGCTTGCCAAGGGTACAAGATGGGAGGACGTCGAGCATGCAACTTTGGTATTTCATGGCTCGGGAGGACAAGACAAGTACACCGACAAGCTCATGGCGAATCTAAACAAAATGCCGGGGAAAGCATCCTACAATTCCATGGTCGATTGGAGCAAGTACTCGACGAATATACTACAAGCCAGCTTTAATGGTCAGCGGGTTGGTCGAATGGCGGCTACACAACTGTTGAAGAAAGCCCGGAATCTCAAATCCGTGCATTTGATTGGTATATCTGTGGGTGCGTTCGCGGCGGATGCAGCCTGTAGTACAATCAAGTCTTCCGGGAAAGAGACGACGTTTGTACAGCTAACGTTGTTGGATCCCTTCACGCAGCGAGGGATATTCGATGTGGGATATGGCGCTAGAGAATATGGTAGAGGTGCCGATTACTTTCAGCAATACTTGAATACGGACGATCCGGTTCCATCGACCAACTCGCCCTTGGAAAACAGCGTTTGCTATGACATAACCAGTATTCGCCCTGCCGAGATATCCTTTGGGCATGACTGGCCGGTAGCATACTTCGGAGAGCAAGAGAATGTTGGCATTGTGCCTCCAAAGGCCCGAAAGGAGCGAGGTACAATAATCAAAGTGGACCAGTAGCAAATCTTAGCACTCCTCTACCAGTAGCTAGCCTTAACATTCTACGCCCACTTCTCGTTTTGATTTTGCTCATCAACAAAGGAAAGCCAATCAAGAGATTTCTTTCTCTGTTGCTTTTCTTCTTCTTCGGCTTTGTGAAATTCTTCATTCTCCCAGTATTCAGCGTTGATATCAAACATGCTCAAAGTGGACACTGCTCTCGGCGTCGACATGGACAATGGTTTGATAGACGTGGCACTCCTTCGACGCGCAGTCGAGGCGAGAATCTCATCATCATCCGTTGGGGCATCCCAAACAAAGTCAGCAGTAAGTATCTTATCGAAGCTATTCATGTTCTGCCGTTGACGCGGCAGAAATCCCTTGATCATAGCCGTGTATGCTTCTTCCAGAACATCAAAACAATGCGTGTCTGTCCGAGGTAGCTTATTGCTCACTAGGACAGCATGTCGAAAAGCAGGCGAAGACCTTGTGAAAGAAAATTCGCTCATATTCCGCACTCGATCAAGATTCTTGTTGGCGACAAAAGAAGTAATCTCCTTTGCAAGTGTATGGACTGTCTTGCACTTGCAGTCTTTTAACATGGGCCTGTTTGTTCTTGCTGTTCTTACCGGTTCCAGTCGACCGTTCTTCTCTATCGAAACAATCGATTTGGCATTATACGTTGCATCCACAATCGTTTGAGTAGCAGGATCGATGGTGGCCTCGAACCGAACAACGCATCCACAGTTAGGTGAACATTGCTGGCCCCACGTTTTCGACAAGGTGTCATTCTTTGATGACACCGTTGTCACCTTGACAGAGTCAGCAGCAACTGAACTCCGAGGTAACTCTCGTCTGGAAGATTTTGTCGACCTGATGGCAGGATGTAACAAAAACCTCATTTTGCAAAGAAAAAATGAAGTGTTTGTCGTCGACGTTCCAAACAGAACAACTGAAGTTTGTCGTTCCTTTTGTTGGAAACAGAACTTTCGTCCTGAACGAGGACGACGTCGGTAGAAAAGATGAGGTCCCTGCGCGCCACATCATCGCATACCATCATTTGATTTTCTGCCGACTTGCGGGCAAGGCTAAATACGTGGGTCACACGCGTACGTAGATTTTCAACGTAGAGAGTCCATAGAAAGCAGAAATACATCATTATGACGTCACACAACCAACTTCAACACTTGGAGGGGGACGTCGATAGTCACGAGTCCTCCCTCCTTTTTCACTTCTTCCCCGCCCCTAATTCTACCTGTACCTGGTCGTTGACTAGTTTGACCCGGTGGGAGCGCCATCTTTCTTCGTTGTCCTACTACCGGTAGTAGAGAGCAGTTTGAGATGTGATCATGATGATGATGATGCTACCCGTAAAAGAAAAAACTCCCGAGAAAAAGAACAAAGAGTGTCCTGGATTTCTGCCGCGATCCGATCCCATCAGTCAAGAGATGATACAATGCTTTCTTCCAACAAGTCGAGAGGTGGATTGGTGGCGGTGCTTATTCTCCTGATGGCGCTGATCCTCTTGATGGAAACGTCGCTCGTTCCACCAGCTCCAAGCCAAACTGTTCTGCCCAGAAATACCACAACTGTCGATACAGTTCAGATGGCTCGCGCTACCGTTGCTCTAGCACCCGGAGAATTGCCAGGATATACCGGCTGGGCCCGACCAGAACGTACCCTTGCTGGCTTTTTCTCTGTAGAGTCGATATCGACACATCAGCCCACTGTGGGGACCGACTTTATGATTAATCTCTGGTGCCACCGAGACGAGGATTGCGCCCAAGGAAAGTCCATGTTTTACCTTCGAGCTTACGGGCCCTCGGTCATACCTGGTGCAATACAAAACAAAGGTCTGGGCAAGTACATTGCGATTTTCAACTTTCCTGATCCAGGATTGTATACGGTCGAAGTGGTGTTGACGTATTCCAACCCTCCACGCATCGAAGAGTTTCCCCTTCCATTTGATCAGGCAGAGCCGTCTTATGAAGGATACTTGTTGCCGGGTTTTCCTATGCAAGTTTCTGTTCTTGGTTCGGAGCTGAGCCAGGGGACACCTCGACTGTGCCGTGGGGACGACCTGCTTGAGACATCACCGACCAGCGCGGCCAACAAAGCCCGGTGGAAAGTCGTGGAGAAGTCGAATGCTCCAGATCATTATGTGAAATCCAAAGGAATCACCAAGGCGGGGTATTTGCGCAGCGTAAATTCGATAGGTGTGCAGATGGAATACCAGTATCGGTCTGGGTGTTCATTGCTTTCCGAGGCAGTGTTTGAACAACGTGTTGGAGAGAAGCAGCCGTTCTCGAAGTGCGGTGATAAGAAGCTTCACGTCGTGTTTGTTGGTGATTCGGTCATGAGAATTCAAGAGGCCGCGTTCAAAGGTATGATTGAAAATTTACCCAACATTCAATCATCCTATGTTTCACTCTACGGAGGTTACCGTCGAGTGGTGGCCCTGGAACCCTTTCTTACAGAGCTGGAGGACATTCGGCACCGTTCTGCCAATGATATCAAGGTGGTCATCTTTAATTCAGGTATACATGATATTGTTAGGCTTTGTGGGAGAGAATGGAAGGACGACAGGTATGAATACCTGGACGAGAAGACGCTTAATTCAGGTTCATTTTCTTGTGTAAAAGAATACAGATCATTGATGCACGACCTTGCTTCGGAAATGGTAAACTTTGAGGCAGATCTGAGAATCTTTCAATCGACGTCGGCGGCTTGGCCCAGATACGGTAACTTCGGGATCGAGTGGCCCTTCGCAGCGCAATCAATGCCCATGGCTACAGACGTCGTCCAAGCGTTCAATGATGTTGCATTTGATATTCTTCGTAAGAAATTTGCTACTTCGATTGATATCGTGGATGGCTACTGGATCACCTATGGCCGCCCTGACAACCGAGAGATTGGAGAGGCTGGTGGCAAGTTGGCTCATCCCGGTGTGGAAGTGCTGAGCGCAATGATCCGAATGTGGGCCATGCTAGTCTTGGACAAGCTGTGTGCTTTTTGATCGAAGTACGGTATATCATTGTGTCTCCTTTGTGCTTTGGTTACCACTAAGATTGTGGCGTGTCTGTCTGTCTACGAGCTAGTAGGCCAGCACAGAAGTAGGAGGTAGGAATCAAGAGACGGTTTGGGACTGAATGACTCTAGTTTATTGCTATAGTACGTGCAAGGCGCCAGCTAGCTAGTAGAGTAAATCCAACGCTGATGGGGCTGACTTCTGCTACCACTACGAAAATAATCGCAGTTACTCGTATGGTACTGTACCAAACTATGTATAGAGGTACAGCAATAGTATAGGGGAACAGTAGTACGAAATAGTGGTAGCTAGAAGAGGGTTCGGATGTGTCAATTGGGGGAGTTCGACTAGATAGTAAGGGTATCATAAAATCGCCCCATAATTTACATCGCGAGACGATGATGTGCTTAAAATGTATCATACAATTCATCTATCACTCACATCGTTATACTATGATGGAGAGCAAATATAGGTCGGTGAGATAATTAGAAATTAATGTTTGGTGATGGTTCCCCCCAGCAAATGGAAAGGCGGATTGGTGGCAGCGCTCATTTTCCTGGTGTCGCTGGTCCTGCTTATGGACGCTACATTGGTTCCGTCAGCTCCAAGCCAAACCGTACTACCCAGAAATGTCACTATCGCTGATGCAGTTCAGATGTCGAGCACTACCGTTGCTCTGGTACCCGGAGAATTGCCAGGGTATACGGGCTGGGCCCGACCAGAGCGTACCCTTGCAGGATTTTTCTCTGTTCAATCGATATCCACGCGTCAGCCCACTGTGGGGAGCGACTTTATAATAAATCTCTGGTGCCACCGAGACGAGGATTGCGCCCAAGGAAAGTCCATGTTTTATCTTCGGGCTTACGGTCCCTCAGTGATACCGGGTTTGATGCAGAACAAAGGTCTGGGCAAGTACATTGCGACTTTCAACTTTCCTGATCCAGGATTGTATACGGTCGAAGTGGTATTGACATATTCCAACGCTCCACGCATCGAAGAGTTTCCCCTTCCTTCTGGCCAGGATGAACCACCCTACGAAGGATACTTGTTGCCTGGGTTTCCTATGCAAGTTTCCGTTGTCGGGTCTACAGACGAGCAGGGCTGGGGGACAGCTCGACTGTGCCATGGGGACGATCTACTAGAGACATCACCGACCAGCGCGGCCAACAAAGCCCGGTGGAAAGTCGTGGAGAAGTCGAATGCTCCAGATCATTATGTGAAAACCAAAGGAATTTCCAAGGCGGGGTATTTGCGCAGCGTAAATTCGATAGGTGTGCAGATGGAATACCAGTATCGGTCTGGGTGTTCATTGCTTTCCGAGGCAGTGTTTGAACAACGTGTTGGAGAGAAGCAGCCGTTCTCGAAGTGTGGTGATAAGAAGCTTCACGTCGTGTTTGTCGGTGATTCGGTCATGAGAATTCAAGAGGCCGCATTCAAAGGTATGGTTGAAAATTTTCCCAACATTCAATCATCCTATGTGTCACTCTACGGAGGTTACCGTCGGGTAGTGGCCCTGGAACCAGCCTTTGAAATTAAGTTAGAAGATATCCAGCGCCGTTCTGCCAATGATATCAAGGTGGTTATCTTCAATTCAGGGCTGCACGATATCCACAGACTTTGCGGGAGGGAATGGAAGGTCGATCGGTACGAATACATGGATAAGGATATGCTAAACTCGGGTTCCTTCTCGTGTATCGAAGAGTACAAAGCGATGTTCCTGGACTTTTCTTCGAGGATGGAAGACTTCCAGGCGAATCTTAGGATTTTCCAATCTACATCGGCGGCCTGGCCAAAGTATGGGAATTACGGTTTGGAGTGGCCCCTCGGAGGGCAAGTGATGCCTTTAGCTACTGACGTCATCCCAGCTTTCAACGAGATCGCATTTGATATTCTTCTCAAGAAGTTCTCTTCCTCGATCGATATTGTGGATGGCTATTGGATCACTTACAGTCGGCCAGATAACCGGGAGATTGGGACGATTGGAAGCAAGCTCTCTCATCCTGGGGTAGAGGTGCTGAGTGCGATGGTGCGAACCTGGGCTATGCTTATCTTGGACAGGTTTTGTTATGCTTGAAGTTTTATGTTTAAGATCGCGTGATCCTTTAATGCTTAGCCAAACGATTCTTCGTCGCTCTCCAAGTCCATTTCATCGCCGTTTGCGTCGCCTCCTGGGCCGTCGTCGTTGAGTTGTTCTAGATTCTTTGAGCCTCGACGACGAAAGAAGCTCAATTGTTTCTTCAGCATCTTGTCTCGGCCTTGAGGAACCGCGGCAGCCGCATCTCCCTTAGCGTCCACGGCGATCTCGATTGGCATATGCGAGCTAGCCCTGAGCTCATCGACGATTGCATCAACTGCAACCAGACCACGACTCGAGGTAGGTACTCTCTCTGCATCACGTCCCGGCTGGAATTGAAGGAAGGTTGGACTTGCTGCCTTATGATTCCTTGGGCTGCTTCGAGCTGGGCTTCGGCTGCTTCGAATGGGTGATGCCAATATGTCCAATGCGGTCCCGTGGCTGCTGGCGCTATGCCGACCTGAATTCCTGCTGGTCCTAGGTTGATGCCGTCTTGCTCCAGCGTGGTATGAACTTGATGTCAGGCCCTCCAAATTCTCTGTAGAGCTAGACCTGCTGTGTCTTCTGTGCCCTAATTTTTGAGTTTGGTTCAAGTCTTCAGATTCACCTTGACTTCCATTTGTTGACGAGTGCTTGAGCTTGTCTTGCTCTCGACGTTTGGCTAGGATGGCACATGTACGAGAACCTGCTGCATCTCTGCTGCGTGTTGTATCGATACATCCAGCAAGCTTCCTGTCGGCGGAGAGTGAGCGTGGACGACCTGCGGGACGGTTCCGGCCTCTACTTGAGCTCCTTCTTTCCACCTTTCCTGAATTGGTTCTTTGCAGTCCCTGGCGCCTATCAGGCTTGGAAACAAGATTTTCCCCAGAAAGAGATCGTCGAAGCTGTCTTCGGCGGTCGGCGTTCGCACTGTGACCCGAAGAGGCAACGATAATGGACTGGGGGATATCCCCGTCTGCTTTGTCTCCCTGAGATGTTTCGAATTCGGCTGGTGTAGGTGCGTCCAGGTCCTCGTCGGCGCCAGAGCTGGACGATTCTGTGCTCGCAGTGCCCTGCTCCTCCTTTCCAACTAATCGATCTTTCAAAAGGTCGGCCTTATTTTCCTTGAGAATATTGACAAGCATTCCACGGATCTCCCAATTTGACATACAATTGAGCAAGCTGCTCAGCTTTTCGATCTGTTCATCGATCTCGTCCTCGCTGTACTTCTCCAGGTCTGTCTGCTTCTTCTTTTGCCGTGGAGTTTTGGTCAATTTGAATAATGTTGCGAGCGATACATCCAAGTCACTATCATCCTTGTTAGTTGAGTGTACCATCGTCATGAAGCTAGTTAGTCCTTGCCGCTCGAAGAGATGTGTTAATGAGAGCAAAGCCTTATGAGACCAACGCTCTTCGTCGCCTCAGCAAGAGAAGTTATGAGATCCTTTCGCTCTCATGCTTTTGTTCGCGAGGAATAGTTTTCCCGAAGTCGTTGAACTTCCCAGTGCCGATCTCGGCTTCAATAATTCGACCACCTTGAACTCGGACAAAAGACAGAGAACACTATCGTTCGCGGAGTGCAGTACCACCACCGGCATGTAATATGCCTGCCACTTCATCGGGCTATATGATGATAGATCCGCCCGGCCGGCCGGTAACTGCCTACCGCTAGTAGAAGCATCTCGGAGGTGGAGAAAACCCGTTGCTCCGAAAGAACAGAGGTTCGCACGTTTGCCCATATCCCCAAGAAGCCCAAAATCATCCCTGGAGGATGGACCATTCGCTCGGGGCGCTATTCGTCGATTTAGCTTTTCTCCACCGATTAATACCACCGAGTGCAAGCCGACGGGATAGCAGCAACTACCTATCTCTTGTATTAGCTACGACTAAAATCTAGAGTAAATAGAACCAGCGAGAACGGTGGGAAGGACAACTTCAAAGAAGCAAGCGTCCAGCTTTCCATTACTCTAGAGAGAGGTAACTCGGTACTCCGAGAGCGAATATTTCGCGACTTCTCACCAGAGAGACCACGACCAAAAGGTCTTTGCAGATATCTGGCTGGTATCATACGCCCGTGAGAACAAGTCTGGCAATAGCGGGGTAAGCCGTTTTACACCGGTAGTATGACCCCTCCCCCACCACCGGACAGGGAGGTCGCAGTGTGGCGGCCGCGTGCGCCTGGTGGCGATGATGAAGATGATCAATGCCGCCAGTATGATAGTTGGTAGCATCGTTTCGATGGTGGTCTCCTTTGTAGTACAATATTCCCTAGACTAAAAACTACCACTCCTACTACTATTAGCCAATCGTAGAGCTCTCTCGCGCTCTCTTTAGGAGTAGCAGTCGTCGAGTCAAAAGCAGTAAATGAACTTTGGCCCATGAGATGTCGAATAGGAAGAATCGACGATGACTTCAGCCCCCACCTGTGTAGTCAACGAGTTGTACTATTCTAACTCGGCACTTCAGTACTACCGATGGAGGAGACACTAGGAGAAGACGGACCGTCGCAGCCATGGCCGTTAAAGTGGCAGGTGATACCTACCCAGAATACTCGCCCTGGTTCGGCAGTTCGACCTTCCCCGCGACAATAGTTTTAAGAGCCACTTTTCCTTTCCATTCAGGAGGAACGTGCTGGTAGGTTGGTGACAAATCCTTCTCGGAAATGATGGATACATTAGCCGTACATTTCCGGTCAAGGACGCTTTCTTGATAGTATTCGTTCAGTGTTTTCTCGGCGTTTGGATCAGCATAACCGCCTTGAATCCCTCCCCACACAACGCAACCTTGTTCTGGATTCAGAACGTGATCTCGTGTGACATGCGAATACGTGAAGTCTAAGAAGCGGTGGATCTCGCTGGGTTCTGCGTACGCATATACGGCCGTGGAATGAATCATAAGATCACCGTATCGCTTACGGTAAATGAAGCCCTGTCGATCCAACGTTCGTAGATATTTCCGGACGGCGGGACTGTTGAAAAAGTCCAAGTCCGCAACAAAAAAGTTGTTGTAGAACCCACACAGGTCTCGGTGCATCTCCCGCTTCATTGGATTGTTCACTTTCCATCGACCCAGCCACGGGGCTATCCGTCGATTGTACTCTAACTCGTAGGCACAAAGTCGAAACCCATACACAAACTTGTTCGCCAACATGAAATCAAAGATATCATAATTGATGGGTGATAGGATCAAAGAGTCCTCATCGATTCGTAGCAAATGCCGATAACTACACCCCAGAGCCGTATTCAGCTCCTCAAAGAACTGCCAAATTTTCACTCCGAACCAGCGGCACATGTGCCGATAGCCTACAGGAAAGATATCCGAGTCGACCCAATCCGCCTGATTATCATTGGCGTGCCACGACGGTAACTCCCAAAAGGCAGTCCCGCGTAGGTCGACGAGCTTGAGAATGCCTCGTCGCACCGACAAAATAGATTCGAGAAGGACCAGATCCTGTGCATCAAAGTCTCCTGTATGAAAAAGAAATACATCTGTGTTTTCGGCGTGTTTTCCCAGATGCAAATAATTCTCTGCCAAAAGATCCATGGCTCGGAGCAACAGGCCATAGCTGTCTCGATGATAGGTCGCGTGTTTCTTTTGGGCCAAAATGACAATAGCATTCCTGCGGCATTTTTCGTTTCCCTGGCTTTTTATCGTAAAGTTGCCGGATGGCGATTTGTAGAATACGTCCGTCAAGCGCACTGTTTCGGTAGCATTCTTTGCCCGATGATGCAAAAAAGAATCGCTTTGTGATCGGCCCACGGAACGGTCGTCGGCAGGTGTCAGGTAGATAGTACATCCAAATAATAGAAACCCAACAAACGTCAATAAAAATAGGATGCGGGTGGCCACAAAACTACCCTTTTTCCCTCGTCGTCTCGTTTTGTCGGCTGCATCAGTAGTGATGATTTGCGCCGCTGAGGAACTCGTCACGGGTGCCGGCGGATCGGTGGATGCACCTCGCGGGCCCACTCTATGACTCAGCATTTTGTTGGTCACAATCGATCATCGTGCAACGCTTTATTGGATAAAGTAAGACCCTGTAGAGTAAAGCTCTTTCGCCTTACTAGTAGAGGCCGTCAAGAAGTTAGCACCGATGACCACAGCATCATTGGCAAAGTCAAGATGGCGACGAGGGCTTCCTATTCCGTCGCAGGCGTGCGCGGCGGCGGCCGGAAGAAGTGCGGAGGGAAATTATCGTCCTTTATTACTATTGCCCCCCCCCCCCCCCCCTACTTCGAAATCTCGCGTTGTTCTTGAATCGTGATAAGGAGGGGACAATCATGAAATAGTCATGGAAAAGAGGGACATGCAGCAAGGAACGATAAATAATGAATCAATTGTTTCTCTATGTACGAATTCGTGGCTGTCACTACTTCAACCTGCCTGTTTTAACAGCATATTTATGATGACTTCATGATTCCCGCGTACAGGATGACCCTTTTGTCCCAAGAGCGCGCGTACGACGTACGCACTACCTAACAAACACCAAGGCTTTGATCGATGAGATGGTGGTATGTGGGGAAGATTTTCTCTCGGGGGACCTTGGTGTTGCTGCCGTCCTGGTCTCTTCACAACTACGGTAGCTAGAGCAACGAAACAACAATCTGGTATCGCTGGATAAATAGCATCCGGGGAGAGCAGGTGGCGGTATCCCACAGAGAACTAAAATCGAATCAATACACTACTAGTCAATACTTGAATGGCTAGAGTCACAGAAACTGATTGTAGAGAGGAAGGCGTTTGAGTAAACCGCTGCTACGGTACTGCGAAAGCAGGCATCTCCCCTACAAATGGAAATGCGACGGCAACCACGGCGACCTAGCCGTTCGATGAGTCTGGACGCTTTCGCAAAGAGACCAGAAATAGAGCAACACCGACCAGCAAAAGGCCTGCAACCCAAAGGAAGTTCCTCTGACGACTCTTTGTTTGGAAATTTCGTCAAGGATCGTCAGGATGTTGTTGATTTTGATGTGGAGATTAAAGTCCCTCTGAAAGCTGCTCCTCCGCGACCAAGAATACAGAAAAGCTTATCCGCCTCCAGATTGACTAATTTGCGACAGCAACAACAACGGCGACAGAGCTCCAGAAATGATAGTAAATCGCCAGATTCCGCACGCCCCAGCTCGATGAGATCCATCAAATCTCGCTCCAGATCACCCGCTGTCAGAAAAGAGGATTTGGACCAAAAGTCACAAAAAATCGGCTCACCAAAGGCTACAGTGTCGAAACATTCTGGCTCGTCCCCAAACAGAATAAAGTCACCAAAAGAAAAAGTACGAAAGAGTCATCAAGGCAAGTCGCCAAAGATTCCAAAGAAGCCCTCTTCCAAACCTACATCGGAAGGTGTCGGAGGGCTGAGCGCTTCCCCTGGTCGTGAAGCCAGCTCGCCGCAGAGTACAAAAGAAAAATTGGTCGTCCCTGCGGCTGCCGACGATTTTGACGATATTCCTCCCTTAGTTGACGACTCGATCGTACGAGAACCATTGGGAGGTGAGAGAGGAGGGAAACAGTGGAATATCATGGAAGACACACCGGGTGGCCACGCGGAGGAAAAAATGGTCATGGTACCCGCTATTGAGAACGACGAGCAGAGTAGCGATTTAAGACCCGATGACTCAGACCTTCTTGAAGAAGATGATGATATCATCGATGACCCAGACGAACACTCACTTGTCGTCGCCAGAAGCCGTAGGCGAAACAGTCTTCCGTTGGACCCCAGCTCAGCAGAAGGTTCTGAACAGCAATCGGATACAGCTGGTGACCGGTTTGCGCCCGCTTTCAATAATAACGACATGTGGAAAGGTGGAGGGCAACTAGATAGACAGCTTCCTCCGGTCCAGCGGTCCGTAAGTGCCGATGTGTCTTTACTAAGCGACCATGATGCTGAAGATTTGGAGTCGGATGAGGGCGAGCTGGGAAATTCCGATTTGTTCATGAACGACCAAGACGAACACGCTTTAACACCCGAAGAAGGTATCGACGAAGACGATGATGAAGTTGAGGAACTAAACGACGCCAAGACACCAGCAACCACGAAGCGCAGCGGCGGCAGGAAAATGAAAGCAATAGAAGCAGTCCCGAATTTGGATGCTGACTCAGTCGCCAAGGACGGCGAAAATGAAGGCGATTCGCACCCATCATCCGTTCCGGAGGATGAGAGTATTCCATTAGAAACTGGTTCAAGGAGAAAGTCGTCGAGACGGAAGAAAAGAGACCCCCCTTCATCCCGTCCTTCAACGGGTCGCGATGACAAGAAAGGTAGCAATAGCACTGGGCGATCATCGCATCGCCAGAGCGCCAGCCGCCCACGCAAAGAGCGCGACGCTTTACATTCCCGGCGACACAAAAAAATTCCGGACATGGTACCCACCTCGATGGGCAGCGACGGAATCGTACGATCCCCAATGTCATCCTCCTTGACATCGACGCCCAACTCGACTTCGATTATGTCCGGTCGGTCGTACCAGCAGAATCAAAGCTTGCAAGCTCTCCGGCACCATCATTCCAAGAACACTCCTCCGTCAAAGCGGCGCCCGAATAAATCTCTTACTCATCATGTTGAAAGCCATCGAGACCCCTCACCGCCGCCAGACGGCGATGACTACACTCTTGGCGCGTCCACAATTACGACGAACTTTTCGACGACCCAACGAACTCGTGGTGACAATACCGTGTCCACAAGATCTCTCTTTCAATCAGAACGAATGAGCCACCATGAGACCCCAAGGTTACCACAACGACGAACCGAAGGATCTGACGATGACGACAGCGGTCATGGTGAGCTGAAGATGGCTCCTCAGTTGCCACAGCGAAGTGTAGACAACTTTTCCGCCGCGCAAGCAGAAAACCTGCCCCTTACGGCTGAAGAGTTACTCGCCGGGAAAGCGAGTCCTGGCAAGGGCGAATTTCGCACTGTCCTGCGACGTCCTTCTGGCGAAGGTGACGACCTGTTGGCAATGATTGAAAGCACGCACCTCGGTGGGAGCTCCGAAGACCTTTCGTTGGCGAGCTCTTCGGATGCTTCTAGTTTCCAACGTTGGCAGAAGGAGAATGGCAAGGACTTGATTTCTCCGCAAGTGCACGTACGTAAGCACGCAGAAGGACACGGACACACGAAAGCATTTCTGCAGCTCAATCCTGGCGAGCAAGGAGTGATTGTGGAAGCAGAAGTGGCGGATGTTGCTGATCTCAAGTCGCCCATGACCACTGTTGTCGCTACAGCTCCTGCTGTGGATGCTGCTCCCAGTAGTAGTGGCTCATCAGAGCCTCCACCAACAGCCCCGGGCATCGATAGTGATTCACAACATAGACCGCTGCCACCGACCGAGAGCGTGCAGGAAATTACAGTTGCTGTTGCTCCTGCTCCTGCTCCTGAAGGGGATTTGAGTGGACGAATCTATGGCGTGGGTCAGGTACATAAATCTCCCGGAGATAGCCCAAAGAAGAACAAACAAAGAAAATCGAGACTCAGCTTGTTCAAGCGCGTAGCCTCGTGGAAGGGCGCAGTCGCCCTTGCGGATGATGAAGAAGAAGAAGACGCGGGCGAAAAGTAGTATTAAGGTATTCGTTTAGTTTTGCTCAACTTTTGATCGTTTTATTTGAAATCAAGTCGTTTACAAACTTGAAAGATACGATCGATTGGGCCGTGGATTTACCCAACGCTTGCGAGTAGGGATGATATCATCTTGGGCATTGTACGGAATGTTGGCAACGAGCTGCCGTTTGGGTGGACCATGGGCTCGTGTCGCCAAAGGCTGTTGCAACGTCGTTGCCGGTGCTACTTCAGTGATTGGAGGAGTAGGAACAGCCATGGCCGTTTCCATTGGTGGCAATGAAGGAGTGGCAACCGCTGGAGGAAACATCGTTGGTGTGTGAAGTGGGCTACTATACCCCTCGTTCTCTTCACCTTTGTCTTGTTCAATCGCTTCTTCTTGACTTGTAGCACCCTCAGACTGGGCGTCTCCTTCTTCGACGTTGTCGTTTCCATTATCATTATCATCATCGCCTTCGAGATCATCGAGGTCGTCGTCCCACCCGTCGCCAAAATTATTCTCGTCTGATTCCAATTCATCCCCTTTCGTAGGAGAGATGGGAGCTACTGGCGTTTCAGGCACAGTCTCGTGCATCTTGGGTGGTACAAGAAGTGGAGTGACATTTTGCATGGCTGGCGGAGGCGGTTTTGGATGGGAGGGCGGTACCGCCATTGGTGGCGGCGACTCTTGGCGATATAACAGAGCAGCGGGCTTCGGCGGCGGCTCGGGACGATGATACAACTTGGGCGGTTCTTCTGCTGGTGTCGGTGGTTCTGGTTTTCGATACAGCATGGGTTGTTGTTGTTGGGGAGGAGGTGCCTCACCGTAAATGGCCGGATCCTCGTCTGGAATGGCTACGCTCTTTGCGAGGGCACTCCATCCAGAACTCACCAAACCACCCAAAATGGACTTGGGACGTGAACCTTCGTTGGAGAGTGGCGCCTGTGGTACTCCTTGTGGTCCTGGCGGCCGCGGCGGTGGAGGCCGTGATACTGCTGCCATGGGCTCCTGATGGACCACTGGTCGCGGAGGAGGTGGCGGTGGTACTCGTGCTGCCAGTTGCTGCTGTTTTTCTCGTTCGGCAGCCAATGCCCTCGCCAGTTCTTCGGCTGCCAATAACACACTGGTATCTGGCAAGAATTTGGACAGAGCCTTGAATTTGGATTTTAATCCAATGACAGATTCCATATCCTTTAGAGCGGATTTCATTCCTGCTTTGGATTGTCCTAGGATCTGTTGCGATTGTTCCAAAAACACGTCCCGGAAAATATCGGCTGGTGCATTTTGCAACTCCAAATCTTCATGACCCGGCAATAATTGATGGCTATCCTCCATCATTTCCAAAAAGTCAACAACTGCTGGTAACTTTTTGTCATAATCTTTCTCTTTGAGCATTGGCACAATCTTGTCCACTCGAAACTTGATCATGGGTTGTAGTGGCGAGAAGACAATGGTCGTTCGAAGTGTCGCAATTTGGAGACGAGGTCCGTCCGTAGGAAGAGAAAGTTGAAGCATGCAATTAACTTGAACCATGCCTCGTCCTTCATCTCCAATGTGCAATCGAAATTGACACATTTGTGCGACACAAATCGCCAGAAATTGGGGCCGAACCACCAAATCGGGGCCCGTCAATACATGAAGCAAATCGGCCAATAAGGATTGATTGGCACTGCGCGCTAGCAACGAATGATCGGGAAGGTGTTGTTGGGCAATCGTTTGCTTGTTGGTTTCCACGTTCCCCGCCGGCAGGACGACTTGATAGTTCATTCGGGGTACTTCTCTCGTGCGAGTATACTCGGCCAAACCAGGCCGAGCCTGGTAGTACTGCACCAGTTCATGTGCCTTTTCGGGAGTATTGTATTCATATTCCAGCACGGCATTGATGGAAGATTCCATGCGACTCAGCGAGTTCACGTAGTCTTTTAACTCTTGCAACAAGTCCCTGGACGGGGGTGATGGTGACGGGGTGGGGGCTTGCAGATTTTCCACATTGTCGTCCTCGTCTTCTTCTCCAAACAAATCTTCATCTTCTTCCCAGCCGCCACCACCTGCACCAGTGGAAGCATCGGCTGCTGCTGGAGCCGCGGTGGTGGGTACGAATGCTTGCTGTTGTTCATCATCATCGACCTCACCAAATAAATCTTCATCTTCCTCCCAGCCGCCACCAGTTGCCAGTGGCTTTTGTTGTTCGGCTGGCGGTGTCACCGTCAGGTCATTGTTAACGTCATTGTCGAGCGTAAGATCCAGGTCGAGATCATCATCATCGTCCCAGCCGTCGTTCATTTTTGCCACTTGTTTTCTACAACGGTGTCAACAAGTAGTAATAGCCGCCAGATGTGATCACAGCAACAACCTTCTCGCATCCAAAATGAGGTGATGCAAGAAATCCAAACAGTGGATTTCGAATTCGAATCTCGCGTAACGTACGTTACCCTGCCAGACGCATCGTTTGAGTCAATGTTTGACTTATTGGATCCAAACAGTCTGTCTGTCTGTGCTGTGGGTCATTATTGCGTGACGCCGTTAGAAACAAAAGCGTGCATACGCTCGCTCGCATCTGCCTCCGTTCTCCTCCTGCGACCATGACGACGCGAGAGATTGAGTGTATGGTGGCGACGGCGGTGAACGTTTTGTCTGTCTGGTTATACTGTAGTATCCAGCCGTCTTGATGAGATACGCTTGAAAGAGACGAACAAGAAGAAGAAGAAGAATGTCCAGTTCTCGCAAGCCCCAGTCCATGTCGGCGCTGAATACGTCCCCTGACGATGATTTGGATTCATCACCGCAGAAACCCAGATCGATGAGGGTTCGATCCTCGCCGTCTTCTTCTTCTTCCTCTGCCAGACGAACCAAGTCTAATGTTGAAGACACCACTTCGACGCTGACAGATACTGGTGCTTCCGAACGAACGTCTTCCCGACGTGTCAACCGTCATCGCAATAATAGTAGGAGTAGTTCAAATTCTTCGCTGCACTCGCGAACATCGATTGGATCACTGGACGATATTGATGAATTGGTGGAAGCCAACACAGAACACGTGGACAATACGACAGGAGCAGCAAACATGGTCAGTCGTATCCCTTCGTCGGTACGGCGGACCAAAACTTCAGAGTCGGACGGGGACAGTGCGAGTTTGAGTCGAGCTCGCGATCGATTACGAACGGCACGGGTAGGTGGGGGATCAGGATCATCGTCGGGACTACCACCCACACCAGCAACGCCGTCCACATCTTCCCGCAGTTTAGGAGGAACTGGACGACGAACCTTACCAGATTCCTTAATTATGGAAAGCAATTCCTTCGAAGGAAATCAGCAACAGTCCTCGTCGCATAGTCGACGGAGACCCCCTCGCCAGACACGATCCAATGATTCCATTGGACACATGGCCGAGAGTGTCATGGCTACCGCTACCGCCGACACCTCCGATGCACCATCCTCGTCTCGATCGCTACGTTCTACCAAGCGCAGCACTCCGGCACGATCATTTTCGAGTAATGATGCCCGCCCTTTATCTCCAGTCAGAAAGAGCAGCGTCGGTGGCAACAGCAATCCAGCGTCCACTACTACTGCTACGAGTACTACTAGTAACAGTGCGACTTCAGCTGGTAGTGGTGGTGGTGGTGGCAGTAGCGGAGAAAGGGGACGAAGTTCCAATAAAAAGAAACCAGAAGGTAGCAGTCGCAGTAGGAGTCGAAGCAAAGGAGCCCGAAAAAAGCCTGCAAGTAGCGCTCGTCTGGCTCAAGCTATATCATCAGCCAACAGCCAGAACAACAACGCGGCTAGTAGTACTACGGGAGATGCCAAACGGGATTCTTCTTCTGGAGATGGTGGTGATGGGGCACCTACGACCGTTTCCAGTACGTCTACTCGAGTGCGCAAAAAGACTACATCTGGTAGTAATAGTTTGGGTGGTGGTGGAGGTGCTAGTACTAGTCTGGCGGGACTTTCCATGTTGGATGATTTATCTCCTCGAGCCCGCGGTCGAGGTCCAAGAGATACCAGGAGTGTGGGGCCCGAGTTAATGTCCCCTCCAGGTCGTTCGGCGCCACAACGAAAAGTGATTCGGACGCGATCTCAAGATGCTGGTGGAATATCTTCACTGGCAGCATTTCTCAACACATCTTCCAAGTCCTCATCCAAACCCAATAAAATGTCGGGCTCCAGAAGTGTCGGTGCCGTGCCTACCGTTGGCGGATCGTCGTCGTCATCAGCCAAGAAACCGCTGAGGAGACGACTCAAGAAAGGTGGCGGCGATGGGGAATCGGTAACTAGCCACAGTCAACGCACCGCACGGAGTGCTGCTACTGGAAGCAGCAGTCATTCCCGACCTAAAGTTAAGGGTCATGCCAGCCTGGGGTCGGGGTTGGACTTGCATTCGGCATCCAGTGCTCCCATGGAAGGATATGGCGGAAGCAAACGAGGCCGCAAACCTGGGTCATCGTCAAAGCGCAATGAAACACTGGACGACGGCAGCTTACACATGGACGATTTACTGCAGGGGGGTTCCAAACAGAAAAATGGTTCCGGTGGCGCTCTTCATCGATCCATTAGTGGCAGCAATTCCCAACAGCAGGGTGCTCGACTTAATCGGAGCATGGGAGACATCATGGGCTTCAAAGCTTCTGATCTTGGTTCCTTGCTGGCCCAGCAGAAGGAAATCAAGCGTCGGACGGGCGGTGCGGCAAGTGTGGTATCCGAGTTGATGACGGCAGAAGGGGAACAGCAGCAACAGCAGGAAGATATCTTCTCCACCTACTCGTGGACTACTTCACGACAAGATCGTATCAAAGTGCTTGACGAGCGAAAGCTTTTGAACGAAACACTACGACAAGGTTCTTTTGAGTCCGCCTACCAATCCTATGTTGGAAATTGATACTACAGCGCCAATTGGTCACAATACACCGAGGTTGTTGCTGGCGGTGCAAGAAGGATTCGTCACTCACTGGAAATTTTGATAGATGTGGTGGAATTATATAGTTCCCGTTCCGTCTCCTTCTCTACTTCCGGGTCATGTACAATAGTGAAAATTGATCATCTGTGAGCGTCCACTGCGGCCCCGGCAGTCGTGGTCGCTGCATTCGGTCCTTTCTCCCTTGTACACATTTCATCCAGCGGTTCGTTCAGAAAAATGGGAGGGCTTCACTCTAGTACCTGACTATGGTATCTGAGACTCGAAGGGGGCGATTTACTCGTTCGCACCGCACTCATGTTTTCCCGGCGTAGTAGGACTGTGTATCGAACGATAACGGAATGTTGCGGCCAAACTCATCTTGTGCAATGAATTATTTAGCGCTGATATATTCTTGCAGCGGTGAAGTTAATAAGCCGATCTCATTCGTGGCACATTAATTAATTGGTCGCGGACCCCTCGGCCAAAACGGTGATTGTTAAATCCGGTTGATATTTCTCTCGCGCTTTTTTTTCCTCCAAATTTTCCAAACCCGATATTATTCTTTCATTTATTATTGTCTATTCGCGGCAAAAAACTGTGAAACCTAAGTAATGGATTCACCACATGTGGCAAAGAAAGCGCCTGAATGTGCCATGTGCACGAATGAGGTGTTTTTCCGAAGAAAGCCCAATACGGATCAATAGGAATAATACTGCACTAATTGTCCGTCCTATATCATACTAACAATAGCAACGATCAACAGCTCACATTTTTTCTGATTGTGCGCAAGAAGGAAACACGAGGAAGTCATAGAAAGCCGCTGTTTACTTTCCACTTGACGAGATGACAATGCAAAGAACCAATACTTCCAATAAGGCTCTATCTACTACTAATAGTACGACTGCGAGAACCGGGTGGTGCACTCCTAGTACCAAGAATAAGAAGAAGCTGCAGCAGTGTGCACCAGCAGGCGGCATGGCCCATGATTTCAACAAGAAGAATGTGGTACTGGGCGATGCGGTGATCTTTCCCCGCCATGTCCTCGAGGAATTCGATGAAACCAAGGGCACCGACGATGTCTCCTCACCCCCAAGAAGTCCTTCCAGTGGCACCAGCAGTTGTCTTTCAAACAAGACGAAGCAAGTATCACCTCGTCGTCCATCTTCCTCGCAAAGCGCAACGCCACCACAAGAAGAAGGTGACACCACGCTGCCACCACTAGAACCCATCTTTACTGTTCGGTTCGCTTCAAAAGTGAGGTGCCGATTCATCGAAGGCAGAGAGGAACTTCGAAGCAAAAGCACTTTGCCCAATGGCACGTCGTCCATTTGGTACAATCTAGATGAAATAGGAGCTATGCATGATGACGTGGTAGATTCGATCGACAGGATGAATGCTAAGGAATCCCTTGTACACACCACACTGAACAAGGATCGTCAGCTGGACGAACAAAGGCCCTACCACCAAGACGACGGGGACTTGGACTACTGTGTGCGCGGTCTCGAACGCCACCGACTACGCGACGCCACCGCACAGTATGCGATTCAAGCTCGCAAGGACTCTATCCACGCTGTGCTCTGGGAACAAATGCAGCAGCGCTGTATTGACGAAGAGTATAACGATGAGATGTTGGCATTTGCCTATGGCCTGTACTCCATGCGATGCCAATACGCTGCATACACGTTGGCAGTGAACGACGAAGCGTACGTCAACCAACATGTGCGATGAGAGACGTCCTTTTATACCGAATATAACAGCAAAACTTGTATTAGAGAACCGCCTGCAATTTTGACTCTACCGTCTTCCCTTATGAAGTAGGACTTGATTGATCTTGATAAGATGCGCGCGCACTAGAAACTGCCGTTTGGCCAGCCTTCGAACCGACTTGAGATGTGTTGTGCAATCCACGTGCCCCATGTACATGGCTCGGTCTAAAAAGTACAGAGCATCGGTAATGGCAGCATTCTCAGAGGACAGTTCCAGCATTTGCGCGTCGAGCTTGGATGCCGGTTTGCATAGATCATCGACAGCAACAGTCTGTCCCTTTGAACTTTTGCTCTCCTCCAGCCAATTTTCAATTTCTGAAGTCTTGGTATCCACAATAGCGATATTCTCTTCTAGCTTTTGAATCAGTGCGCATGTGTCTTCCATCTGTTGGTCAATAGTCTCTTGGGAGTACTTTAAGAATTGCTGATCCCGCCAGTCGGATTGTACTGCAGCCTTGGCTTCGGCTGATACTGTCTGTAAATGCGCTAGGATCTTTTGGTTGATTTGATCCTTGATTTGGTCTCGTTTCTTTACTTCCCAGACCTTTTGTGCTGCTAGCTGGCGCTCGCGTTCTTGTGCCTCTTGTTCCGCCCTTCTTGCTGCCTCCGCGGCTGCATTTGCTTCCGCTGCTTCGCGAGCCATGATAGCTTCAATCTGTTCTTGCATATAGCGATCCGATTCAATGTCGGCCGTTCGAATTCCTGGATCATAGGCGGGAGGGGGCAGCTGGCTCGCCACATGAGGCGGTGGTGGTGGGGGCGGAGGGGGCGCTGGTGTGGAACGAGTGAAGACGGGAGGATCCGCCGAAAAGACACTGCTCATTGCCACCACCATTTCAATTAAACTGTGCGTCCGGGCGTTCCATTCATGCAAATATGGCATGTACACCATACCATCACTGCCCACATGAGGATGATTCTCCTTGAGGTACATGTTCTGAGCCAAACGCACGTAGGACACAGGGGGGCGAATTGGATAGCCAGGCGGCAAATAAATGTCCACTAGCAATTGATAAGTATTTCCTCGAAATACAATTGCAATCGTGCCTTGCAATACAAGGCAGTTGGACGTATCGCCATTGTTCTCGACCAACGGAGCAATCCCTGGCGTCAGGTGGACACCAACAGAACTTTTTAGCAAGCTGGCCGCATCACGGTCGACGCGAGAAGGGTCACGATAAAGACCTCCAAGTCGACTCAATAACGTCGTCACTCGAGGATCCTGCACCATTTTAGTCTTTGTGGGTATTCAAAGGAGGAGAGATACTGAGGCCACGCTCATTAACACCTTCACTCCATTGTCATAAACTAGCAGTACCCCACCGCACGGAGACAAATCGTGGCGAAAACGCGATGAGACTTCTTTTGAATTCGTGGGATTCGTATTTTTGAGTATATATTTGTAAAAATCCGCTGCTACGTCATTGATGCTTCTGTGCTCGAGTGGTTTAAGAGGTCGCACTTAAGATGCGATGGACACACCAGTCCTCGCGGGTTCGAACCCCGTCGGAAGCATTGGTTTTGGTCGGAACCCTTGACTATTTTCTGTTGGTTCCATTGCTGTACCTCCTACTACAGTATGGACGAGGCTTGCATTTTGCGAATTAAATACTAGCACTGTAGAGAGCGTCTTGAAAGCTAGAAGCTAGTCTTCATCTTATTGTTGGTTTTTAACTAAGGATATGGTTGCTTGTTGGCAGAAGCGGACCTGCCGTTTTATTCTCTCGTCGCCAATTCTACGAGTAATGATTGAACAATGCATTTCAGTCAGTAGCGGTGATCGCTTTTATCAATCGTCCATCAGCAGGACTTTTGCGCCTCTCTGCATGGTGCCCTCTTTCAAAACCTTGGCATACCAGCCGCGATATCCATCGTATCGATCCAAGAAATTCAAAATGCTTTGGCATCTTGCAATTCGGTCTTTTGGCTCCAATGATGCGTCATTGATATACGATAGTTTGCAAAGATTGGCACATGGATCCATTTTTTCGGTGATTTCTACCACAATAACTGCATCATCATTGTCGTCGTCGTCGTCAGATGATGCCAACTTGTAGCGTTGTCCTATTCGAAAAAAGTCAAACCCAACGCCATCCACCAGAATATTTTCGCCTAGATCTCCATCTTGAATATCATACTTGGGATATTCCGATCGCAATGCCTTCATGACATCATTGGTGAGAAACGAGACGGCTCGGTCGGTGGTTGATTTCAGGGCCACGGTTCGATAGTGGTTATAGTCCCCTTGAACGCCGTTTTTGGTAACCAGAGCATTGGATTCCAGTTCCACTTTTCGAGTCGTATAACTTCGTGACGACGGTTTGCTGCTTTCCTTGTCAAAGGCTTTGGCTGCCACTCGCAATACGATGCCCGTTGTTGATCTGTCATCGCTACCAGAAAAGGTGGCAGTTTCAGTCTCGCCCTTTTTGTTGTTGCTAAACAATTCTTGTAACTTGTCTTGGCAGCCCGCCTGCAACCTGGGAGAAGAAACGCCGGGACCTTTGTTCTTTGCTATAGATCGTCGGAACGTCGACGACGACAGTGACGGTCGAAAGCAATTTGTGACACGGAATCGATCGTCGCCAAAACAAAGAAGGATTGCCAACAACAACGCAAGGACATTCCACTTGAATAATGCAGGGATCATGACGGGCGATGAATGATAAACTTGTTTTCGAGTCCAAAGTAAACTAATCTGCTGGGTGGGATAGCGTTTGTTCCTACAATTGTCGCTCCCATTGTCGTTCGAAAGATCTTCAAGCAAAATCTTCTTTTAAGGTTTGGTCGTCGTAGTCGAAAGCGTTGCGTGGGGGGGGCGGGCGGCGGCCACACGCCGGCCCCGTCCCTTGCCTGGGGTACATAGGGTCTGCTCGCCCGCGCGCCCTACTTTTGCATCGTCTCATCGCATCTCCGTCGCAACAAATCGTCGGCGACGATGACCGATTGAAGACGGAGCACAACATAGATATATCTCGTGACTTGCCGTAAACGATCGCAGCTACCGCATGCGATAGTGCTGTTGAGAGAGAAAGGTTACAGAGTGTTTCTATTCTTGCGTACAGCGAAAAATGCCCTTTTCAATAATGCGACGACAACAACGGATCCTTTGCTTACTTATTTTGCATTGGATGGGATCCTTGGAGCAAGTGTCGGCGGCGTATTCCCTCACTCTCCAACCGGGCGAAGAAGAGTGCTTTTATCTTCGTACGCCCACGATTCAGGCGGTCACAATTTCGTAAGTTGCAGCAACTTCTGCCTGTCATGAAATATATATGTTTGGCTGAGAGATTTTGTCGATCTAACTCTGCGTTCTCATCCATAACTGCCTAAACTATCAGTGGGAGTTTTGATTGTATCGACGACGATGTCGAGGGCAAAGATTTGTCCGTGAGTATAAGTAACCCAGATACGGGAGAACTTTTCTATGAAGCCCCCACGGGAACCCGCGAGGGAACCTTTTTACTTGATAAAGTCATGCCCAACAAGCGGTATGGCCTCTGCTTTCAAAACAACCTTTCCAACGACGAGCCAGACAATGATTTCTCAGTCGGATTCTCGCTTCATGTCACATTTGCACCACGAACCTTGAAGGATGGTGAGAATGGGCCGGATGCGGAACGAGCTTTGCAGCTAGTCAATAAGGCGGGAAGGATTCATCAGGATTGGATTGCCATGATGGATCATTACGAATATGTGCGGAATCGAGAAGCTGTACACCAGGCAATGAACGATGTCATATTGACAAGGCTTTCGCGGTGGACGTATATGGAAGCATTGTTAGTGATTGGAATGGCGACTGGTCAAGTCATGTACTGGAAACGATTCTTTGAGACTAAAAGGTACCTCTAGTAGCCTGGGCCGGTTCTGGGACCAAAACCGCGGCGAACTTTTCGAAGAAGGGGGCACTGGCGGAGGCTCTATCAAATGATGTGCCATGTCTTGATGCTGTCGGTCGCTGGAGCGTAGCTTCTGCTGCAAGATTCGGATTGCGGGGGCTCAGAGTTTTCTCACTTTTGGGGGCGGCAAGAAGAACAGCATGACGGTGCAAACGAAATTCCTTTAAGTTCTTAATAATGTGGCCATGGCTTAACAGCAAGAACATACTTCTCGCTTTTAGTGGTCCTATCCTCCACCTGATGGGGTTTCGTTGTTGCCGCTCCTGCTTGCTACCATCTCTGCAAGGCGACCATAGTGGCTCGCCCGGGTCCTCCCTCAAACGTCATTCTTCTTGAGTCACTACTTTCCCTCCCCATCGGTAGTGTTCTTTCCCTCCACTCCACAGCAGACACTGGGCTAAGAATTATACGGTCCTATCCTCCATCTGGTGGGGTTTCGTTGTTGTCGCCGCTCCTGCTTGTTCTTGCTACCATCTCTGCAAGACGACCAAAGTGGCTCGCCCGGGTCCTCCCTCAAGCGGTCAGTATTCTTGATGTTGTTGGTCACTACTCCCCCTTCCCATCGTCGGTAGTGTTCTTTTCCTCCCACTCCACCACAGGAATATCGGTATGGGTGGCGCGGTAGGCACTGCTGGTCTGGGCGAGCAAGATTTCTACCAGTAAACCAGCAAGTACTACCACTAAGAACCCCATTCTACTCTTGCTCAGCATGATCGTGGTCGCCTTCCCCATCAGCCGCGGCTGCTCCCTCCCTAGCCAAGAGTAGTATCGAATTCAAAATTCTTCGTCTTTCTGCTTCTTCGGCCATTTCTTGTTGTTGTTGATCGCGTCCAAGACCAGCAAGAATACTGCCCACTGAGCCAGCATCGGCGACCATCCTTGCGGTAATTGGTGGGCCAACAAGTTGATTCGCCAGAAGAAGGCGTTCCTGCTGCTGCTGCTGCGATGACAAGGGACGGTTGTGCAAGAGAGCAGCGTGAAGTTGTTGTTGCTCTTCCTCCTGCCTAGTCGCCAGCTGACGGAGTAACGCTAGACTTTGTAGTTCTTCTTGCCTGAATCGCCTCACTGCAGATTCTTGATACGGAACCGACCACGGACCGCCTCCTCCAACGGTCATTCGGTCGGTACCCCTACTAGCACCAGCACACTGTAGCAAAACCGACGATGATAGTCGTGGCTCAAATGATGGCAAGTTACCATGATCGCTTTTGCTTTCAGCGTCTTGTATCGTGCTGCGATCGGACGACCAAGAAGTACTAGTATTCTCCGTTCCATTTGGTGGGGCTAGACTCCTACCATCTCTACTTACTAAAGCTGCTGAAGAGGTTCCGGTGCCAGTGCTGTTGCGGCGACCACTCTGCAGTGCCAAGACAATCGCCGATTCCTGCTGAGTTCGGCCCATCATTTCTAAAGCGCTTTGAGTTCTGGGGTCTCCTGCTGTGAGAGGACCAGCAAAACTACCAGGCGTAGCTCCTGAGCTGTTACGGTTTCTTCTTCCTGTACCTTCATAATCGATCATCGGCCCCAGATCGACGGGATTACTACCAGGAAGAACTGCTGACGAACCGGCACCTCCAGCAGGAGCACCATGTAGTGCGCCGCCCGAAGCGAGGAGGACGCCATCAGCCGCGGCACTCGAGGATCCTTCGCGACTCACGGGCAACAGCGATGGATGGTGGAGGAGAACACGACCATTCGATGGTAATGCTCCCCCACTCGCGTTCGTCGAAAACAGGTGCAAATACTGCCTCGTTCGCTCAATTTCCAATTGTCTCTGCGACGCCGTAATTAACCGAAGTATAGCAAGCCGTTCTTCGGATTCTTGATTCACAGCACTGGTATTGTCTCCATCTACCCCTGCCATTATTGACGAAAGAAGAGGGAAACGTGCTGCATCAGACGAGGGTGCAATCGCCATGGAGGAAGACAACGAGCCAGTGAGAAGGTGCCTGGGCAACGCGCCAAAGCCGTCGTTGATTCTTCCACGGCTCTCAATGAGCAGATTGGCGGCATCGATTCTCCTGTCTCCTCTTGGGGCTGCTTGCCCCCCCGTCCTAGCAGTACCCGCATCAGGTATCATCAGTGAAGAGATACGTGCTGCTGCTGGTACTGCTAAAATATTCCTTTCGCCTGGGATGCTTGATAACAGCGAGGAGGAGGACGAAAGTGAGGAGATCGGAAGTAGTGAAGATGCGAGGGGCAGGGTCGGCTGTATTCTTGTTGTTGATGATGAATATGGAAAGAAATTAATCGCACTGTCGGTTGTGATTCTAGTAGTGGCACCTCCTCCAACAGCGGTCTCGTCGTTTTCGTTTGGCCCCCGTCGAATGATATGCCTACACAAGTCCCTACGGCCCTTCCTGAAAAATCTGTTGAAGTATGCCCTTCTGTTTCGACCCTGGTTGATTCGTTCAAAGCCATACATATTCAGCTGCCTCTGAAAAGAAGCTATTCGACTTGTGCTGAAGTATCGTGGCATCAATTCAGTAACGAACTTCTCAGGTTGATGGACAAGGAATGCGGTTCCGTTTTCGATAAACGAAATGATACTCTCGTTGCCCTCCCTTTCCGCTTCTTCTAGGATTCTATGAAGCTTGAAAGGGAAACTCTCGGTGGTCGGGAGGAATGGTTTTGCCTCTGCTCCACCAGACAGTGGTGCTGGTGCTGAAGAGGAGCTTCTTGCTGCAGCGGCTTCATGGGTCTTCGATGGCCGACGAAAAGAGAAACTTGATTCACCACCAGAAAAAGAGGACGAAGGGGCGGCTTTGCTCGTGTCCACCACCTTTGTTGTCACCGGCAAAGAAGCGGCCACCGCGGGTGGGGGTGCTGGCGCAGCTTCAGAAGACGAAGAAGATTGCTGCTCTAAGGAGAACGATGTGCCACCAGAGGCACCAACCGAAGGAGCGATAGCCCTGCCTCCTCTTCTTGACTGTGCTGGTTTTCTTTCTTGCTTGTTTGACGTCATACTAGTAGTAGGCATGACCCCATCGTCCTCTTTGTGCTGTGGCTTACTGTGTTCCTCGTCCCCCTCGTCGGCACTCCCCTTCTTCGTGTTGTCCTTCTTGGTTCCATAAGGATCTTTGTTGGGGGGTCTTCCTCCTCCCAGCCTTCGCTTGGTATTCTTGCTCATAGTGCTAAGGGTACTCAATGACTGATCCTCTTCTGGTGCTTCGTTTTTCGCGTTGAGGGCAGACGATGATCGACCGCCGATCGTAGAAGGAGTCAGAATGCTCTTTAATTCAATCTTGTGATCATCGTTTGATTCTTCCTGCAGCTGGTATCCCTCCTTGCCCTTTTCGTCCCCGGGCATCTCGTTGTGTCGTTCCCTCACAAACAAGTAGACGGCGGGGTTGCGTCTCCCGGCGCTGGTACGTCAGTAGGCGAATAATGACGATGAGAGGAAGAGGAGTAGCACAGGGGCTGGCTTGCTCCTGCTGTACGAAGAAGTATCTGCACCGTTTCGACTCTGAGTGGTGCTGCTGATTCTTCAAAAGCCGTCCGATTGTGATTATATTCCATACACCTCTCAATTTATCTGCCGGTAGTATTAGATGGAGATATTAGTTGGGGCATGCGCCTCGATTGGCAATCGTTGCTTCTTCCGATTGCCAAAGTGTGGCGTGCCTTGTTAACGATGATCTACTACAGTACTACTATCCACGCGAGGAATAGTGAGCCCACCAACGATGAATATGAAAAGGAATTCAATGATCTTGGGTGCCAGCACACAAACTGCTCGCTGGCGGCGGCCTGCTGTGGTGGGGTTTGTACTGAGGACGAAGCAGATAAGATGATGACGGGGTCAATCAATGAGAGTAGCGGGTAATCGTCGTGGCCGATCGTTCAAACCTTTCATTGCTCGCGCTCGAACCTACGATACTTGATCTTGTTTCGTACCTTCAACGACATGGCTTTATGTATATTAATAGCAGCTTCAACTTGCATGCAACACGGTGTATTCCTGCACTAAAGCTGTACTGGAACTGGCTATCGACACTTTTGGGAGAGTGAAAATTACTTCATGCTAGGAAATATCAAAAGAGGAAAATCAATTGCCCTGAATTAAATAACGGCTCAAATATATAAAGCGATTATTTTAAATGTTGACGATGAATATATGCGTATTGGATCAGAAACGAGATAGAAGGCGATCCCTACCACGCCAACAGAACACCCCTTTAAGTTTGAGAACTGACTACCGCTGGATAGGTGATTTCAGGAAGTTCAATGTCCAGCACTTTCCTACAAATTGCTGATTATTATTGAGTTTAACGGATTACCGTAGTAATTTTGTGTGTGTAACATTTAATGTCAAACCTTCGTTGTGATCATAAATGTTTATCTGGCCTTCTTCTACGTTTCGCAAGCGGTAATGAAGTTCGATTCTCTTCTTGTGCCGTCTGCGCGCCGCAGCTTTCTTTTTTCTTCCATCGCGCGTGATGAACAAGTTTGGTTCGGATCGATGTTTGTTGGATGCGCTGAATGAGTTTTGATTGGGCGAACGCGGACAAGTAAAACTCTGTCTGTCCGTATCTCCGACCGACGCGACGGCGCGGACGGACGGCAAACGAATTTGTGTGATGTCACCGCCACAATTGAACAACCTCAGCCCATTCCCATCACTCATCACACACGCGAGGCAAAAAGAACAGCAACAACATGCCTTTAACATAGACACGATACGGAACCTTTACCGTCATCGTCGGCCTATCCTTTAGTCTCTCTCCGATTGATCATCACCAACTATGACGCAACGTCGTCTGGAATCATGGTTGTCGGCGCTTATCTTATTTTCCTTTACGTTGCTGCTGATTTTGCCCTTGCGGCTGTCCGAGGCATGGATTCTGCCGTCAGCAAGCGGAGCGACTCCTCTTGGAACAAGGCGCTTGCCATGCAATCAAGGGCCCCGCTGTGCCCCTCCGCCTTCTATTCGGACGATCACTCCCTTGTCCATGGCATTAGTCCCTTTGCCAGTGGACGAACTTGAAGATCTACTTGACGTGGGCCCTCCATCAGGATTGCAATACGCAGTCTATGCGGGTCGAACTAAACGAGAGAAATACAACAGACTTTTGGAATCATCGATTGTCACTTTCCTCGGTGTATTCTTTTCCTATTTTATGAGTTTTGTGGTGGGGGGTTTTGTGTCAACGATCCTCGGTGGGATCTTTGGCTTTTGGGGTTTTCTTTCGCCCGATTTCAAGGCAAGGCAGCGCAACTTTGAACTCTTGGGTGGAAGAGCGTTAGTTGACCCATGGTCAGTGGATGTATATGAGGAAGAAAACAAGCAAGGCCTATACGGGTCGTTGTTTCTGGGGCGTGTGGTCGATGTTTGTGTAGTAGAAGACGCGTCAGATGTGCAAGAGTATGATCTTGCTGAGTTTGATGACTACACAATGGACACGGATGAGCTGGAGCAGCTAGCGGGCACACCATATCTGATTCGCGTACGAGTCAGTGACAATGAGGATCGAACCCTTCAGATTCATGCTCGAATGTGCGAAGATTACCTGGATATCGAGCCCGGAATGCCAGTTGTTGCCATTCTATTTAGCAAGTCGCAGTCGTTTTCATCGCTGGCAGCTCTGACAGATTTTTGGGTACCAGACGCGAATTGTTGGGTAGGTGACTACCCATATCTCAATCGCGTCGAGGTCGAGGCCCTTCTCGAAGCTGATGACAGGTTATGGGATACCTTGAGGGAACAGGGGCGGGGGAGATACACGAAGGACGCGCTTCAGGACACTAGTGGAAGCGACCGCTATTATGAACAAAATGACGAAAAGGTCAAGATACGAAGGAGACGAAGTTATTGAGGGTCTATCATCCGCTTAGGGGGCCCTTGTCGGGCAGTTCAACTTTGCCTGCCATTGCAGTCTTCAATTTGACCTTCCCGTTCAGGCGGCTTGGGAGATGTGCGTAAGTCGGCGAGAGGTTCTCGCTGGTCATTATAGTATAGTTTGTATGACAACTTTTGGAAGTCACTTTATCTTGAATAAAGTTTTGAACTGTTTCGTCAGCGTTTGGATCGTCGTATCCAGCTTGAATGCCACCCCACATGACGCAGCCGCTCGTCTTGTCGACGGTGGCATGCTCGTAGGTGAAATCGAGAAAGCGATGAATCTTCTCTGCCGGTGCAAACCCGTAGATGGTCATGGAATGGATCATCAAGTCACCTAATCTTCTGCGATAGATCATTCCTTGACGATCGACAAAATGCAGGAATTTCTGCACCCCGGGGCTCTGAAAAAAAGGGACCTTGGCGACGAAAAAATTGTTGTAGACACCACACATTTCCAAGCTAACATCTCGGATGGGTTCTGGCGACCCTTTCGCAGTCCGCCACAGTTTCCAAATCCGCTGAGTTACCTGCATCTCGTAGGCGCAGAGCCGAAATCCGTAAAAATAGTCATTGGTCTTCATGAAATCGAAAACGTCGTATCGAATGGGAGAGTGGAGAAAAGAGTCCTCGTCAAAGCGCATAATATACTCGTACTTGCAGCCCGTGTGCTCGCCATAGTCCATAAAGAATTGCCAGATGTCGATGGCAAACCAGTGCATCATACGACGGTATCCCTCGGAGAACAATGGATAGGCATACCACTCCAATGGATTGTCGTTCTTGTGCCAGCTAGGACGCCTCCAATATTTTGTCCCATTCAAGTCGACGAGAAGCAACATGCCCCCGACCTCCTTCCCGAAACGCTCCTCAAAAGCATCGAGATCCTTCCGATCAAACTCAGCCGTGTGAAAAATAATCACGTCGGTATTGTTCTTGTTGTTGTCAATCGAGAGATAATTCTGGTTCATAAGGTCAATCGATCGGAGAAGAAAGCCGTAGCTATCGCGATCATAGGTAGAATGTTTCTTCTGCGCCAAATAAACTATGGCGTTTCTGCGGCAGGTTCTCTGGTCATCGCCCTTTACCACGGTTGCATTGACTACCTGGTCTGCAGGATCAATGTCGTTCAAAAGAGCTACCGGAGACTTGTTCGTGGTTCCCAGAACATTTCTTGCAAGAACTTCGAATTGTTCAACACTCATGTGATCAGGATCCTCCCAGTTGACACTGTTATCGTGAAGCGTGGGATTCAAATAGATCGCGGCTTCCGACAAAGTGCTGTGTCCATGCAACAACAGTTGGCACTTCGACATTGCCAGCACGTCAACAAGTGCCTCGCTGTTTGTGCGATGGTGCTTTTCCAGCCAGTGGATTGGCCATTTAGATGTCGAGCGAACGACATACGTGCCTTGAGTCCGGATGGTTCGTTTGATCTGCACCGGATACCGTAGTTCGATGTGCTCAAGCACACTGTTCGAGTCGGTAGCAACATAGATGGTGTCGCCACCGGCTCGAATGAAGGCGTTGATATAGTCTCGAAACTTGTTGACAGGGAATTTGGAACGGTACTTGTTCTTGCCTTTGTCACTGTTTCGGAGATGCATTGCCAAGCAGGGGAGGCTGGTTTCGTTCACGGGGTTGACCTCATTCGCGCGCTGTACCAGTCGAGGATGGAATTTGAAATATTTCTTAACGAGCTCCGATGCCTTTCGTCGCTGAGGTTCGATCCATTCCTTTAGCGTCATATTCTCAGGTTTCCAGATATCGTCAGGGACATCATCATTTCGCCAAGCTCTAATCGCCCAGGGTGCATGAGAGTAGATACCTGGCATTATCATGTCCGCGGTCATCGACACGATTGGTTTACCCTGACAAGATTTATCACCAGGAGCGAAATCGGAGACCTGCTGAAAGTAGTGAGTCCAAATACCGTCACCAGGGAGGAAGATCGTCGAAAGTGGCGGTTTGGATATCCTCACTGGCTTATCAGGATAGGTCAACGACCCGTTGACACTGTTCGAAACAATTGCGATTGTGAGCTCGTTTGTCATACCAGCAATAGTCACTCCGGGCCCTACGTCATGAACCTCTTCATCGTAGATATACTCAGATTCGTTTCCAAGATGAACCCAAGGCTTCAGATTGTGTTGTTCGGCGTAGTAAAGTTGATTCAAGACGGATGTAAAGAATGCCGAACCAGCCGCTGCCTTGACACCAACATGCGAAATGAGAAGTATTCCATCGACACCGTTGCAAGCTTGATGAGACGTTGCAGAAACCGCCGCGATGGGCTCGACTTTCCACCAATCAGTGGGACGCTGCTCATGGTAAATCTTCGTGGCATTTTCGCCGTTGAGAACTTCTTTGATCAGCGTTCCGAATTCGGATGGATTGAGATGATCTGGATCTTCGAGGTTTACTGAAGTATAATGCAGATCGACGTTGATCCAGATGCTTGTTTCGGTGACAGCACTGAGCCCATGTATCATGAATTGACATTGTGACAGTGCCAAAATCTCAATGAGAATTTCAGTGTTGGTTTGATGATGAGAGGCAATGTCAAACACGGCCTGGTGGTCATTGGATCGAACAATGTCATCGCCAATGGACCGAATTTTGTTTTGTAAATATTTGGGCCAGTGACTCTGCACGTGTTCCATAACTTTGGAAGAATCGGTAGCCAAGTACACCCATGATCCCCCCGAATGAACGAACGCCTCGACAAAGGGAAGAAACTCGTCGGTTTGAATTTGTCGACGACCAGCCGCCTTGTCCGACTGCCGAATATGAATCGCCAAGCACGAGTTCTCCAGCGAGCAATTGGGATTGATCCGCTCCGCCTTGTCTCGAATGAACGGTAGAAATCGAATATATCGCACCAGGACATCGTGCGCCAAGTGTCGCTGAAGCTCTAGCCATTCATGAAGAGGTATATGAGGCTTGGTGATATAGTCTGGAAGATAGGTATATCTCCAACAACGAGGTGCCCACGGTGCAAAGCCATGAACTCCTGGAGTCACCTGGTACAGGTCCATTGTTACGAGTGGTTTGTTCCGACAAGATGCATCCCCGGGCACAAAATCGGACACTGGCTCAAAGTAATCCTCCCAGACACCGTCACCAGCAAACCGAAATGTTTTGGGCTTTAGTTTGTCAAAGTTTGTAGCTTCTCCTGGGTAGGCATCCCTCCAATGTCCATTTGGTCGTTCCACGTAGGAGATCTTTAGGCCGTCCATCATCTGAAACGAGACACCAGGTCCACTACCATGGACCTTGGGATCATAAATGACGTAGCTGACATTGTTTAGGTACACCCATGGCTTGAAATTGTACTTTTCGGCCCAAATGAGCTGACCAATGACAAATTGGAAGAAAATGGTGCCCGCTGCCCCTCCAATGTCACCCTTCTCAATATGATAGATTCCTCTATATCCTTCGCAGGCATGATTTGTCGGTAGGCGACCATTGACGGCGAAAGGGGTAGATGGTACGAGCAGAGTAGTAGTGGCATTATGATTGGTAGGTGGAGAAATGGCCTCCAAGGATTTTCGAAGTCGATCCTCTGATTGAGCCACGATTCGTTGGTGTCCCCAGAAATTCAAGAGAAATAAGCTTGTGGCCGTCAGTCCACAGAAAACGAAAAATACAAGTTTTTTCCGGCGCTGTTGTTTTCTCCCGCTTCTCGTCGGTGTACCCGTTGCTCGTGCTGATGAATCCAAATTCAATCTAGTATTATTTCCGCGACCCCCAGTGGCGATGTGCTTGTTGCTGCGATGGGATAACATTCTGTCTATGGGGCAGATCCTAGCGCATAAGCGAATGGCTGCACTCGAAGATTTTACGGCATTCTCTCACTTTCAACGACAGATTCAGGGTAATGATCCAAGTGCAGAATCAGTCATACGCCACGTAGATGTCGTTAGCACATAAGAATGTAATAGATAATTGAAACGATATACCGGGCCTTTTGGTCTTGGGAGTAGAATTGAGGCCCCACAGATGCAATAGTTGTTCGTCGCTGCGTCCCTTTCTCTCTCGTGTCGTTGCCAAAAATCTTTTTGAGCGGTCGTCACCGCGAGCCCAATTAGTCGGGCGGGTCATTGCCTACCACCATCATCACCGCGCAGCGCGGGCGTAGCAGAGCCAGCCGGTCATTTTGTTCAATGGATCAATAGAGAGAGTTATTCATAAGAACAAGCCCTTCAAGATTTCTTCAAGATGATGTCAAGGTGGTACCAGTACTTTATTCCAATGACTATTTTGAATAGCCTCGTATGAGTGGCTGCAGTGTGTTGCACTTGACTTCTTTGTCTTCCTTTGGTCCTTCGCCACAGCGAACATCAAATGCATTATGGCCCCTCACTCGATGATGTGGCAAGGGAAGAAAGATGCAAGGAGCGAGGAGCAGATGCAAGGAATCCGAGTCCCGAAATTCTTAACCGAACCCTCGATCACTGGAGCAGTCGATCCCCTCACGTCCCATTGACAGTGTGCTTCGTCGCGGCGATGATCCGAGAGAAATAGAGCGAGGGCGAGACACGGAACATGTTCGCATAGTTGCCACACCTCTATTCCTTTGAAAGCCATTTTGCTTTGTCCCCAGCAGGTTGAGGACGACGACGACGGCTACAATAATCGATGATGTCGACCATGGTAGTAAACGAAACAAGCATCACGACACACAGTACCACTACGGGGTCAGGGACGGGATCGGGTAATACAACTGATGGGTCCAACAGTAAATTGGCACCGTCAGAATTGTTCTTTCAGTATCGTGTGAACAAAGATTCAGTGTTTCAGAATAATGAAGATTTCGAAGCTCTTCTTCAAAATGGGCTTTCGGCCTTGGCATCTCAGCGGGATCTTTTTGAGGTTTGGCAGGAAAAGACTAATGGGGAATTGTGCGATTGGATCTGGCAATCCATCTCCAATCCTGCTGCCACTGACAACGAGGGAATTCCAGTGAACCAGAAATTCGTGCCCCACACGGTCGAATACGAGTGGTGGATGGGGACTCAATTCCTAGCCCAAACCTTGCCGAAATTATCCCCTTTTGAAATTCATAGCGTTGCTACACAATCCAGTGTTTTTACAGAAGGTTCGCAGTCACATTTGGCTCTGTGCTTACTTCTTTCCGTGTATGCCTTGCGACAATGTCCAAGTCCCATTGAACAACGATGGAAACGATGGCAGAGTTTAACTTGTGAGACAATCAGGCTGTTTCAAAATTATGGAGCTGAAACTGGATCTCAGGCTGTACCACTTTGGATCCAACACATTGTTCCAACCTGTCAACAGGTCATGAACGAGTTACCCCCAGAAGCACTTCGATTGGCGCTCCTTTCGGGCTTGGTGGGAACGACTTCGGTGCTAGTCGTTAAGGAGTGCGAGTATTCCAAGCAAGTTCAGTCTGCTTCGCTGCAACTCTTGCAACTCTTGAACACGCGGCAACTCTTGAACACAGCTCGAAGTATCGTGGCCAAGGCAGGCGAAACGGAGGAGTGGATGTGGTCCAACCCGTGGCGGTCCAGGGATTCGTTTGCTGGGGAAGAAGATGACGATATTGCATTCGAAAACAACAAGGACAATATCGCGTGGTGGAACCAAGCAGCTCATCGTCACGAGAAAGTGGCGGGGATGGATACAGCCTGGGACGAGACTGGCATCTCCCTCTTGGCGATAATGGCGTTTGATGATCGACCCCTAACTTTGACGCCAACTTATACCTGGAACACCTGGTTCCCACACGTCGCCACCCTGTTCAAAGCGTCAACTGAGTTCCCGTATTTGGAAAATCTTCCAGTTTTGCTACTGGAAAAGCTTTTCGAAGTTGTCCCAGAAAAGTCCCTGCCGACCGTGAGCTCAGCATCCAAGAAGGCGGACGCCCCTTACGAGACGTTCCAGCTTCTTTCGAACAGGATCGTGGGTAAGCCACAAAAGAAAGGAAGCAAGAAGTCGAAGAAGGAATTGGAACTTGAAACCAAGACGCGATCAGAGCGCATTGTTGGGGTTATGAAATCGCTGTTGAATCGGTACCCGTCGATCAACCAAATTAAGATTGTACGCAAGTTGGTGCATGACTGCCCGCATCCTGGCTTACAGGCCAAGTTTATGGACCTCATGCGACCGCTCGTTTTTGACGAAGAATGTGCTGAGGCTTTCTGGTCGTACATCGGCTCTTTTATGAAGGACCTACTCGGCCATATGGATGAGGGCAAGGACGAACTCTTTAACACCGGCGACTTGATCGAGAAGGTTGAGATCTACGTTGGTGCCACCACCATGATTCAACTCTGGTGCATCAGGAAGAAACGGTTACCCAAAAAGATCAAGGGGACTCCTCTGTCCAAGTTCTACAAGATTTTGAAGCAATCCATTGCGACCTGGATGAAAGATCAGCACGTCATGCCGCCGAATGATTACTATCGGCTTTATCTGTTGGAAGGTGCACTTCAACAGGTCTTTCGTATACTCAAGGAAGCTAGACAACGCAAACGAGGTGGTCAAGGCGATGAGGCCTTGAACGATTCCTTGGCATCTCTAGGAGACTACGAATCTACTCACACTCACTTAAGCAGCTACAATGATGGCGACTCCAATTCAAAAGGATCAGGAAGTGAAGGTAAAGGAAAGGAAGAAGAAGCCATCGTCGGGGATATAGATATCTTCTCATGAAGATCATAGATATTGTAACTGATGCTAACGTGAGTTTGAAGACCAAAGCGGAAACATTTTACTTGCACCGGATGTGTTTGGTTGGAACGCGATATACCTTTTGTAGCTAGAGAGTGAGCTCACTGGAATGTAAAGACGAAATCTAGAGGGCATATGAGCCTCCTCTAGAGAGCTATCTCAAGCATGAACCCTGCCCAACTGATTCTCTGAGACGTTGCTCCAGGTACTTCGGATTCCAATAGGTGAGAGCCACTTTGTAGAAGAGAACGCAGCCCACCTCTTCAACCTTTGGGAAGTCCTTATAAGATGCATCTAGCTAGTTGGAAGAGGAAAGCGTTGCCCGAATTGTGAAACACTAATGCTATTAACAGCTTCAGCGAAGCACCTACTGCTAGCGAGATGGCGATGAAATTCAACGAAAACGACCGAGGCCGTGATCATCAACGATGAAACACGGCGCAAGCCGCAAGCACGGCTCAAAGCTATATTGCTCTTACACGCAGTTCTAATTTAGATTGCTTTTGCCAATACAACACCCTCAAATTTGTCTTGGAACCACTTGATCGAATCTTCCTTGGTAATCTTGTGGTTGAATCCAACCTTAGTTCGACGAACCTTTCTTTTGGAAACTCGAGCTCCCGCTCGAGTCAGGCAGACAAAAAAGTCCATTCCGTAAATACCGGTGGTGGGATCGTACTTGATACCAAGATCGATGTGCTCGTTGATACCGAATCCAAAGTTTCCGGTATCAGAGAAGTTCCCTTGAAGAAGTTCGTACTCCTTGACCTTCAAACCACGTTCCAGAATCTCAAGGGCCTTCTCTCCACGAACAGTCACATGGACGGCGATCTTTTCATTACGTCTAATTCCGAAACTACGAAGGGTGTATCGGGCCTTCGAGTAGACAGGCTGTTGACCCGTCAGCTGTTCCAACACACGAGCAGCGCGTGTCAATCTATCACCACTTTCACCTACGCAGCAGTTCAAGATCAGCTTGTCGACCTTGATATCCCGCATGGGGTTGACCTTAGCTTCCGACATGGTGATTAGAGTTGCTTCAAAATCAAATGATGCGGCAAGTGGTTTACCTTCAGCTTTCTTGTTGCCCCTTCAGCATGGTGGGCTTGGGTTCGACGTCGGGTGCATGCACTGAAACGACGGTTGCCAGTGGAACGTCCAACCAGTACTGAAGTCTACGTGCGTCCGATGATGTTTACCTCTTACTAAGAAAAAATCTCTGTTGAAACAGGCGGCTGTGCTCTACTTGGTGTTCGAGTTGATCGATCAAATTTAATGAAGATGATGTAATCGATCTGGTCGACACGCGGAATATTTTTCTGTTGGCCTACATGCATTTTTTACGCTCCTCTATTTTGAGAGAACATTCTTTTACGATTTCCTACTAGTTCATAAATGGCTCACTGATGGAGGTTGCTGGGGGTTGAGCTACGAATCGTCAATTACTTCTACGCTCATTTCTTGCCATCCTGAGTGGAAGCTTCAAGGACGTTTGTGTGGCCAAAGGCCAAAATAGTTTTCGAATCTTGCAGACGAGCCCCAGCAAGGTAGCGCCCATGCGATTTTAGAACCTTAACATCAACTCCTACCAGTATTGAAAATTATAAAACCTAGACAACACATGGCTATATGTCTTTCTAGGAGACGCAGCAATGCACCTACACTTGGGACGTCGAGCAATCGTGGGGCGTGGACGAATATGAAATTTGTTCAGGATCGTGGAATATCCAAGAAATCCACGAGGCTGGCATAAGGCGCGTTGACCATCGTGCTACCCAGTGGAGTGACTGTGAAATGAGGGATCCGTAGGTATCTTTGGACGGAGTGCCTTCAACGAAACAAGCTTTCAAGGAAAGAAAAATACGCAGTCATCTCACAAGAGGCTTGTTTGAGTGGATCGAGGATCGACCTGGTTTCACAAGATTCTGCACTGCAACCAATCGTTCATCTCGTTACACCATGATGAAGCCAGGACTTCGCTGTATCTTTCATTGGTTGCCTCTATTGTCGGGTGTCGCCGCAAGCGATTTGTCGCTGTTAACGTCTTCTCTCTTTGAGATAACATTGATCGCTACGCCGACAGCATTGCAGTCAAGCGCTGCAGTAAAGTTGCAGCTTGCTATGAGATCTTCTCTCTTCCAATCTACCTCTGTAACGAGCACATTTGACGATGTATTCGACATTGACATTGTCCTCCAAAAGATGCAATGGGCAGAGGAAGAGGAGACTACGAGCGTCCAGTTCCAGGTCCATGTCACCTTCTACCAAGAAAGTGAGACGGTATCCCTGCCTTCACGGTACTCGCTCGACAATCTCATCGCACGGACGTTTTCCCAGCCTTCCACAAAGTCGGGTTTTATCGTTCAGCTCGGGCTGCAAAAAGATCCAAGATTGTCAGCAGTCGAAGACGTGTCGATTCAGCTGGTGATCCCAAGGGACGACCTTGAAGCCGAAGGCTTCGATTCAGAAGAAAGCCAAACTTTCTCAACTCTCGATGCTGTCCTTATCACTACAAGCTCCGCTATATTTGTTGGCATACTATGCATAGTATACGTACAGCATCGAGCTCGTGAACGCTTTGACGAAAGCGTCCTTGACCTCGATACCCGTAAAATGCGGAGATCAAAGTCTCAAGAAATTGACTTGGAACAGAGTCCCCAAGATGCGGAACTGATGGATGTCACTCCGAAAGTTGATGAAACGGCATCAATGGACTCGGACGGGCATTTTTCGAAAGAAGGAGAAAAGAAAGAGCAAGAAGTGACCAAGATTGATGATTCCACAGGCCCACCAGAGACCAAGGAGGCGCAGAAGGTCGCTGCTCGCGCCAACATGCAAATCAGCCCGCCGGTGTCGCCAGAAGCTTCGGTGCCATCATCTCCCTCGGAAGTGAGTCCTACCACACGCTGTAGCTCCACAGCATCGTCACCACTCCCCAGTTCCCACGCTATGGCATATCTTTTGGGAGTACCTACCCCATCGACGTTCCCAAACAAAAAATCGCCCGATCACAGCTCGCTTACAGCTCGCTTGTTGCGTCTACCATCCGTAAACTCTGGGAGCGAATCGAAACACAAGAAGTCGTCCAGATCATTTGCCTCGGCCCCTGCCAACCTCTACGCCACAAGTCCATCCTCTGTTGCCAGCACACCGTCTCGAGACGGCGCAAGGTCGGTCCGGTCGGTGCGATCAGTACGTTCGGTCAGGTCGCTTCGATCCATTCGTTCAGCAGCTGGACTGTATGATGTAGTCGAGTATCCATCTATGGAGACTTCAAGCACGCGTTCTTCGAGCAACGTGACAGATCTTGCGGTTATTACTGAGCAAAACATCCTTCTCGCTGCATCCGAAGACTTTGAAAACAATTGGAAGATTTCGGAGAAGATGGCAGAAGATGACGACGACGATAACAGCGCGAATGATTTATTTCACGTCGATGTCGATCAACACAGTAGCCTTGAAGACAATCAAAGCCGAATGAGCGGTTTGTCAGCTGTCTCGGATTGGATGAAATCGATTCGGGTTGTGGGTGGCTCGGTCGATTCGAGGACCTCGGAAATGTCGAAATCGTCCGCGGAACATTCTTCGGTGGAGCCACGATCGATACAAGGGAAAGATCCAGGGTCGTTGGACCAGCTATCACTTGAGCAATCCTTGGCCACGTCCTTGGTCGACATCTAGAGACAAGAAAGGCTCATCGTCGAGAGAATATGTTTCGTCCCTCGGCGTTGGCTCATCGTTTTTCTGGATCTTTGAAAAGATACGGTACCTATTAATAGTAACTATGTATCTTACCTATGTAGTTATTTATCGGACACGTGGCACACGTGGCCGTGCACCGCCATCGATCTCCAACCCATCATCATCGCGCGTGCCTAACGTTTGTTCACAGTTTTTGTGATGCCGACCCATCAACTCACACGACGGGCTCCGATCCACCTCCATCGAGCAGCATAAAAGGCATGCACCACTCCCATTGACATTCTGTAAACACTTTTGAGTAAACCATGTTGGTCTGAGACCCCAGTTTACCCACGATCTAAAGAAAATGAAGCGCCAGCGGCCCCGAGTTCTGAACATTGTTGGGGCTTGGATACTTCCTTTCTTTGCCTTGCTTGCAAGCTGCCGAGATTTTCAACATGCCACTGCCCTGATATCGTCACAGTTCGGATCCTACCGCAGCCCTGGTCAGAGACATGATGCTAGAAGCAATCGACGACTGCAGGCTGAAAGTTCTTCTAGCAGCGATGAGACGAGACGGTTGATTGAAGCACAGCAAAAGCAGATCGACAAACTTCTGGAGCTTCTGTCCAACAAAGCATCATCGGAGACGGACTCATTTTCAGGTTCGAGCCGAGGTCAGGGTGCCCAGGTCTCCTTGCCTCCACTCAAAGTTATGCTCTTTATTGATGGGACGTGGCTTTATTATTCGTTGAACACGAGAGATGAAGCAGTGTGTCCGATACAAAAGAAGTTCGGTGTGGGATGGCAGCGCCACTACGCCGTTGACTGGAAAATGTTGCCCCGAGTCATCGGCCAAGCTTTGCAAGAGCAAGACGCGCATCAGGGATGGATGCCCACATTCAAAAATCAGCAAGCTCAGGGTCGTCCCGTCGAAGTTGTACGGGTGTCGGTCTACACTTCCTTCCGAAGTGACACACCCAAAACCTCGATTCGATACCAAATGTTTCAAGACATGATCCAGGCAAAATATGACGTTTTGATGTTGGAGACGATAGGACATAACGAAAAGTGTGTTGATATCCAGTTGGCAGTAGACATGCTGCACTACGCAACGGTGCCAGATGCATACGACGTCGCGGTGCTGTTGAGCGGCGACAAGGATTTCGTTCCAGCCATGGTCCGTACCAGACAAAAGGGCCGCCGTGTTGCCCTCGCCAGTGTGCGAGGATACTCCGCCACCCGAACTTTTTACGATACTCCAAACATCAAGGACTTTGACGTCATATGGTTAGATGATTACCTAGATCAGATCATCAAGCCCAAGACGGACTCTCCCCGTCTGTGGGGAAATCGACCGCAGCCTTTGATTTCTCCATATACGATTTCGAAGATCATTGCTGATTTTATCGAAGCCTCCGGGGCGCCAAGCATATCTTCCCGAGATATTGGAAGGTACATCAAAACAACTATGGTAGGAGATCGCTGCATCCTCGACGAAGTGAAAGAAATATACGGAGGGTTGTATCAATTCGTAACCCTTTCAGAGATTTTTACGGTGGATACATCCGCACCGGTCCGGGATTTCTGGGTCGGATTGGACCCAAAGGTATCTATAAAGGAAGGCCTAAAAAAGCTCAAGCAAGAAAAGGAGCTCGTTGGCGCTGAGATGGAGTTCTTTGCTTCCTACTCGGCCAAACGTCTGCGCAATAAAGCGAAGTACTACGAGTACACCTTGCAGGGTCGTGGTGATGATGCTTCCGTAGCCATGGAAGTTCCCGACTACAACGATCTTCTCGTCGAAGATCTCAAAGACATTTGCCGGGAGAGAGGCCTCAAGGTTTCCGGCAAGAAGTCGGAATTGATTGAAAGAATCATCGCCAGCGACGAAGCGGAGAAAACGGAGAAGCGTTTGCCACCACGAGTAGAAGGGTCTGCTGAGTCTTCTAAATACTTGGAATCGCTTCTGTTGGAGTATCTACATGCTAAAGGAGGGCATGCTAGTTCGAGAGACGTCGGGCGCTACTTGACTGCCAACAAACCCAGCTCTGTCAAAATCAAAAACGAAGAGGGCGTGAAATCAGCTCTTGAAGAGCTCAAGAAAGTTTATGGTAGTGTACGTCAATTTATTGCTCAGTCGCCGAAGTTCATAGAAGAATCAATCGAAGAAGGCGATGAATACGAATTCTTGGTCCGAGCTGCCGGTTGATACAGGCCGCCATCATATCGACACTCATTTGCGGTATACTACCTCCACTTCACGAGGTTGAGTCTGCGCGCTGAGAAATCCAAGATGCTCCACCAAAAAGTCGGGCTGATAGCCAGTGTTGGATGCCGGCGTTGTGGTTTGCGAAGTTTCGTCTTCAGGATCCCAATAAGATTCCGCTACTGAATCCATACTTTCAATGGAATCTTGAAAGGAATCGACAGTTAGGCTTCGGGTGAATGGATAACGGAGTTGCTGCTGTACCGGTGTACCGTTGAGGTGGGTGGAGCGTTGAAGGTTAGCCTGAGAGGCTTGCTCCTGGGGAATTCCATTCTTGTCCTTCCTAGCAGTATTTTCGTCGTCCTCTAGATCTTCTTGTTGTGCAAAGTAGAACTTGCGTCCTTTCCACCAGGATACTAATCCTAGTAAAGGTCGAAAACCTCTCTTGGTCATCTTCTTTCCCTTGTTCACCATGTTTGTTACTGCTACTCTTTGTAGATAGAAATAGGGTAGGCGATCTCGGTGGATTGCAAATAAAATTGTGATCTCGGCAGTTGCATTTCCAACCAGGCATTCCGTTTGATACGAACATCTTGTTCGGAGATGGTTTGCAGTGCAAACGAATGACCGGAGAGGTTGGAAGTCGGTTGGATCTGTGTTGAGGCGGCCCATCCCAGCCAGCGTGGGAAAAATCAGTCATTTTTTCGTTTCCACGCCGCGCTGCACGTCCAAGGAGTCGTCCATCAAAAGACGATTCCGACTTGCGCGTCCGTGGGATAGTCTTGCCCTACTCCTTCTGCGAATCATTTATAGAATTGCAAAAAGGGATTCGTCAAGGCGTTGGAGTATTTTTTGTTGGAATTTTCCGATGAATAAGGACTGCAGTGGTACAGTATCGGATCCAGTCGCTCGATGTGATACAAATGACAGGCAGGACCCTGTGATATGATGTTCTAACTTAAAAGAATGGTATGTAAACCGTTTGCTATGGAAAGAAAGGAACGTCCCCGCCCCGATGCAGTCGTCATCGCGATATCCTCCTTCCCGATGCAATGCAATACACGCGACCTGCTGCCTACATGGTAAGGGACGCCCTCCGACTCTTTGGCTTCTTGGTTTTATCCTTCTTTTCGCCTTCCTTTTTGGAAGGCCTGCGCGGTTTTTCTTTCTCCCCTCCTTTCGATCTCGAAGACGACGACACCTTGGAATTGTTAAAGTCGTTGCTGGCTCCACCAAAGATGTCGCTTGAGAAAAATCCATCCGTGTCCACAAACAGTTTGTCGTCCACACCCTTGGATCCCGGCTCGTCAAAGGCGGGCCAGCCACTGGAATCGCCCCCGCTACCTCCCCAATCAATCTCCTGATTGGCAGGTTTTTCCTTTTTCTTTTTGCCGGCACTCGAAACACTCGCGCCCGGGCCCGGAACGGGAACTTGATCAAACTTTGGCGCCATGGGATCCGAATCTAGTTCAAAGTCATCTACTTCTTGCGCCGCCAGTGCTGTCTTTCGTCCCTTCTTCTCCTTGACGGCTGTTTTGTTCCTCGTCTGCTGCTTTACCTTCTTACCTTGATCTGCTAGACTCGGCAACTCCGAGGGGAGTTTGGAAGCACTCGGCGAAGTAGGAAAGAAGGCTGTCGCCGGTTTCTTTGGCGAAAAGTGTTCCATATAGTTCTTGTCCTGCTTGGGCGCCGCTGGCGTGCCGTAGTCGCTGGACTGCAGTTTTGCCATGGCTTGCTGGTAGTTGAGACGACGCTGCGCTGCCGCACCGCCTGTCTTGGCAATAGCTCTCCGAGTCGCCCCGGGTTTGACTTGACTCACCAAGTTCTTTTGCTTGGGGGCGAAGCCTGCGCCTCCGATCGCCCCCGGAGGCCTCGAAGGGTTTGACGGTCCCAGACCTATGTGCATGGGGGGCAAGGCGCCAGGGCCTCCATTGACATCTTTATAGAATTCCTCTTCCATGACCTGCTGCCTAGTCATGACTGTAGGTGTCGTCAAATCACTCACTACGGAGATGTCATCGGAATAACCGGGCCCGATCTTGGGGTAATTGTCGTCGTCGTCCATGACATCGTCTAGGGAGGGGGGCGCGGCTTTCTTGGCCGGTTGTGCTTGCTTTTGAGCTGCAAGACTTGCCAGTGCCCGAAGTTCAGGGCTTTTCAGCGCTGCCAGAATTTCCGGGGAGTCCGCTTGTGCCAGTTGCAATTTCCGGATGATTTCGAGAATCTGAGAATCGCTCGATTGAGTGGTGGGAGTGGAGTTGCTGCTGGCTTTATTCAGCTTCTTTTGTTCCTCCACTAGAGCGTCGGGATCCACGCCGTCGATGCCCACTACGTGTAACAGATTCACCAACCCCATTAATCGTTCGTTTACCGCGTCAACATCCGTCATCCTGCAAAGAAACTACACGGCGGACAGCTCGCTGCTGGACACTAAGCGACAAGCAATCTCCAAGGATGTTACGTATACGTAGAGAATAAGAACCAAAGAGAGTAAAAGGAACTATATAAACGCAAGGAAAAGCCAGAGTTGCTTATTGCGGCGGGTCACTGCACTCTATCATAGCGCCGCCGGCGGCACACACCATTCCCGACTGGCCGCCTTCACTTGCTACCCGTTTTTCACCTGCGAGGGACATCGAAAACTCGATCGCCTCCTCACACGCGATCGATCGCATGCCGCCGACGCACATACGATTGCGCCACAGTACAGTCAGTACAGTAGGCAAACTTCACCGCAGGGCTACTACGGCGGGCGGGCGGGGAATGGCGGGGTGGTGTCTTGAACATGCAACAAATCTATGCCCAATTCCTCATTAGTGTAGGAATTCACGTTCGGGGGGGTGCCGATCCGCGAATGGAATGACCACTGACATAGCAATATGCTCAGATATAAGTACTACCTATACTGGTAAGTGTACACGCCTAATGATGATACCCGGAACTTGAACCTGCTACGTCATCAAAGGATCTGCGTGCCATCCCCTCTATCTTACATCTGGAAGATCGCCGCCACCGAAGAAAGAAGGCGGACGAGCCGAGCACTTCAACAACTGCACAATCTTGCATCTTTTCTCTGTTGGGACGACGACGACGCCTTCGGATTTTAGACTGGATCGGATCCGGCTCCAAACGTGGCATACTTTCTTTGACTTTCCAATACAACAACAATTGCACCATGGTCCGTCTTTCCCTCGCTTCTTTCTTGATTACCGTATCGGCAGCTGGAGCCTTTGCCCCTCCATCCGTCTACCAGCAACCACGAACGCAATCTGCCTTGGCCGCCGCTGTGGAAACTCCTCCATCTCCTTTGACCGTCTGGGGAGAACGAATCTCTGATATCCGAAAACTCCAGGCCGAGTTTAAGAAGCAACCACTTCCAGAGTTTGCCCCTGAAATTTCGGCAGCCAGTTTGGGATTGGCCAACAACAAGGAAGCACAATTGGCATACTTTCGAGAAAATGCCATTGAAATCAAACAAAAGATGCAGGATCACGGAGCCGTAGTCCTCCGGGGGTTCGATTTGATGAAGGAACAGGAAGGATTCCAGCAATTCTACGCTGCTATTGGTATGAAGGTGTGTCAGGATCCGTTGCAATCCGTGTCGGCTCGACCAACAGCTGACGGAAAGAAGGATTCTCCAGTCTATGAGGCGGTGAACAAGGAGAGTCGAAAGAACTTTTTCATTGGTGAGTGTTGTGATAGTGATAGGCCACCGCAATCCAGGGAATTTTCGAAAGGGCACGTACTCATTCAGTTCTGTTAGGTATGCACAATGAATTCGTCGGAACTCGGGCTCCCCGGGCGGCCGCCTTTGTTTGTTTCAAACCTGCCGAAGTGGGAGGAGAATTCTTGATTGCCGATGGACGACGCATGTTCCGTGACTTGAATCCCGACTTGGTCGAAGAATTGTACAACCGAAACATTCGATACTCGGTCATGGAATTGCCCTTCTTTGGATGGGTCGACAATGTCCCCGGTCCGCTTCAAGCACCGGTCATGGGAGCATTGAAGGGATTGGTCACGGCGGCTATTAATGCAAAGGTTGACTTTGATGTAGAAATGCGTTGGGGAGAAGGTGGTTACGACAACACGAAAATGCTGCAAGCGCGGGCTCCCAGCCAGCCGCCCATTGTGGTTCACCCGGTGTCGGGAGAGCCAACCTGGTTCTGTAATGTTCATTCGCATTCTTCCAAACTTCGAAAAGACCGAGAGTCCAAGTAAGTATTGGCTGTAGCGTCGGCTACGCATGAACATATCGACGCCACAACTCTGACATGAGACGTTTTATACCACCCGCAGATACGGAGCAGAACGATTTGAAGATGGAGCTTCGCAAATCAACAAATCCGACATGTTCTTCGGTGATGACGGTGACATTAGCGAGGAATATCTTAAGCATATGGACGAGATTACCATGAAGAATGTCCGATTTGTAAAGATGACAGAGGGAGATGTTGTGTTGCTTGACAACTACAAATGCATGCACGGACGTAATGTGTTTGATGGTACAAGAAAGCACGCTGTTGCCTGGTTCGAAGGATGGGAGGGTGAAGAAGAGATGAAGCAAATGAAGCAAAACGCAAGCAAAAAGACGCAAAAGACTCAGAAAACACCCTTCTTTGCCATGTAATTAGGTACTAGTATACCACAACAACAGGGAAGCCCCTCAAAGCTAGCAACCTAGTATAGTTAAAGCTGCGTAGCGTACGCACTACCTACTACTAGAGAATCATCGCTTCCCTTGGTGTGTGCAATCCTAGTGTATGAAGCGTGTTGTATTTTGCTTGCTGAATCCCGCGCAATGTGGCAGTTCAATTGGATCGTTATGAAATGAATGCTTGGTATTCAACTTCGTCAGCTTATGGGCAGATTGCACTGGACGGAAAAAATGATGTTGCAAACTTTGTCGGCGTTGTTCAATCAGCTTCTTGGAGTTGAGCCGCCCTGGATAGCTAGCAATTGGATACACGACCTGCGCTTGCCGTGGCCCCGGGGAACTTAACCGTCTGCGGTCCTTTCGAAGGTATGACTCCTTCGATGACGAGGACGACGTCTCTCCCCCAACACAAAGGTAACTGAAGCTTTCCAAAATCCGTATTACACCGGCTTGTTGGTCGACAGGATCCGAAAGCTCAGATATTCCAGAGTCCACAGAGTTATCATCGTCATGCGGAAATATGTGTGGTAGCACAATATACCGACGCTCGGGCAGACAAGAAGGAGGAAGGATGGCACGTTGATCATCGATTCCTCCGTTGCTCCGTCTACGCCTGCTATCTATCGCGACGCCCTTCGATGTTCCACTATTCTTCATATGGTATTGATGGATTGCTCTGTCATGTTTCCTTGAGAGACCTGCCACCATCCTGAACACTCTTTCGTCGGCTCTTTCCTGTCCACAGAGCGTTGAACATCAATAAAGTGAGGAGAGTCCGTGAGAAACTGAAAAAAGAGCAAGATATGGCGGGGGCGGCGAAAAGAAATCGTCGGAATACAGGCTGACGTTCAACCGATGTCCATAAAGCACGCCAACCGCTCTTACTTAGAGGAGGTGGTGTGTGAACCGAAAGACTTCCCCTAAGTAGGTACGTTGAGCATAGTTAGTATGCAAAGAAATGAACTGCAACGGATGGCCCTGCTCGATCCCACTTTGCCCGTGAGAGGCGCGAACAGAAAGGGGGCGATGACCCCAAAGTTCGCGTCAGCAGAAAGCACTTCATTCGCAATACGACAGGATTTTCCAAAACGATGAACAGATGTGTTTCACCTCGTTGCAGCATTCAACACAACTTCAGCAAGTTAGTACCAATTACCCAGAAGATATCTGCAATCGGTTTTAGACGCCGCAAGGACCAGACTTCAGCATCACAATGGGATCTTCAATCAGCACTCCATCCACAAAATGCGCTCCTCCGCCGACACCGACTACGAATGCTTCCACGACCACCGAGGCACCCCCAGCACTGGTGCGACCGCAATCATTTGAGGAGAAGTTATATGACAAGGTTTGTTACACATGTAGAATTCAGGTTGTTACTTTGATTCGCTCATTTTGTACTAACCTTACGCAATGACGTCGGAACCTATAGTTTCGAAGGCAGCCCCTCGTTCCTATTGGATGTGCGGCGACGGCGTACTTTTTGGCCTCTGGTATTAGATCCTTTCAGAAGCGAGACCCGATGAGGGCCCAAAAAATGATGAGAGCTCGCGTCGGGGCTCAATTCGCGACGCTAGCCACCTTTGTCTACTACGTCGGATTCAACAACGTGAATTTCGATATTGCGCCTGCCTACTACAGAGCCAAGGAACAAAAGGAGGCTTTGGAAAAAGCGAAACAACAGCAGAATTCTAGCGCCGACTAGCTTGGAAGGGATGTTGGAATATGTTTTGGGATGATCTATGATGGGCAGCATGGACGCAGGGTGCAGAATAGGTGCTAAGTGCAGCGCGATCAGTATCCTGTGATGGAATAAAATGGAAGAAGCAGTTGGACCAGAATCATGACATCAACAGTACGAATACTTCTAGAGGCTTTCACTTCAGAGCATATCTCGCTAGCAGTCAGCATTTACGAGTAGCTAGCATGAACGACGATTAAGTGTAATAGCTGCCCCTTGAACCCTCCTGTACAACCCTGCTTGTAGTAGAGCTTCTGGTATGAAGTTCTAGTAGATGATACTTGTTCAAGGAGACAATGTCCCATTTATTTAGATGTTATAGATCGACCTCTACTAGAGTGGAGATACGCATACCCATCACATTGTATGATAGCCTGGGCTGTCGAGTCGAGAGCAAAACTTTATTGAAAATTATATATTTAATTTAACTCGCACTGTCGCTGACGTCCACTTGGTCTAGAGGTATGATTCCTGCTTCGGGTGCAGGAGGTCCCGGGTTCGATTCCCGGAGTGGACCGTCATCTGTTTTTGAAACGCAAGCGACGTTTACTTTTCCTTTCGAACAGAGCTTCGAATAGTCATTTTTGTTTTACTTGGAATCAAATAGGGCAAAGAGAATCATTGGAGAGTTTTGCACTCAGAAATTTAGGAGGTAGTTGATTGGGGTAAACTTTCGTTGTGGCCTGGGATTAGTATCAATAATTAGCGGACTTTCTCCGGTAGTATTTGGCCCCCCAGAGTTGAATGCCATTGCAAAGAGAAGTGATGTATGTCGGGGTGTGTGCGTTATGAAGACAGGAGTGAGTGTGTTGCAAGATTGCTATTATAGTACTCGTACTCAGCGAAGGTTGTTGTGTCTGAAGGGATGGTTAGGCTTGGCCACTACTCCTGTATATTACTATTTTAGGTGTAGGGATAGATACCAAAGTGTGCGCCCGCCGTCCTCTATTTGGAAGGACAGGCATTTTGTGACTACCATGACCCACACCTTCTACGACGATTCTAGTACACTGCTACGATGATCGACGCAGCCGACGGGTCACAAGCCAAGATCTTGCTATGACCGCCTTCGACTCACACCAAGGCAAGATCTTTCCCGACAAGAACGAAGCACACGAAGCCAGCAACGTAAATACCACTTCCAACGAAAGCACCGTTGTTCCTCTTCTAACTTTCAGTTTATATACATACACAAAACAAGCAACCATGGGTATGAGCGAGGGTGAATGGCGAGATGTCTTCTCCACGATTGATGAGGAGGGTACTGGGTCGATCCCCACTACTAAGTTTGGACTGGCATGCCGAGCCGCTGGTGGATACCCCACGGAAGATCAAGTCAAGACAATGATCCAAGCCGCCGACCCTTCGGGCAGCGGGAAGATTGGTCTTGAAGCTTTTGTTACGCAAATGAAATGGATCAATAAGGTGAATCCTTTGGATATCCACGAAATCGGTGCCTCCTTCAAGGTCTTCGACAAGGATGACAATGGTACCATTTCCAAAAGCGAATTGATCCACATTCTATGCGGTATGGGGGACAAGCTGACAACGGATGAAGCCGACGAGTTTGTCAAGGAAGCTTACCTGAACAAGGACGGTGTGATCGATTACATGGCCTTTTTGAAGCAAGTCACGGAAGGTTAAATTTGGAACTTTCCTGAGGGATAGCCGGTGCTTAGTAATTTCCAATAATAGTCAATAAAGTATACTTACAATATCATGCGCTTGTACCTTTGCGTTGCCGCAGTTGTAGTGAAATCAGATTGTAGTTGCCTCATATGGTAATCTACCACGTCCGAAATCAAGATGGTCATCAGATTAGTCGTGGCGTGGCAACAATTTGTTCGGTAGTCTACTGAAGAAGTTTTCTTGTCTGCTTGCAGTGGTGCAACTAGCAGTTACGAGCTGCCGCAAACTAGTTGGCAGGCAACCACCAAACAATGCATATTAAAGTGACTGTCTTGTTCTAGCGAATGTCAAAATTGAGTAGCGCCCACCGCACAGCAGCAACATCTGGTTGTGGTGTTCGTGGACGAGAAGAAGATTGGTCAAGAACTACCACGCAGCCACCATCCCATTGCAGCAATGAGTCTGTATACTGGAACACTAACAGTAGACTTACTATAAGCTCTGCTCAACGTCGGCTTGCTTTCTGCTTCTTGCCATGGGGTGCGACTATTGCACTTTCCTCGGAATAGGTAGGAGTCCGAAATCAACGGATGAATCCCAAGCGATCGATTAAGTCCTTAAAGTCGAAAGAATCGACATAACGTTTCAGCGATTGAACAACGCAATACTATGTATTACTCTGTACTGGCGGCGCACGACCCACCACCATCATCCTTGTCGTCGATAGTCGCAGCGCACATCATACTTCCTTGCCAAACTCGAACCCGCTGCTGGAAGTGTTCCAAATCAACTACAAGACAGTTTTGCGTCGAGCAGCCATTCATGTTTCCCATTTGTATCTAGAAAATCAGTTTGAGAAATGGCCAGCTTCTTTCAAAACTTGCCATGGCTAAACAACGTCCAAAATGTCGCTGACGCAGTGGTCGACGACATTGCACATGCAGCCGAGGGTGTGGCAGAATCCTTTGGCTTTCGAAGAGATCGCATGCAACAGCAACAACAGCAGCAGCAATGGCGGAATCAGGCCCGCCAGCAACAGCAAGCGGCGCAACACGCCGTAAACCCCAACAGAATTCCGCCAGCATCTGCTCGGGCAATTCGACAACTTCCTACGATTGCCGTAGCACCAGAAGATCTCGTCGACGAGAACAACCGAGAGTGCTGCATATGCATGGAACCGTAAGTCACAGTACAAAATGTGTCTTGTTCTCGATGGCATGCAAGTAAAGCTAATGTCCAAATTCTTTGCAGAAATTGCTTGGGCGACAAAGTAAGGAAAAAGACACGAAAGAACAGGACATCGATGTCTGCTTCACCCTGCATCTGACATGCGCTTCATCTATTCATTCTTTTTGCTATAGGTCATGCGAATGCCGTGTGCACACATTTTTCATTCGGATTGCATCGTTGACTGGTTGAAGCATCATCACTGTACGTGTCCCATTTGTAGATATGAATTGGCGACGGATGATCCCATGTACGAAGCGGGGCGGGCGCAACGAATGAAAGCTCGCAAACCACGATTTGCAAGATACGAGCTGGATCGCATGTCTATTCGGGAGCTGGTCGAGTTGAATCGCGGAGGGCCTTCCATGGGGATCGGAGAAAAGAAGGATTTGATTCAATACTTGATTGATGCGGGACATATTGATCTCATCCCGGCGCCGGAACCAGTGGAATTCAAACTAGAGGTTTTGGAGGCTATGAAAATACGAGAGTTGAAGAAAACAATGGAGGAGGCGGGTGTTTTTTATGACGAAAAAGATGTGATTGAAAAGAAGGATATGATTTCAATCTTTGTCAATAGTGGCAGGCTGAACCTGATAGACGATTCAAAGACCGACGGAATGGAGGAAGACCAGAACGAGATGCTACACGCCTACGCCACAACCATATCCAATCCCGACGGTGATTCCAAAGACGTGGCCAGCAAGGTATCGCTTCCTTCCAAAAGAACATTGGTGGAAACCGTGGATGAATGTTCGGACGACGAAGGGGAGAAACGCCCATCCAATGGTGTCAAGGGAGGGACACCGGTGGTCATGTTCCCTACGGTTTCCAGCCCCGTCCAAGAGAGATCAGATATCCGTTCTCAAGACGACGTTCAACATACATGGTCAGCAAGTGAATCATCATGGTCGATGCCGGCATCAGCCATGTCTGAGCAGCAACCACAGATGGCTTCTACTCCCTCCCCCGACAACGCCACGCAATCATCGAATCATGCCAACAGTGTTTCTTCGCAACCCCCTTCTCAGCAAGACACTTCGTCGTCCGATACAATTCTGTCCGAACTAGTGGTAGCTGTAAATCCTTCTTCTGCCAGTCCCGGGGCACAATCTGACGACGATAATATGTCCATTGACGAAAATGCCGAAATACCACAACAAGAGAATCTAATGAGTTCCTCTCCAGCGGTGGTTGCAAATCCTTCAGTTGCCAATCCTGGGGCACGTTCTGACAATGGAGAAAATCTGGAGATACATCAAGAACAGAATCTTCCAAGCTCCTCTCCAGACTATGCTCAGGCAAGTTTACCACAGGATTCCCGAAATCCGCCAGAGGGGGGATCGTCTACCATGGAAACACTTTCTGAGGAGCCGGCATCCACCAGTGGTCAAATGGTAGCAGAAGAACAGTCTTCTGTGACAGCAACTGATGCGTCTGCATCCATGCCGCGCGCCGTTTGCTCTATCAGCGATAATACCACGACGACAACACATTCTCACGTTTCAGATTGTCCACTCAGTGAATACTCAATCGCGCAGCTCTTACGGCTCGGACGTGAGGCCGGCATCGATCTAGCTTCTTGCTTTGAACGAAGTGAAATGGTCCATCGGCTCGTTTCGGCTGGCGTTACTGGCCGCTCTCGTGTCGATCTTCAACCTTCCCATTTTCGCGACTGGAGCATCTCACAACTCCGTGCGGTAGCGTCTGAAGTGAATATTGATTTGTCGGACTGCAGTGACCAAACCGAGATTGTGGAACGAATGGTTCATCAAGCCAACACGGAGCGTCCTCATCTTCGAAACTATCTCCGTGTGTTGGCGCCATTGGCGACATCTAGTCTATCGCAGCTACGTGCGACGGCTCGAGGGTGGGACGTGGACATTTCGGACTGTCTGGAAAAGGACGAAATCATCCAACGTCTCATTACGCGTGCCAATCAATTTGGTATTTGTTGACTCATGGATGTTGTTCTTGAGCCCACAAAGGATGTGACGAGACGGCAGCCTTGGATAGTGAAACACTTTGTTGGACGCTGGTGGCACAATGAGCACTGTCCGTATAGAGAGGCGTTGCTATTATGTAACCATTATAGATAGGTATCCATTACCGAACAAAACAAACAAGGTTTTGGAAGCTATCTTTATAGTTTGCTCGGCTTCCGTTGGTGACGGAACGAATTGCGTTACCCATGATCGAATTGATTCATTTTGATAAACTCTAGTGCCTACTACGAATTGTTTTCCTTCTAGCGTCACATGTACTGAGTAGGTTTGCTGCAATTGCCGATATGTAGAAACTACTACAGATGGTAGCTTCTAACTGGATAGCGCTTACTCTTTGCTACTTTAATAATAGTAGCACTGTCTGGCGATAGCTATGCTGTTGGAAAGAGCCGCCTAAAGCAATCAAGTGAGTCCAACGGCGAACCGCTGCGAACTCACCTGCAACGTTTCTCCGTGCCGGCGGAGGGAGCTCCCGCCACGCGCGTCGTCTCCATCAACGTTCCGCGCGAGAGCATTCGTGAATTGTGGAGTTCCGAGTGAACTGATGAACCCCGCACGCATGCCGCGACGGTAACTCCGAGACGATGAGCTTTCCTTTTCTTCTCACCATGGATCACACTGCTGTTTGGGTGAGCAAGTAGTATTCGGTGCACTTGCACTCTCATCATCATCACACAACCGACGGCTCGGTTCAGTTACTCCTAATACTGTTGTATTTCTGACTTGAGAAGCATTCGTTGTTTTGGAAGAAAGTAATTGTTGACACCCCGCGTGTTTGTTTCTTCCCTGGTTCAAGGTTGCCCCATAATTTCACGACTGCCGGAACTGATTTGATTGACGGGGCGATTGTTTCGTTGGAAGCAAGTATCATGTGTCAAGGCACCGAACGACCTCAACGGCGGCATCGAGCCGTGTATTTGGCTCCGTCCGTAGGTCAATGGCATCGACAACAACAGCAAAATAATCAACAGCAGCAGCAACAGGTTGACGGCGCGGCTGCTACGGGCTCCCCACAACAAGAACAGCAACAGCAACAACAACTGGATTTTTCCAATCTACAATTCCCGTCAGCCCCTGACCCATCACTGGGTGAATTAGGCATTCCACTTTTATTAGAAGTGCCCTATCAATCACCACTGGTGGTGTCACCACCCTCCAGTGCAGAATCGTGTTCGTATGACTTTCAACAACAAATACAACAGTCGCTGTTGCCAACCAACACAGCAATACCACCACGAACCTTCAAACAACAAGTCATGGATGCTATTTTGGGAATGTATCATGGCTTTGTAGATTTCTTCTTGTTGATGATTGTATGCTTCATGGGATGTTTCTTTTACGATGTGGAAGTCAAGGTCGTCCAAGCCGATCGACAACGAACACGAGCTAGGGGGCGAAGTGGGCGGGTCATTATTCGCACCAATGAATACCAGAACCAAAAACAAAAGCGACATGGTATCATGACTAGTTTGTTGCGGACGCCACCACGATCCGGGAACTATTCTAGGGCGAGTCGATCTCCAAACGAAGATACAATGTGGGACAATGTTGTATGAGAATGGCGATGACGAGAGTGAATTCATGAGCAGTGTCTGGGGGGGGGGGGGGGGCACTTCTTCTATCTTTCGGTCTCATTATTGATGCAGCGGCAGAGGAATTATACAATGCTTGATTGATGGGATGCTGCAGTCATTTTCTATATTCTTTGGCTGCACCCCACCCTTTCAGGAGTGACATTTGTTCTTGCAATGTTGAGTGAAAAGACACACAAGTCAATCAGGAGCCTTTTCTGCTCGTGACAAGAACTTGTCTGCACCGAGTTGCTACTGCTGCTCTGCTCTGGCGGGAATGATGATCAGAATGAGCTGATCCATCCAAACACAGCCGGCCTCTCTTCACTCTTATTAGAGGGATTCATAGAGCAAGGAAATGAGAATAATCATCTTCTAGAGCAAGTCGTTGTTGTTGCAAGTGAGCTCTCAGGTAGTAGAAGAAACGAGGGTAAAAGAAATCCGTTCTCTACGTAAAAAGTGAATCAAACGAATTTTGCTTTAAATAGTCAGGGGCTCCCCTATTAGCAATATCCTGTGTAGTCTGCGCAACACACGACAAACGCGCTATCCGTTGTTCCTTATGGATCCGAGTCGGGGACTGGCGAGGAGCCGACGTTCGCAGTCGATCCTGCCGCGGGTGTCGAACCATTTGGATTGCTAGAACCATGGTCTGTTCGCTGCTTCTTGTGAACCGGCCCCTCCGGGATCAAATCTGCAGCGGCCTTTAGAACTGGAATGCAAAGGTGCGGGTAGTTCTTCATTTCTTCCTCGAAAGATGTGTTACCCGTCACCAGTCGAAGATTCGCCATGATGAATTCAATGCAAGCTCGTGAGAGACGCTGGGCATTGAAGTCTTCCGTCGCCCCATACATGCGGGCAACCGTGTGAACCGACATGTGATTTCGGATAAGCTCATGCTCCACAAGGCGCTTCAGATCCCGAAGCAGCCACTTATCAGACAGGTGCAGTATACTCAAGAGGTCATCTGTAGAAAGGTCTCGAATGCCAAGGACTCGGTTCGTGTAGACAAACTCCAACATGCATCGGATGTGCAGTGGAGTGAAATTCGGGTCTACGTTGATGGTGCATTCTTCAGACTCTCTGAATGCGACTCTAGATGTTTTTCCACCGGCTGCCTTGCGAAAAAGAGCCTTGAAGTATTCTGTTCGGGCGGTCAAAATACACTTGTGCGCCCGAATTTCAATGGTACCAGGTCGATCGTCATCTTCCTTATCGTCCGTGTCCATGCCGGCGCCGCTGTCTTCTGGATGCACAAGGAAGATGGCGTCCATGTGCTCTTCATCGTCTAATAGATCTCGCATGTCCTTGAAGAATTCCTGGTCATCGGCTGCTGCCTCGGGAGGCTCTGGCTTTCGTCGCTTTCGAACCATTATAGTGTCCCCTCGCTGTAACTGCACAGACTCCGGAGTGTCTTCATTCTCCAGAGGATTGACGAAATAGTACTCCAAATCGTCCTTTCGCAGGCCGTGGTACTTTGCATAGTGTCGGAAAAGTGATGAAAAGCGCTGCGTCTTGAGCATCAAGCAGGAGTAGTTCGTCTCCGCGGTAACGCGTTGAATCGTATTCTCCGAACCCGTCAAATACAAGTCTTCTTCCGCCTGTGAACATCATAGCAACATGAAAATGGTGAGACATTGGCATCTAGGATGAAAGAAAGACGCGACCTAAGGTCACCTGTACTCTCTCAAACGACATGGGAAAGGAGGAATTCGCCAAATCCAAATGCCGGCAATGTTGATGGGGTAGATAGCGCTAACATACCTTGACTGTAAATTCAACATGTTCATTCATCTGACCGTTGCCTCCGCCTCCTTGTCTTCCACCGTTGTTCGCCATTGTAACAAGTCAATTAACAAGTCAATCGATGCGGTGTTAGCTAGAAAGTAAGAGATGGGATTGAAGCAAACAAACAATGAACTCTTTGGAAGAAATTCGCTTAGAGATGAATGCCGTTGGTGGGGGGCGGAGGAGTGAGTCTGTTGTTCCCATGGTGCTGTTACGCCGAAACGCGTGCGCAACGACGTTCCTCGAAACTACGTAGAACCGCGCGCGGGCATTCAAAACGCCCAAGGGACCCAAAGGGGTGGAGGGAGGTCTTGAGAAAAAGTTTGGGGTGCATTTTCTACGGCTGGAAGGTGGAGTGTTCGAAAGGGGTCTTATGCATTCTACACACCTGAAGAAAATGAACAGTTAGACGATTGGCTTTCCCGTGACAGCGGCCGCGCGCGTGCCATCCCGAGCGCAGTCTGTCGCGTAACTCGCCACAGCAAACGATGATGACGATACTCCAAAGTTCTAGTATTACTCTCTACCGGTACTATAGCTCGTCGGAGGCCTACTTGTATTCTCCAACCTTTCTTGGAGTAGCAGAAAGATATGTTGTACTCGTAGTACAGGCAATAGAAAAGAGGTCTTGAAATTTACACCATTTGAATCTCCGCTCTCTACCACTTGGTGTTCTCGCACATTAGAAACTAGCACAAGGCATGAAAGCCTTCCACCGCAGTCTATGGTATTCTTCGTCTATGTTGCTGATTCGCGGGGGACTGGCAGAGTATTTTCTTCTCCATTATTGAGGCCGTGGTTGTTGTTGTTGTTTGTTTGGGGATGTTAACGCAAAAGGACCTGGCTTGTTCACCTCGGAATTACTCGTTCATTTGACAACGTTTACCAGTCCTCCACTGCCGCGATGCAATCCGCCACAGTTGCGGCGCCCCCGGTCAGTCGCTGGGCAATTTCGGTAACTGCTGCCATGTTGCGCCGAATCAATAGGTCGGCCTCTGTGTATGCCCATTTCAGCATATCTGAACGCTCTTGCTCGTCGCCAATCCACCATAACTCCTCTCGGTTGATAAGATTCGAATTCTCGAGACGGGTAAGGAAACCAGCACCTTCACGTGGATCGGACTGGATCAACTCGGGATATTTCAAGCTCTCCATAGCTACTGGTGCCATGAGCCATACCAGGACCTTCATGATACCGTTATTGGAAAGGAGAGAATCCACTTGGTTGTCTTTCAGAGTAGATTCTGCCACCAGAACTGCCGCCTCCAAAGCATTCGGCCGGAACGAAAATACAGGAAGTCCCAAAGTGTAGGCGGCGTAAAAAGCTGCCGCTTCACATTCGCATTCTCGTTCCGTGTCCACCTTTAGCAACCGACTGAACCCCTTAACAACGGTGCCCGAGACTGCTCCAGATCCAATTCCTAGAGGGAGTTGTTCTGGCAATTCCCCAACTTTGTCCTTGGCGAAGGTCTTGACTCCAAACTTGGCGAGATCATAAAAGTTATCCGTCAACCCCACGGCCAAAATCAAAATCCATACAGCAGTCGTAAATGGCGAAATAGCGTCCAAACTCAATATATTGACGGTCCCACAAAAGCCCACCACGCCAGCTACGGCCAAAGCACTTGTCACTTCCATAGCTCGATCATCCGTGGGTACTTCTGGAACGGCTTGTAATCGCTCATACCGCGTTTTGGTGGATCCATCCGGGCATCGCACTTTGGAGAGTGGGGACACAGGCATTGGAGTTAGTTCGCCCTGCAAGTTTCCATATTGGACGATTCCTCCGTTCTTTCGACCAAGAGACATGACCTGAGCCATTGCTTTGGCATCCTGAGTAGTAACAGCAGCCTGTATATGAAAAGAGAATCAGTAAGCGTCGCACACCGAGAAAAAATTAAAATTCGTCCATTTTCAATGACGTACATCGATAAACGCCATGAGAGACCTCGGACTGGCTCGGATCCGACGAGCATTCATTTCTTCCACTAACTGGATGGGGTCTTGGAGTGTTTTCGCGTTTGGATCACCTGACCCCGCTCCTGGTTGATCCAGAATCTTGGCACACAACCCAGTCAAAACAGCGTCGTATTGATCGCTTTCATCTAACGCTGTAAACGCCGAGGCCAACTGAGACTGCAGCGACTTGAGAGACAGGATACCACCGCTCTCGCCAGCAGAAGCACTGCTATCACCTTCTGCGAATAAAGGAACATGACGTTTTGATGAAATGGTTGGAGCACTTGAAAAGAAGGAAGGTCTTGATTGAAATGGAGTCACCAAAGTGATGCGTGACGCCCATATCAACATGACGCTGACGGATGAAATCTTAAGGGATGCCATTTTTGTATGGACGAGGAAGAAGATAAATTTCGAGTAGGACTTTTCTCTGCAGGCAAGATAGCTCAGTCTTCCGGGTAGGCTGATGGTGATGGATGTAATGCTTCTGGCAATCCAAAGGTCCATCAACCCACGGATACTGTTTCATCGCCAAGTGCTCTTTTGAACTTGCCGACACGAGAGGATTCCGTTCAAACGAAAATGTGATGGCGTCACGTCATCGCACCGTCCGGGTGCGCCAAGATAATGCTTCCGCGTGGATCTTCCATGTCCATGCCGGCCGACGCGGCAGAAGGACCACTTCGATTAGTTCAAGACCGCCATCAGGGAAGAAAGAGCGCGTCGAAGAGGCAACACGTCCAAAACCAATGACAAATGCAAAAATGCCTCTTCAATGCTTGCACAATGACAATGGTGGGATGAAAAAAGACACAGCAATCAGCATGTTTGAGGCAACGATTACGACGAAAAAGATAGCTAGCGTGGGCTTGGATGGAGTCGCATACAATCGGCGAAAATCGAAACCGCGGAGTGGTTCACGATGGATGAATGTGGGTTACTCCGACCACAAACCATGGTGAAACTGCCGAAACTGCTCTCTTGGAGGGAGGAAAGCCCACGAAATCCATCACTTTTTCCCTCAATCGAGGTCACTTTTCTGCGAAAGGAGCAATCTGCGTCGCTCCTTTCTTTATCATCGCCGTGAACTTCATGACGATGATGAAGATGACAGTCCTTCAGCAGCGCCACCAGCTGCTGTTTGTCTCGCGGAAAAGTCGGCAGTCCATTGAGTTGTGGAGATGACGTTCTGGGGTCCCCATGGGCGGGACCCTAAAAGCTTCCGTCGGAAGCACGCCGGGATCGATCCTCGCTCGTGTTCTGTCTTTTGTTTCTCTCTTTCTTTCAAGAGATCTGTGGATTGCTCTGGTGGCGGCAGTCCAGGTGGTTCGATCGTTCCTGGGGTCCCCCGTGGGTGGGACCCTAAAAGCTACCGTATCATCCTCCCACAATTTCGTGGCATGGGGCGGTAGCACGCCGGGAAGGATCGTTTGATTGTTGACGAAGGGGCTAGGATTCGAGGTGAGTTCTTTGCTGTCGTGCTGGTGTTCTTTCGTTCTCACAAGATTGTCCTCGTTCTATTTTAGCTTTTGCACGTATTACTGACCATGACTCCAAAAGCAACCTCTTTCATCTCCCTTGTGTGAAAGGTACATCCCCGCCTGGCTATGAAAAATATATGTAATTTGTGAGGTAACAGCCAAAAGAAGAGGAGAGGGAAGGGGGGCAACCAGCATGGCTTGGGGCACTGGGGGCAAAGCCAGTGATACACCATTGACCCCGGAACCCCCCGTCCCACGTTGGATGCAGCAAGTTGGTGGATGAGCGGATGCTGTGGCATGTTCCAGTCCCGAACATGGTAACGCAGACATCCGTGACCCCAATGATTGGACTCCATCATAAAAAATTGGCCTCCAAGGGAATGGAAGAGGATTGCTGAGGAATGTCGTTGGATGAGGTTTTGCTTGTGATGGTCTACAATGGAATGGGGAGAAGATTGGCGAGAACAAAGACGTTGGCGCGACGGCAGAGGCTTCACCTTGCAATCAAAGCTACTTTGTTGGCCGGATTTGTTGTTGGAACGTTGAGTCCTCACTTTGTTTTGCAGGTCGGTTGTGGTGTGGGTGGATGTTTGTGTGCATGTATTCGGTGTCTTCGTGGTAAGTGCGCATTGTCTGGTGCCGTTTGATTGTATTTCATATTTCTCTCCCACGGTGCTACTTATACCTCATTCTTTCTTCCTTCTGCAGGCGTTTGGTTGTGTTGTGGGTGGATGTGTTTGTGCATGCATTCGGTGTCTTGTGGTAAGTCTGGCTCAGTACAGTGGGCATCGTTGGGCGTTTGATCATATTTCTTTCCCCCAGTGCTACTCACTACCTTGTTCTTTCCTTCTTTTGCAGGCGTCTGGTTTTGTAGAACAAAACCAACTTTTTCCAGAGCAACGATCCTGATCCTGATTTCTGATCTCGACCCCGATTCCAATTCTCCCCGCACACAAACAGCCTGATCAACGCAACTGGTTTGTGGTGTGGTTCCGGTTTTAAAACGTCCTCCACTCCCGTACGTGTCTCGTCCTGGAGAGTTTAAGTGTAACCTTGTGCTGGTGCGTGGAGGATTGGAATCGGTGTAGGCCGTCGAGTGAAGTGGATTGTTGTCTCTACTAGGCGGATCTCCCTCCCGTATGTGGGTAGAGGGAGCTCTCCTCCGGGCGGAGCAGCTGTGGCCTTCCCCTCCGAAATCGAACTGCTTTGACGTAGCGGTGGGGCTCAGTAACTTTTTGTGTGAGAACACAAAAACGAAGCCAAAAGTTCGATGAATTGTAGCCAACTCCTGGCGAGTGCTACCAGTACAATAGTTTATCTACTAGTGCCGGGCGGGAGACGATTGGGAATCGGCAGTACGCCGTAGAGTGAAGTGGATTGTTGTCTCTAGGCGGATGATAAATCTCTTTGCGTTTCAATGGCGTTTTCCCGTGCTCGATCGAAGTAGTAATGATTGGAGCCCGCCATGACTAGCTATTAGAGAAACAGTTGCATCATTAATCGTGCTGGCTATGAGTAGCTAGCAGGGTTGCGTCGTTCTCGCATGATAGACAACCTACATTCATCCTAATAAACCAAACGTGATTTGCTTGGATCCCAATGGACAAGTACGATACTGTAGCTATTGGAGCCAAATACAGGTATCATAGTCGCCGGCAGTCGCGGTCCTAAGCGCCTCGATAAGAAGGACAGTTCCACAGAAGAACGCCTAACTTGGCCCAGACGATTCATCCTAGCCGCAATATAAATTTCATTGTTTCTTTTTCTTGTCTCTGATTTGCTTCCAAGTCTGCGGGTCGTAAAGGTCTAAACCCTCTTCCCAAGCTTGGACACGTATGGGGCCGACTTTGCTCAGGGTCTTTTGGAACAAGCTAGGGAATAGTTGATTCATGTACAAACCAAGAAGGACCGGGTGTTCTGCTATCCAGTATTCTCCCCCTTGTTGGTGGGACATTGTCATACTGCTAATGAGCAAGGATGTGCATCTGCTGGTTGGCATTTTGAGCATGGTTTTCTTCGTAGTCTTGTCAACTGCTTTCGTGTCATCAGTATCTACGTCATTCTTCTTACCAGTAGAACCCCCAATATGGCTTTGATGAAATTCCGTGTCGGTGGATCCGGGACAAACCAAGTCCACTCGTAACCACGGCAGTTCTGCCTTGAGTGAGTTGTAATATCCGTGTAAGGCATGTTTGCTGGCAGCATAGGAAGCAGACAAGGGCACACCAAACTTGGCTGCGACCGACGATGTAACAACGACATGTCTCCCCCTGTCTTGCCTTAATATTCCTCGTTCCAAAAGTATTTGCGTCAATGCAATCGGAGCCAAGGTATTGAGCTGAAATATCTGTTGTGTGATCTCATGTTTTGTCGAGATGGATGGTAGTAACTGGCCGCGACCGGCATTGAGAACCACATAATCCAAACAGCCATGTTCTGAAATCTTGTCCATCACGGAGTCAATAGTGCCTTCCAAATCTTGCACCGACGCACACAAGTCCGCAGGAACCACATGGACCGAGCCGCCGACGCCACGTTGCGAGACTCGCCGTTGACATTCGTCTGCCACCAAATTCAATCGATCCGACGGTCGCGCCGAGAGAATCAAATGAACTCCACCCTGTTGAGCCAGTTGGAGTGCTAGTTCCGCACCTATTCCACTGGAGGCACCCGTAATCCACATGGTTTTGCCTTGGAAATTCTCCTCCAGTTTGCGCTCGTTCACAACAAACTTGTCATGTAAATAAAGCGATGGGTTGGCGTCCATTTGAGAAAATGCCAGAGCAAAAGCAGTTGCCCCAGCCGCGAGTGCATTTCGAATTATAATCGTGGCCATCATTGCAATGTTTCATATCTTGCATGAATGAGACAATCATCCCCATCGGTGCGTTGGCGCCATTGTCGTTTTTCGTCATTGGTTTTTTGGATGCGAGTAGAAAGAATTGACCAAAACGAATGATGGAACGGCGTGGCTCGCGCGAACACACTCTATTCCAAGTGACATGCTGGAAAGAAGAAAGGAGGAAATTGCTACTAAGTGACGATTTGGCCCAAGCTATACCCTTTCGCCCATGACCTATCTTTTGACTTTGGAATGGGCATCGGCTTCTCAAAGAATGTAGATCAAGACGGACAAAATTTGCCTGATGTTGTTGTGTCACGACGGCTTGGTCTGTTGGGCCTATTGCGTTCTTTCAACAGACAGCCAATATGGAATCCGACGGAGCAAAGTCTATCTAGTTCTTATAACTGTACTTGAGACTACAACAACGCTCAAGAAATGAGCAAGAAAGCTTTTCCCCATCCACTGGATGAAAGTTTCAATCACGAAGAATGTGATAAAGGACCCGACCAATGTTCCGAGCAGGGCCAACAATGCGATCGTTGTCGCCTTACCCAAAGTGGGGTCCATGAACCAATATATGTGTTGCGGACCAAGCTCGGGCTTGGTATAAGAGTAGCAGTTGAACCATGTGAAAAGAATGTAAATGGAGCCCACTAGACACGGTAGGCTCAAGTGCGCAAATTCGAGAGGTAGACCTCCCAAAAGCGCCATTTCTGACAAAACGTAGACAGAGTTCATGTTGTGTTGCATTTGATTTTTGAAGCTTCCAAGCTGGTGGGGACGTCCCGTGGCTTCCACAACAGGCCAAATTGCGTATCGAACAACCGCCGATACTAACAAGGCAAAGGGGGCTGATAATTCCCAGAGAACTAGAGCGCTCCGCAGAACCCATCGTTCGATTTCTTGTTCTCGTCCCAGATGAGCCATGATAGCAATGTATCCCGTAAGAGTATACGTAGAACCGAGCATAATCCAGCACCAGGAAGTAAAAGGGAAAAGAGTCTTCAGGCCGCTAATTTCTAGTGTAGTATTCCGTAGTTTGGATTGTGGCCTGTAGGTTGTATTGATATCCCATCCCGGCGACAGAAAAATCATGTAAATTGTGACAAGCCAACAGGAGGTAGCTTTGGTCGATCGGATGGCTGCCAGCACTGGCAGAGAAATTAGATCAGGAAACACTCGCCGAGTGAAAGTTTCGACCTGAGCAAGATCATCGAGGTCTTGTGGTAAAGTGGCAATAGAAACAGCCAACAGTGCACCCACAAGAGCACTTGCGTGCCATGGTGGAAAGGCTGAAGCAAGAGGGGGGATCTTTTCTTTGCGTGGGGACATTGAAATCTTTTGCGGAAACGGAAGGAGTGAAACAACACACCAAGAGTGAATAAATGGAAGCCCCGTGCTATGAAGACTGTTGCGGTCTCCTCTCGTATCCACGGAGAGAGAGACGGCACGCACCGCAAGTGGCAGCGACCCGATGGATTGCAAAACAGTAGAAAAGGCTGCACATACTGATGTCTCAGCAAAAATGAAATATCGTAATAAAAGCTATGGCGTGCAGAATTGAAGGCCAGGCCAGCGCGCCAAATAAATAAGGCGGGAGGGTTTTCATTCCCTCCAACAAGTGCTGATGGTGAATGTCGCAGTGGAGGTGCAATAGGTCTACCGCGGTAATTTTGCGCGCAGCGAGATGAGGCGAGGAATTTCTGATCATATGCTCTTCAAGAACCGGTGTGTGGTAGAGAAGGACGATACTTTAAAGCAAATCTTCACGAATATCTCAACGTCAGGGGCTTGTTATAGTTGCTGTCGTGACGTTTTCGGTGCCATCATTAGTCCATGACTTTCGGCGGTCCCGTGGTCTGTCATGGGCAGGAATCTTTCGCCCGCATCCTTGGCGTCGATGATTGCAGTTCTGGCGGCTTTTTGCCTGTATTGGAATCTGCTGTCGTTCAATGTCCTTTTGGAAAGTACTGGAGGCCTGGAGGATGCAGGAGTCGGGATTCAGCCGCAAGCTATACTGTCTGGAAGTGAAATTTCCTCTTCGACTCGTTCGCTCTCGTCGTCCTGTGGGTTTCAAATGTTTCCTTACACAAACAGTCAATCTCGGCTTCCTTGGGTGTTTGACGTGTTCGCATCTCACGATGCCAAACATGTCACTTTTGTGGCCATCCAACGGGGTTTTATCGATCCTCAATTCCAAGAACACGACAACTTTGCGGGAAATTACACCACAGGGATTCAGCATCGTTTCCTTTGCAATTTCCAGGGGAACGAGCCTGTACTGTCGGAGCCGGTGCATCCTCCGGGTTATGGTATGATGAATGGACGAGAACAAGAATGGACCTATTTGATCAGGTGCAAGATTCCGGAAAAGTATCGACCATTGATTGTACCGGGCCAAGTGGAAACAAATCTCCATGTAGACTTGCATGCCGCACAGCAAGAAATGAAAGAAGCTGCAGATATTGATGTAGCCTCGTGGATTGCTCGGAACGGAATGCCTTCTACGAAACTTTCAAACTTACGAATCTGTCACCCCGCTCCCCTACAGCCGAAGCAATTTCGGCTCATGGCCCATACGCGGGTCAGGAGCTCGTACTCTTACCACCCCAATGGCAAACCCATCTCTGAGAATTATCGCATCATCGACTGGATCGATTATCATAAATTTCGAGGGTTCGACCATTTTGTAATATACGACAATGATCCTTTTGACCATGGACCGCTTGCGTCTCTCTTGCAGCCTCATGTGGATTTGGGCTTGGTAACCCGCGTGTGGAATCCCATGAACGAGTCCTATAGAGTATTGAAGGTGCGGGACCAAACGTGTCATATCCAGGGAGCAACGGGTGTGGCCGCATTGCACCGATTCGGGTTCGCGACGGAGTATTTTGCCAGTATGGACGTTGACGAATTCTTCATCCCTGGTAGGTCATTGCCGCATGCGATTGTGATATGGCATGGCATCGATTGCTAGTATTTGCTGACGCGATTGACTCTCCTTCCATATACTACACAGCCAGGGCGCGGATGAATCTCTACGAGTTTACAAGGGGGTTGTTTTTGTGGAATCGTTCTTTGGACGTAATAAAATGGAGACCACGAATCATGTCGTGGTGCAACGGAACCGTCTACAAATCGAATCATTCCGAACTAGAAAAGAAATGTAGGACCCAGTACCACCGTAGTGGACCAAAGATGATCTTCCCAGCAGATCGTATATGGCTTTATCACACGCACAATTCGTTCCTGACGAGCAATTGGACGAAACCGGAAGAGAAAAGTTTACACGAATTTAAAGATGGGTTCTTGGGTCATTTCCGTCGTGATGTCAACGGTATCAAGAAGAGATATCAAGAGGGAGAAACAATTTTGACCCAGTGGGTTGCGAGGAAGGAAAAAGCCCTTACCCTTGACGAGTATTGGATGTACAAACGAGGAGTCACCGCGCCAAGAAGAACTATCAAGGGAGAGAAACAATAGTGCACAGTGGATTACGGGGAAGGACAAGCCCTTTCCCTTGACGAGCACTGAAGGTGCAAACGAGACGCCTTCCAACTAGACGAGGGCAGAAGTTGGGATTACTTGTATTCCTCTAGAGTTTTGACGTAGGTTGCTTTTTGTGCAGTCCCATTGCGTAGTATTTCTCGACAGTGACACTCATTTTCACACATGTCTCGAGCAGACGACTGGGCTTGTAATAGTCCGTGTCTGGAAACTGCCTATTGAGATCTAGCAGCCGCCGCAGCAGCTTTTCCAGACCGACTTCGTGGTCTGCCCAGTACATGGGGCCGCCTCGGTAGACGGGCCATCCATAACCATAGATGTAGACTACGTCTATGTCAGAGGGCTGCATCGCGATTCCCTCCTCAAGAATTTTGAAGCCTTCATTAACGACCGGATAAAGGATACGTTCCACAATTTGATCGTCAGAAAATGGGAGGGCCGAAGTCTTAACGTAGCCACGCACAATCTCATCTACTTCTTTGCTCGGCAGCGCCTTTCGCCCTTGCCCGATACTCTTGTCGTAGTCATACCAGCCCTGTGAAATTGGGAGCAAAAGAATAGTATGAGGGTCGAAGAGAATCGCCAAGATCCACGCAGGACGATGATTTCCTTACCTTGCCGGACTTCTGGCCGAGGCGCTTGTACTGAGCGACAATCGCGTCTGCCACTTCTGGATATCGCGCTGGACGCTTTGGTGATGCGCTCCCATCCTCATTAATCCATCCTCGCTGCTTTCGGATGTTATAACCAACATCCAACCCAGCCATATCTCCCATTTGCAATGGTCCCATGGGCATTCCAAACTTTACGAGGGCCTTGTCAACCGACGCAACAGTAGCGACTCCTTCTTCCAACAGGAGGGTCGACTCTGCACCGTACGATATGAGCATGCGGTTTCCAACAAAGCCATCACAGTTGCCAACAACCACGCCAGTCTTTCCGATGCGCTTTGTCAAGTGCTGCAGAATACAAATCGTATCCAACGAAGTCGACTTGCCCTTGACGATTTCAACTAGTTTCATGATATGCGCGGGAGAAAAGAAGTGCCAACCAGCAAACACCTGGCGGCGCGATGGCGCAACTGCTGAAGCCATTTCATCAATGTCCAGTGTCGATGTATTACTCAGCAAAATGCATCCGGGTGGGGTGATCCTGTCCAATTTGCTAAAAATATCCTTTTTGATTTTCATGCTTTCAATGACCGCCTCGACCACCAAAACGCACTGCGACAAATCCTCCATTTGCTGGCTAGGCCTGAGGGCTTGCAGCAGCTGCGCTGCTTTTTCTTGAGTCATTCGCCCTCTCTTGACATAGGACTGGATTGTACCCTTTAGAAAGGCCGTGCCTTTCTTCAACGATTCTTCGTAGACGTCTACAAGCAATACAGTATAGCCTGCCTGTAGCAAGACCATGGCAATCCCACTCCCCATCAAACCAGCGCCTACGACTGCCACCGCTACTCCCTTGGGAGATTTTCGCAATAACACGTGTCCGGCGGGAGGCTTACCCAGTGGTTTTTGTGCCTTTCTGACAGCAAAAAAGGCATGCCTCCTGGCATTTCCTTGAACGCCAGACAATGTTGCAAAGAATTGTTCCAATTCCACTTGAGATCCTTCTCGGATAGGTAGTTGGCAAGCCTTCACAGCTTCCAAGGCAGCATGGACTCCTTCTCCACCCATCTCGCGAGAGGGCAATTTCTTGGTCGCAAACGCAAAAATCTGATGCAATTCCTCGGGCCTTTCCTTCAGGGGCAAAGAACCGACACGACGATCCGATAACGGCATGAGCGCCGCCCAATCAGCCCAGCGACGAGCCGCGTGTAAGAGAGTCTCACCGTCGCTAGGCGCTACGATATGATCAACGAGACCCAAGGCTTTAGCATCCTTGGCATTGACAGGAATTCCCGTTAGAATCATATCCAATGCCTTTGCCACACCAACGAGCCGAGGAAGACGCTGAGTTCCTCCAGCACCCGGGATCACGCCCACGTGAACTTCTGGCAGTCCAAACTTTCCTTTGATATCGCTGATTCGGTAGTGACAGCTCAGCGCAACTTCCAGGCCGCCGCCAAGAGCATTTCCAGAAATTGCAGCCACCACTGGTTTGGAGAAATTCTCAATTTTGTGCACAAGTTCAATCAACGGGAAGAATCCGTCACCACTATTATCATCACTCGTCTTGTTTCTCGGAGACGCGAGAATCTTTCCAAACTCCGTCAAATCGGCACCTGCTGAAAAGTTGGATCCCCCTCCCGTCAAAATAACGCTGGTAACGGCGGGATCAACTTCTGCAGTGTCGAGGGATTGCCAAATGTGCTTGCGCAACTCTAAACCCAGAGGATTCAGCGGATTGCGTCCGACGGTCGAGAAATCCACCACGAGAACCGTCATTGCAACAATAGTAATACTAAAGTCAACACGTCGATAGGTTGATTGATTCAACAATGGAGCTCAGTTGTCGACAACTTCAATTGTGAAGACAGAGCGGCGCAATTCCGCGGTGCTATCTTTCGCAAGATGGAGTCATCGTGGTCGATTTTCGCGGGAAACGGCGGGCGCGCAACGAGGTGGAGCGGAGCGCGGTCGACTTCTTCGACATCTTTTGTCGCGAATGACGTCATTGCAGAATCTTGCGATCTTTTCGATGGGTTTTTCACCATGGCACACTTTGAATGATCGACATGAGTAGCTTCGGGTTTCGAGTGTTTCTAGCGCTTTACCTCTTGTCGCTGCTCCAGCAGTCCTTTTGGGTCGCTAGTTCGTTTTCCATAACTTCTAGCAAGCCGACTTGGAATAGGAACGTTCGACCAGCTGTCACCATGGCAGCAGCAGCATCGTCCACCGATCGGTGCCTCGGAGATCCTCATGTTGAGAATGTGCTCTTTATCGAATGCGGTAAGCAACGTTGGGCGATACATAGTAAGGACATCACCCGTCGGCTCTAATCTTTACATTTATTTGCTCTTTTGCAACCGCCCGCAATGAATAGGCTTTGGCAATGATTCCCATGGCCAAAACGCTACAAAAGCCGCCGGTATGTGCTCCAGCTATATCCATCGCGATAGTGTCTTGTGATTTTTTCTCTTACCCGTTATTCCAGTCAGAGCATGCCGAAATGCCATAGAATTCAATTCGATACCCTCCATCAATCGATTGGTCCCGGAAGGATATGACGGCCTCAAGCTCGACGTGCTGCTGGCCATTCCTCCCAAGTATCAAAATACGTTAGATCTTGCTCAAGTACAAGCTGTGTTCCCTTACGGGTCTATTCGATTCCAAATCCAAGACGGAGGTATGATTGCACCGAGTGGTATAGCGATTGAGCGATTGGGGGACAATGGAGATGATATGGTCGTCGTTTGCTGCTGCGTAACTGTCGGTTACTAGTAAATGCTACATTACACACCCCAAAGCCAAAGTCACAGCTCAAAATGCTCCCATCACTTCAACTGGTCGCGACTCGATGGCAACAATGTAACTTGCCGATTGAGAAACGACCGTAGCTTTTCAGACTCAGTTGCAGTATACAAATCGATCTCTTCCCGCAATGACCGCAAACTTCGAGGACGGGAGCCAATCGCAGCCCCGGTTTGTTCATCAAGGTTTAGCAGAGTCTCAAAAATGTTTGTCCAAAGATCACGTTGCCAGTAGCGCTTGAGAGCACTCCCTAGGTACCAGCGATCTTTCTTTCCCTTTCGAAGCGTGATGTGAGTTCCGTAGAGAAGGACGTGGGCGCATGCAAGAACACCGAATGTATCGACATCGTAGGACCATGATTTCCCCGCTCTCATAGCCACGCATTTCATATCATCCTCGCATGCATCCCCACAAAACATGACGCTTCGCGCGTCGGCACCATCTTCACAGTGCTCCTCCAAGTCCATGGCGCGCCCAAAATCCACTAGCATGACATCAGAAGCTTCAATGTCCCGACATGCGTTGTCCTGGCAGTCAAATGTGGTCAACACAAAATTGTCCGGTTTGACATCGCAGTGCTAGCATGGGAAAAGCATTCAGTGATTAGGGCGTGATGAGCAAAGTGGTCCTACAACTTCCTGGCTCGACTTTTAGTACTCACCAATATTTTCCCATGCCAATGCAATTGCTCTATATGCCGCAACATGCGAGAAACATAATGCAGAACAACAATCTCCGGAACGTGTTCACCAAGCTTGACCTTGTACACGTTGGCGAGGTCAACGAGGTTTAGACCAGTCTTTGACCCTGCCGTCATGCTAAATATCCCGCCATCCGCCAAGGAGATGAAACTCAGAGGGCTTGGGAAGGCGTATACTTCCGAATTGGATTTTGTGCGCTCCTCGAGTCGCCGTAGGATGTCACACTCCCAAGCGAGACAGTCAGTAGGTGATTGTGCCTTCACAGCGATTGTTTTGGTATAATTATGGAGACCGCCCTGGCCGAGATCCATCAATGCGACAACTCCATATGCACCTCTACCCAATTCCCTGCTGACTACACCCGCGTGTTTTCCGATTTGGACCTTGGTGTTACCCGAAAGATGTTTTGCTCGAAATTCTCGCGGTAGGGGGATGTGCGGAAGATGAAAGCTCTTCCCGTGAACAGACAGAAGAGAGAGTAGTGGAGAACGGGAATCAGAAGCCACGGAAGAGGATGCTTGGATTCTCCGAAGTGCCATTTTGCTGCTGTGCGAGTGCGCAGAGTTATAGTCGACGGCTTTTTCTCCACTGTTATCCGTGGACTTCCTTTTTTCACCTCTCTGCGACTGTGGCGTGCTAAGTTCCTGCGTATCAAAGCAAGAGCGTCTTGTTAGTCTCAAATTGCACTAACACCTACTTCACGATGTCAACGAGCAATTTAGCTTACGCTGGCCTCGTCGTCGTCCACAAATATTGAAAACCCTTCAGACGGCTTGGTTTTGTTGCTGCGCGCTCTGGCTTCATCGTTTGTTTCGACTTGAGTTTGAAATATCTCGTTGAAGAGTGTGAGAGATGCAGTATCACCTTGCCCGTCCCTGACTTCCGGCGACGATTGCATTGGAGAGGGTGACTTAGATTCGTCGTCCCCTTGACCCACAGCATCGCCAAGCAGAGAGAAAGTGGCCGTATCTCCTTGCGCGTAGGGATCAGATGGATCGCTTTCAGTGTCTTCACAGCTGTCTTCGTGAATGGTGAATCCAACGCCCTCAGCAGCAGCTGGTTTTCGATCGTCTTCGTTCTCGTCGTCTTTTGCATCTTCAAAAATTTGGAAGCCCTGTGCTCGCGGTGCCTCTGACAAAGGCATCCTACTGTCTTGATTGTCCTCCTCGGCACCATCTTGAAAGATACTGAATGTTCCGGATTGCATTGGCATCCGCCCATCTTGTTGTTGATCGTCGTCTTCAAAGATTTGAAAGCCTGGGTTGTCTGCCATTTCGACTTCGGGTCCACGCAATGGATCTCGTTGCGGCCGTTCGTGTGCCTCGATGACTGTGCGCTGTCGGGAACAAGAGAGCCTACTATCTGCATCTGATGTATGTTGAAGCTCACGCAACGCCATCTTTTCAACACCAGGAGTGTTCATGGATCGAGCCAGAGGGTTTCGAGGTCCTCTATTTTCAGCGAGGTCGTCCTCATAGTTGACAATCGAATTGTCAAGCATGGAAGTTCCTATCGCGTCGCCGACATTAGCAAATGAAGCATCCACTCCCCTCGATTCTTCATCACCATGAGATTCGTTGATACGAGCCGTTGAACGTTCCATTCTTCGAACACCCTCATCGACACCAAAGGCAGGGCTGGAGAACATCATGCTCAACTCGCGCATCGCTAGCTTGGTATTTATCGTCTCCTCCTCCTTTCGAGTAGGTACACCGACTGCATCGGCTTCATTGATTGCCGAGCTAGCGGCGGAAACAGCAGTTTGGTTCAAACTGGTCTCAAAGCTGGGCTCAGATTGAAAGAGAACCCGCCCTTCGGATTGTGGTTCTCTCCGTTGAATCTTTCGGGGTTGTTCATGGTTTGGGGAAACTTGCTCTGACGGCACAGACGTTCCGCTCAAGGAAACATCTGTTGACACTTCCTCGTCGTCCAAATCCATTTGTGAGCTTTGATCAGCTTTGTTAACTTGCATCAAATTGAAGTTGACGCTTGTCGGGGCAAGCTTATAGCAGTTTGCTCTCGCCCTTGCCTCTTCAAAAGATTGTTCAACACCATCGAAACCTTTTAGAAGACGCTTGTTGAACCCGACGCGGCTACGTTTGCCATCGTTGTTACCAGTAGCTTGTACCGCCTCGTCCGCCTGAGACTTTCGTCGACCCTCTTCCTCTTGTTCTCTACCCACAGCCAAATCTGCTTCAAACTGCGTGTGATCACGAACATAGCGCAATGGGTCTCGGGCCAGTCGCTCTGCCTGTGATAAAAAATCATGTCAGTTGTTGCATCGCGGATTCCGACCCAAACAGTCCAGGACTTACCATGCCCTCATCGCTGCGGTTCCGGAAGGTTCGTTCATCCCGAACACTTCGATGCCGTTCGATCTGATTCTTTCGCTCGGCTTCCTCCTTTTCATGTTGTGCGACGCACTCCTCGTCGACAAATACTGCAAACGGGGGAGGAGCTCCTCCTCCACTGCTGGAACTGCTACGAGTATGCCCCGGGCGCGTGAGATACCCCCCTGCCGAGGACGAAGAATGTGATCCTCCTGCTGTTGTCGTAGAGGGCGGTAAACCACCGCGTTCATTCCACCGTTCCGCGTTCAACGTATTTTCTTTGCGACGGTCCGCATCTCGTTCAATCACACGCTTGTGTTCCACCACCGGCTGATCCAAGTAGCTCATACCATTTGGAGCATTTTCTCCCTCATTCTCCACAAACACCGAAAATCCACTATTGGCAGCCCCAAGATTGTTGTTGTTGGAGTTGGCTCTAGGATTGCTGACCGGACGACGACTTGCTGGCAATCTGGACCGCGGACCAGCGAAACTGCCACTAGCAGCTGCCCGATCATTGCGCCGAACACGATCATGAGACAGACCCCCCAGGGCACCGCGCGAAGCTGACGGCTGCTCTTCCTCATCGTAGTCTTCTTCCAGTTGTTCATTGCGCTGCGACGAATTGAGCCAGTGTCGACTCATTCTTCGTTGAAACTGCTTATGCCGTACTTTTAGAACGTTCATCGGTTGAGCGTCCCTACTAATTCCCTTTTTGTAGATCTGTTCGGCAAAGGGAAAGTCGTTGTCCTTTTCCGCCACGTACGCCCATGCCACCCAGAAGAGCGCCGTCTGCTGGCCGACTTTTTGTTGATACAAGTACTTGAAGACCTGACTGGGTTCCTTGGTCTTGTCGGCGTACTTGGCACAAACACTAATAAAGCGATCGTCATTCGCATATTGTGGCATTTTGACCAGTGCACGTGTGCAGCGTTCCATCAGCAGAAACTGCTGATGCGTATCCGACGGAAAAGTTTCTTGAAAGAATTTGATATACGTCATCCAATGAACCAGAGGATCATCGCCATCCGGAGCTTCTGTCGCATGAGGAGCTTCCGAAGGACGCACTAGGCGTTCAAATTCACGTATGCGTTCTTGCGAATCGTCCTTTTGGAGTTGCAGGACTCCGCTCCCGCTCGAAGAACCACTACTACAACTAGCAGTCGTAGCAGCTACACGTTCCAGAGCCGACACATTGCGACCCCGTTGCAACGGCGCCGCGTTCTCCTTGACGGATTCCCAGCCAGGTGTACTCATCGTATATTCAATATGATAGCAAGAGATGGACGGATGGATGATGATTGATTGATTCAAGCTAGTTGTGGCATTTACAGTCAACAGAATCAGAGAAACTCTGACGTCGCGCTGCAAATCACAACGATCCAAGAAAGGAGATAAATCAACACGCACGAGAGCGGGGGGGCTGGACTGACTGTAGCTTGCAGTGGATTTATGCTTGGTGGAAGCTAAGCAACTGGATAGTTCCGGTCGGTTCACTACTATCCGGCAAGGTAAACAACGGGTAAGAAGTGAGCGTTGGGTCGAGTTTGTGAATGTGTTGTGTAGGTCCTGTCGGCACGAAAGCTGTGGATTGAAATCAAAACATCCCCATGTTGCTCGTCACGCGATGTCCGATAGGGAGAATTCAAACATTTATTTAAATATACAAAAATGAGGAAACCTTAATTTTCCAGAAACGACGTTTTACCTGTAATGGGCCGACGTGCGTGTAGCACACATCGAACCTATTTGTGGGTACGGTATCGTACGTATGGTGGTCACACTCGTAATACTCGTAGCCAACATGAAAGGGATGACGAGGACGGCCTATCTCGAGCTAGTAGAGAAAGGAATACGGAATAGTAACCCTGCGGAAAGCAAAACGTAGAGAAATAGGGCAGCCATAAAGGGTGCTGCAATAGAAGGAATGATGGGCCACCCATGACTGCAAAGAGCCAGTCTACACTGGCTGTTGGTGTTAAGTTATGATCGAGTGTGAAATAGTCGTACAACTAACTATGTACCTGGTGACATGTATGCCCATAGAAACAGCGCAAGAAATAAATGGATTGCTCTAGTAGTACAATACACGGACGGATTACGGCAGTAGTGTGGCTTCCATCATGGTTACACCAGCAGGCTTAATGTGTCTTCCAATCTCAGCAAACATTTTGTTAATTCATTCATTCATTGCGCGCAAGACGTTCTCTAGTCATCCTTTTAAAAATAATCCAATCGAATACGACAATGTTTACCTTCCCCCGGGGCGTCCGGGTGTTCCCGGCCGACCACCGTACCCTCTCTGCTGGGCAGCACTGGCTGGTTTCAGAATCTGGAACGAACACATCAGAGTGTCGTCTACAGTCATCATTGCACCGGCGTTGTCGAATTCACCACAATAGTTTGGCGCCGAAAACACGGTCACCAATTCGCGACCGGCAAAGAACTCATAACCATCTTCAACGACCTGGTGAGCTCGAACGACCAAGTCCAAATCGTGCCGACGAAGGAACTGACGCACTACGTCGCCACCGAATGTAAAGGAAACACCGCGATCATTCTCGCCCCAACCCTGAGAGTAGCAAGCACAATTGCAGATTTTAAAAAGTGAGAAAGTCTCATTCCGTTCACACCTCACTTATACAGAGCACTCGTTCTATATCTTACCGTGATGCTTGGGTCAGGATCCGCCCACAATATGTCGCACAACAAGCCAGTATCAGGGACATCACAAGGTCGGGCAATGTTGGCGATTTGCTCCATTTGCGAAAGCTCTGGAGAAAGACCGCCGTGCATACAAATGATCTTATCGTCAATCACCGCACAACACGGTAGACAATTGAAGGTGTTGCAAAATTGCTTCCACATCTTGACTGAGAACCGACGACGGCACTCATCGTAAAAGCCATAAATTCGGTTGATACCTGCGCATTCATGGTTTCCCCGCAACAAGAAGAAGTTTTCGGGGTACTTGATTTTGTAGGCAAACAACAAACATACAACTTCTAACGACTGTTTTCCACGGTCTACATAGTCACCCAAGAACAAATAGTTGGCCTAAAGGAGTAGTCGTAGAGGTGAGTCAACACAAATGAGGCGCGGCATCTCCGCTACCGCCACCCATCATTCTTACTTACCTCTGGTGGAAAGCCTCCATATTCAAAAAGCCGTAATAGATCTGTATATTGTCCATGGACATCACCACAAATTTTGATCGGTGCTCCAAGTTCTAGCAGCATCGGTTGCGACATGAAGATCTCTCGCGCTTGATTGCACAGAGACGTAGCATCCTGCACCGAGATATCGACCGGCGTTCCAGGCTTTTTATTCCTGGCCGACAGGAGCTGATCGATCATTCCATCGATCCAGCTTTCATCTTGTGCTGCCATTGTTATGATTTAAGTAATATCAGGTATGATGATGATGTTGCTGGCCGAGGGCTGAAATGTTAAACAAACGCAAAACCCAGCAGAGTACTACTACTATACAAGGGAATCAGCAGTTTCTGCGATGACAGAGCAACAGAGCAAGCACGTTAGGACCACAAATCACACCATCGCAATGCAGACTTTATCATCACTGTCTGTGGAAGCATTGCACGACGACCACCACAACCCAGATGGCATCGCCACTCAATGAAATGGCCTCATTGCGAATTGGCTGCCACAAGAAGACTCGCCCTTTCCACATCACAACCAACATACCTGGAAGTTGCTTCCAAATAACACTAACACTCTGTCCGATGCGGAGACTCGATACCAGCAGATGTGGCAATGTCTGGTCAATCGTAACTACTACTGGAGCACCAATTATTCCGACCGCGCTGCTTGCCTGTTTGTCCTGCGGCTGTCCCTCCTTGTCCATCTCTCTTCTCTGCCAGCGACGAACGGCGACCATTGCCTCTTGAACAGCTTTGTTCGCTTGTGCAGCTTTGCTCCAAACTGGTTGGTGGACAGTCGTCGGTACTCGATTGCCGTATGATTCCACATGGAGCGTCAAGGCGTGTCTGGCGGTTGTATGTGTGTCTAATGCGCCGGGCCAGCCAAATGGCATTGCGACGTTCCTACCGGTAGGTCCGTACCACCTACGAAGAATTTGTTTTGCATTGTGCGAGATAGCGTTGAAAACGGTTAACTATGCCGGCGTGACCATCCGTCACTTTGTTGACTCCATTGACCACTTCGAGCGGGCATCATTTTACGACTGACTGCCTCATCTCGCCATTCCGAGATCGGCCTACAAGAAGGTCGCGATGGCGCTAATGTCATTGATGATTATTCATTCTCGTCGATCTCCCCCGATCCTTTCACTACAACGACCGCACCACTTTTTGGAAGGCAGATCCTCTCAGCTTGACTTGCACCTATAGAGCTACCCTAACTTGAGACTGAAAACGTGGAAACACAGTGCTTTGTAGATTTATTGATTGGAAAGGAACAAGGATCAGCTATGGCATCATCATCACTCGTCTACCCTTAACTTTCTATTCTTGAAGCAATTATTCCATCCTTGATGAAAATGAATCACGGGAACGCCAATACACGTCCTGGCGTCAACGCGTACAATTTTTCAGCAGCTGTAATGACAAATGACGACGACTTGTTGCATTCGTTCGAGTCTGCCGATCGTCTGGAGCAAGGAACGACTACTGCTTCTGTATTAGAAAATCACCCGGCCACCACAAGTTTGCTGGTATCCGAGACGCCGCGACGACGATCTCGAGATCATGCCTATGTTGATGATAGTGATAATATGGAGGATCTTTTATCGGGTGGGCGTCATCCACTTACTTCTCGGTCCACCAATGACCTTGCTTCGGCCATTTCCACGACGGAACCATCCTTTCAACGAATACCCGATGGGACGCCTACTCGACCCAAGTCTCTTTCGAGACGGCGTGGGCTTGCTACAAGTTCTCCAGCTAGGAGTACAGTTACTGTTTCCACAGTATCGACGACTACTAGTTCCTCGTTCCGACCCAGACCTGCTGGTACCGCTAGTACAAATAATCGGTCCGAAACGATTGAAGAAGAAACGCATGGGGGTGGTGGTGGTTTACGGGCATCACTGGATGCTGGTATGGCCCGTGTTCGTCGGTGGATTCGATCTCGACCGCCACAACAGGAAGTGACTGATGCTTTTCAAGCTCAACGAGGACGGTCCACCACCGATTTTCCACATGGAGGAGGGCTAGAAGCGGCTGCGGACGCTGATGATAGTCATGACGGTGAAAGCAGCAGCAATGACGATGGAGATGATCTGCTGGATCTACCGGGTGGTCCACATCATTGGGGGGACGATGGTGGTGGAGAGGGAAGGTTCAGCAATCGGGATGTTTCTCACAGCAATAGTGTTGACAATGACAGCCCGCGACAGCGCGCTTTATCGGAACCAGACGGAGTTCACATTCGAGATCTACTCTTTCAGCGAGCATTTCAGCGGGCGCGTCTTCGAGGTGGAGGTGCCCGAAGGCGGCCTCCACCAACTGGATTAAGCCAGCAACAATTGCTACGACGACGTGATCGGGGAAGAAGTGTGGAACTGGTAGCAGTGTCCTCGTCACAAGTGTCGGCTTCCGTAGCCGAGGTTGTGTACGCGTCCACGACCCCTCTTCGTTCCACCGACAGCAGTTTTGAGGAACTGGAGAGCCTTGAGGAGGGCGAGCTCAGGGTCATTGAAAGCCCTGCCCGCGTGAATAGCGCTACGGCAGGGAACGCGAGCAGTATTTTGGATAACTCTATCCGTGTGGACCCTGATTCTGACCCACAAAGACAGGCGAGGAATCGATGGATCACCATTAATCGTCGCTTTCAAGTTGTGATTACGATGGTGGCGCTGATTTTCAGCATACTCTTGTTCGCTATCTTGGTCTGTTGGGTGGTGCTAACAAGTGCGTACGTCGTCTCTATCGACAAGACTTGTGACGTTCCGCTCAAGTACTACTACTGGTTTGTCACCCTGCAGCTCATTGTTGACGTGTTTCGAACGGAAATTATGAGGCTCTTCTTCCGCTGGGACGCCAACTCTAACCAGAGAATCCCTTGCCGAGTGATCACATACAACGTTGCATACCTAACGTATGCACTCATGGTCCTACGAATGGGGGTCAATAGTGTCTTTTTGAACAAGGAGACGTCATGCCCGAGCACTGCACAAGAGCTGTTTGAGACGAGTACGGCTTTTGTCACCTTGTCAATCTTAGCCTGGTCCACCATTATACTTGGCTACTTGGTGCCGTTCTGCGTAGTTGCTGCGCTACTGACATGGAACGGCTACACCCCTACGTCTTTGCAGCCGGATGGTTCGGCTACGACCTTCACAGTCTTTCCGACGGCCATGGGAGCGCCTCCAGGATTTGTGGACGAGATGCCGATAGTCATGCTGGAAGACTTTCCTACCCACTACCCCATGGAATGTTGTATATGCATGGAAAATTTCACCGGCACCGACGTCATTGTAGAAACGGGCTGCCAACACGTCTTTCACAAACAATGTTGTCGTGACTGGCTTCGACAGGCACGGACATGTCCAGTATGTCGGACGGATGTACCAACGTCGCTGGAGGGTGTTGAAAACAACGAAGAGCGCCGGGCAACTTCGCCGAGCGGGCGTCTGGGGTTTGGCCGCGGGCCATCTACATTTGTTGGCCGCAATGACATTCACCACGAGGTTTCTTTTTTCCTTCAAATATTGCGTCGACGGGAACGGCGTCAACAACGAACTGGTAATCCTGACGGTGGCATGTCGCCTGCTGGTGGTTAGGGACGATGGACTCGACATGTACATCATGATAGAACGTCCTCCTTGGAGGAGGGACGCACTATCCGCTAAACTTGAGCCATCGATGCTTGGGGGAAGGGCGCACGGAAGCCCACAAAATTGGACGACAGAAAATAAGCAATATAGAGACTCCCCCTATTTTAGATTAATCTTGACGAGGAGGCCGACGACTGGCGGTCCATAGCCCGTAGCCGCTCGCGTTGGAACCGACTTGCCCTGAAAAAGTAGCAAAGCGTACCAATCATCATGGCAAAGGAAATGATAAAGGAGAGCCAATCCGACCGGGCATCGGTATCTAGCACATTGTCGTCATCGTCGTCCACATAGTTTCCATTTCGTGAAAACAAAAAGTCAATCCACATTAGAAGAAAATCGTACATTCCATGAAACAATACTCCCGGGAGTACGATATACCCCAGGCTCAAGGGACGCTTCTCCAAGTCTCGTTCGCAAACACGGAGACTCTGCAGGGCCGCCGCAATGGGGTGTACGGGAAAGATGGACCTTGCGATCAAGATGACTACCTCGACATCGAAGTTCGCGCTTCCATAGATGAAGATGTAGACAAGATTTTCGCAGCAGGCGAAACCCAGGGCAGTTGCAACCATGGCGATAGTGATGGCAGCACCTCGGGCCTCTAAGCCGCGATCCTGCTGAGGGAAGGTAGGGACATTGCGTCGGTCGTTGGATTCTGCTTCCTCAACCTTGGCAGCATCTTCCAGTTCCTTACGAGTGAGGAAATCGGGATGTTCCACCATTCGAAAGCCAAAGTATTTGCAAGTCTCCTCAATGGTAGCGGCAAGGAAGAATGCATTGACGAAAAGAAAGATGGTGTAGATAATTGGATGGTCTTTTCCATAGATTTTGAGATAGTCCCGGTAGGTGGGAGAATCGGAGCCCCCCTGCATGGAGGCAAAAGGAACGGCGTAGGCTGGGCTCATCATTGTATAGCCAGAAACCTTCACAACATCAATGCCTGCCAATTCCATTAGAATGAACATAATCAGCCGCAGAGTCAGGCCGACGAGCACTTCAAAGAAAACTGCGAGCGACGTGCTCAAACAGAACCCTGAAACAAAGAACTTGATGAGCGCATCAGTTGAAATATCTTTGACGTAACGCCAATGGACAATCTTGAGCACCGCGTATGCTTGCAGAAGTGTGGCGCAAAAGACCATGTAATTCTTGAAGCTAAAATCTCGCTTGAAGCCCAACAGACTCCAAACGAGCAAAATGACGAGAAACGTGGCCACAATCCCAATGACCCACTTTGAAAAGTTGGACAAGCGCCCCCAAAACGTAACAATATTTCCGGTAAACTCATCAGCCTCATCATTTCTTGCCTCATAAATCGCTGGGTAGTATTCCAGCATTGATTGCATAGTAACGTAATCAACAAGCCTGTATCGCTTGGCGATAAGCTCTTCCACTTGGCGCCCTTCTTGCGCCACAGCACACAACCCACACAGCTGAAAATGACAGCCACACAATGATCCACAGCACATACTCGTATAGCAACGGAAAAAACGGGCACAGAACGTATAGTGATCTGATTTGTCACGAGGATCATGGTCTGAAGCGTAGCATCCACACAGCGAATGTGCATTTTGAATGTCTCTCATGGTCTGACCCATATAGTAGACAGGGGTCTCCCCTGTCGATAAGTCCACTGACATGTCCTCTTCATTACGAGGGACAAACGCGCCCGACCTAGTCATCTCGTACTTGCTCCAAAGCAGATCCTTTCGAATTTCCCTTCTTTTCCACATCCCCTTGACACATTGGATGATGAAATACATCACCAGCAAAAGTATCAATCCAGAGCTCAGTAGCTGATTGAGATACTGGTCGTGAATGTTGACGGCACAAACCATGGCCAAGGCAAACATCCAGAACGGAAGGACAATGTGAATCCAAAAGCGTTTGCAGCAAGAGGGCGGTTGCACTCCCGAGATCAAGTAACGATCACGATCGTTCTGAAAGACACCACAGCATGCTAGAGCACAGCAGTCCACACGCTCATTCTTTGGATCCACAAACATGTGGTTAATGGACGTGGAAAATCCTCGATACTGAGATTCAGAAAGATCATTGGCAGATCTTCTCTGGTTGCTTGAGAAAGAATGATAGTTCAGAATTCTCGAGTCCTCGTTTGGAGGAAACTCCTCAATAGTTTCCCTGTCCTGAGAAGTTCGGTCCTTGGAGGAACGAAACCAGCCCATTTTCGATCGAAGCACGTCCACCGTCTACTGGCCTCCGTGGTGAAAACTTGGTTGGCTATTCCTGTGAAAGGGGACAACTTTTGAACCTCGTTTCGACTCGATGTAAAGCTTGAAATAACTCCTGATATCAGAGGCAGTAGTGCAGTTGTGTTCTCTCAATGAAACGTTTCCTCGTCTCCGTGTCAAGCCTTGACATGTAGATGCTGAATGTGATCTGAAGGGGCGCTTCATCGTCAACATTTCCAATTTTTGGGTGGGTCGGCATTCCGCGCACGCGTGTCTTTGGTATGGTGGGCCGGCTGGCTCGTGATTGCGATTTTGCCTTTTGCCAACCGTCTCGTCCAAAGCTAAATTCGGGGGTCCGGCAGAAAATAGGAAGGGAGAGGGAACGAATCCCCCCAATAATCGCTGGTGTCAGAGTTGGTTGAGGGCCTTCCAAAATATTGAGCGATTGGAACGATTTCGTTTTTGTGCCGCACTACTTCCCTCTTTGTCTGAAAGAACACTACATTTAGCTAGTAGTACTAAGTACAGACAGCACTGGTATAGCTAGTAGAGAACCGGCTCCTACTACTAATAATAATACGACCACTAGTACTACGAGAGGAGTCCATCATGTAGTAGTAGTACTAGTATTCGCCCCGGCCTAGTGCTCTACCGGTAGAGTGGTGGTAGCAGTACCTACAGTATTAATAGCAGCATTTCTTTTGCCGGCCTCCTCCTCAATCAAATGTTCGGCCTTTAGAGCAGGAGCTACCGATACTACTAAGACGAGGACTACTACTACTACTACTACTGGTGCAGCAGCAGATCAACAAAAGAAGTACTAAAACTAGCGTAGAAGTGTCAATGTCCTCCTAGTTGTTCACGAATGTGCTAGTAGAATGAGGAAAAGTAGCAACCTCCTGCTTCTTCGAGGAGGACGACGACCCACACCAGCAGGACGAAGGATCCTCGCACGTCTTCGTGTCCTTCTTCGTTCTCCTCTCTGGTGTTCACCACTCCGACGACGAGGACGCTCCAGCGGGGCCGGCCAGCAGCAGCAGCAGCAGCAGAGGAGGACGGTCTTCTTCCTCCCTCTCCGAGAGAGAGGGGGGGAAGAGGGACATGGATGATCATGTCCTTCTTGTTCGTTTCAGCAGCACCGCCGGCTTCTTTCCCGATCGGCAAAAGGGGGGGGGGGGGGGCGAGGAGGAGCAGCAGCAGAGCCAGCAGCAGGAGGAGCTGAAGAGCGAGGACCAATATCAGTACCCCATACTAGTCTGGCACTTGCGTCACACTTCCGCTTGCTGGGAGATGGACATCATTTCTTCGCGTTGCCGGGCCGCGGCTTTCGACGCCATCCTTCCTTCCTCGCTACGCCGTAGGTAGAAGAGCTGATAAGCATGCGCTCGCCGCCAGTGCGCCTCTCCAATGTGGCCCCGAAGCCTTCGGTCTACCGCATCCATCAAAGGAATGTAGGCAGGATCCCCCAGCCTGTTGCGTCGCGTACAATCAGCCACGATCTCCTTGGCTCGTTCTCGAGACTCTCTGTCGGCAGTTTGCTCAAGCGATTTGAAGAGAATCTTGATAAAGAGGAGAAAGCGCTTCTTCTGGAGCACAGTCTCTGGGGTCTCCTCCTGACCACTCCTATGAAGTCCTTGTGGCTCCGGAGAAAGGGATGGAAAGCCACCCCTTCTACCACCATCACTACTGTTAGTGGGGCCTGTGGCGGCACTCATGCTTGTATTGATAGTATATTAGAAGAACAATGAGAAGTGCTGTCCAACAATCGCAGCGCAGCCTGGCGATCCTTCAATGAAGTCCTGTTTTCTGGTGGGTGAAGTAGCCAATAGGGGAAACAAAGCTCGTCCTTCTTCAGCCACAATATGACTCGGATGCTATGATGCGAAAGGAGGGCAATGAACAAGTAGCCCCCACGATGAGATGCGTCGATCCGTCTCTGTCTCTACGTTGCTGTCGTCTCCTGACAGCAGTGGGCGTTTTGTTATGGGCGGTAGGGTTGATGATGTGAGGGCGGCTAACCGGTAGTTGAAGGCTTTCGCGGTCAGAGGAAAAAGCTTGATAGTCACTATTTACTCTCGTAATAGCGAATACTGATAATTAGCTACCGGTAGATATTTGTTCGCTACAGAAGATCTTGTGATCCAAAATTATGGACGGAGGCCTCGATTTTTGTCCGCTTTTGTCGGAGTTCGGGTTGAATGCATCGAGAGAATTCCATTATTGGGAGTAACTGCGGGATTGATACAATTAAAAAAACCAGTGTGGCTTTTCGCAGAAAGAAGCGTTCCAAAGAATGTCATCGACGAACATCGTTCGTCGTTCGTTGCCGGAAGCTAAGTATTGAGCACGCGAAGATAACCGAAGGGCCTAATTATCAATCAAAACACAGAGTGGCGATGACTCACCTTCTCATACTTCAAGTCCAATGTTTGGCTTAAATTAGTTCATTTCTGGGGAGCACGATTCTCATCGAACCCAATAACCCACGTAGTTTGTGCAGTATGGAACAGACAAAGAGAGAATCGTTAGACCACCATAGCGCACACTTTTTAGGTGATGGCCTGCCAACTGGAGAGAGTAGCGGTGCGCTGCGCAACCCGAACTCGTCAATGCGAAACATCATCTCTATTGGCATTTCTTTCCCCGAAGCTTGAATTTTCGTCAAGAAGGCCGATATGTAGCAGCAATCAAAATGAAGTGCCGTACTAAGCGCTATTAGAGGGAGACAGGTTTCTGTTCCCCACAGGCGTTGGATGGGGAGGACATCAGGCGACGAAAAATGGTGGTGGTGGGGTCCTCGTCCGAGCCAGGACGACACAAGAACAAGCAGGAACAACTCGTCCATTCATCGTCTTCCATCCTTCAAACTGGCATAATATTGAACTACCGTACATAGCATAGCTACGCTATCGATAGTAGGTGTAGTAGATGAATTGCCGGCGCCCTGTTCTTCTACCAGGTACCATGTCGCCGACGATCATGAGGCCGCCATCGTCTGTCAGCAGAGCAAACTACTAAAGAAGTAGTACTACTAGTAGTAGGAGTCGTAACATGAATTCATTGTAGAACGGTTACACAGCAGTACGTGGAGACACAAGTAGTAGGCTTCGTCCCACCTTTCTATTCAACTTCCAAGAAGTAAGCCATGAGGTTCATCAGAAACACTCGTCTTAGCAAAGGAAGCCCGAACTGTGTTTTATGCTTGCGAGGTGGGAAGCCCAAAAGCAACCAAGGAATCGCGCGGGTCATGAAAGCTAGAAAGTGAGTCGTTAGGGTCGCATCTGCGAGCCACCGCGCGCATGCTCAAGTCGCGCACTTCTCCCGCCAAAACCCGCTCTCGTATCCGTCGTATGTATGTATCGTCTTGCATCAACAACAAACCATCGCAAAGGAGTCCACATTTGCTGCTACATTGCCAGGGTATCGGAAGAGGTTGTGTGTGGATATTGTCTAATTTGAAAAGAAAGAACCATGTGCGAGCCTAAGGAATCCAGTCAATTGACGGCCTGGATGTTTCCGCCGAATGTTTTGCAGGCGTGCCGAGCCCGTGCCAATCGAGTAGCTCGAAAAACGCTCACCAAGTTGATGAACCAGACGAGCGCCACGGCCGCTTCCCCTGCCGACGACACCGCGAGTTCTACTTCAGCAGCCTCCTCCAAGACGAATAGTAATCCTCCCGTAGAGAAGTTTGCCCGGAACTTTCTTGCCCAACAAGAAAAATACCGCGACGAAGAGGAAGGTCCCTGGGAAACATCGGATGGAAACCCATTTTTGGATCCTTCCGAAGAAGAGCTACTAGTCAGTTTTTATGCCTCTAAACTACCCAGTCTGATCGGACCCATGGCTCAAGTTCCAAGGCTAAGACGAGAGCCCAAAGTGTCAGCAACCGCGGCTATGTTATATCGACGATTCTACTTGAGCAATTCGGTCATGATTCATGACCCTAAGGTCGTCATGGTGGCGGCCGCCTTTTTGGCGGCCAAAGTCGAAGATGCCTTGACAGATGTGCGCTATTTAGAGGAGGGAACAAATTTAATGAATGCTCCCGTAACGTCGGCGGAAATCATTTCTGCCGAAATCCATTTGCTTTCGGGCGTCAACTTTGAGCTATTTTGCTTCCATCCGTACAAGGCTGTCTTGAGTATTACAGAAGATATGCGAACCTATCTCAAATCGGAAAAGGGAAAATCATTGGTTCGCTTTCCTAGTGGCAATAACGATCGGCCGATTGTGGGTCAGGACCTCAAGCCTATGCACGATGCGGCGCAACTCATTGTCAATGATGTTATTGTTAGCGACATTCCGCTGTTATATCCGCCGGGTCAAGTGGGTCTGGCCGCTCTCATGGTGGCCAATGAACAGCAACAAGGCAATAATGATCAAGACGTTCCCTTGATTGACATGTTGGGATATCTGTCCCAACGATTTGAAGATGCCGACATTGACGCCATGACGGCGGTTCTAACGGAGATTTGTACCATGTTGCGAGAACTCAAGGACGGAGAGCATGGCTGCGCCAACCACAATATTGATATGCAAGCACTCAAAGGTATTCATAAAAAGCTTAAAAAGTGCCGGCTATGGGGAGCCAAGGAAAAGAAGAAAAACAAGCGCAAAAGCAAGGACGGCGACGACGGCCCCAGTCCCAAAAAGGCCAAGACGTCATCATAATGAAGTAAATGACAAGCTGGTGTGCTGTTTCAAAATGCTACAGTGCAGTACAGTATTTTGGGTGGCAGTAGTTCGTAGTTCTGACTCTACAGTAGAGAGAAGAGGCAGTAGCGAGCAAGGACCGATTCGACTCACTTTGGAACGAGCTCGACGGTTATCAACAAGGTTTCCTCGAGAGAGCTCGCGACGAAAATGCGAACCGGCGGCCCAAAAGATACACAAAATCTCAACTCCAAGATTCCAATTCGCATTCTCATCGTCGTCGTCGACATTGAACAGGATAGTGTTCATCTGCCGAACCGTCATTCTCAGCAGAAAACTCTACACAATCCTCATTCTTTGTCTAAGTCTGCAAGCAGCTCTGGCCCTTCCAGGAGAACTATCTTTACTCGAAACAACCCACAACCCCATAATGTCAACCTTCGGAACTCCTGATGCCATTGTGGTGGGCAGTGGTCTCGCTGGCTTGACAGCCGCCTTGAATATCTTGGATCGAGGTGGCAAAGTTGTTTTGCTGGAAAAAGAGGCCAAGCCTGGTGGCAATTCCATGAAGGCCTCCTCAGGCATCAATGCTTGTATCACCAGCAGCGACGGAACAGCCTCCGAGCCTGACCCTGACGAAGTTGCCGCCTTTGTTCGAGATACGCTCAAGTCTGCTGGTGACAATGCTAATCCTCAACTAGTGGAAACACTGGTTCATAATTCGGCAAGTGCTCTACGATGGCTTAAGGATCGTGTCGGTGTCGACCTCTTGGAAAATCGGACGCAACTCGGCGGGCATTCCAGTGCTTGCACCCATCGAACTGCCAAGGGAGCGGTGGGATTTACAGTCATGAGTGCCATGCAAAAGGCATTGAAATCCTATGAAGAAAGTGGGCACTTGGAAATACGCCTCTCGACGCGGGCCACAAATCTTCTTAGCCAACAAGACTCTGGTGCTACGACCGTCGTTGGGGTTGAGTGTGCAACCACCACCAGCGGCAAGGTTGAGAATGGCAACGACGAAGCATCCTCTACTACAACATTTTCAATCCACGCCCCACATGTCATTCTTGCCACGGGTGGCTTTGCTGCCGACCGTAGTAGTGATTCTTTCTTGGCGAATTACTGTCCCGAGTATCTCAAAATGCCCGCCACCTTTGGGGACTTTTCGACGGGCGATGGAATCAAGTTTGCCACCGCTCTCGGGGCTGGAACCTGCCTCATGGAGAAGGTACAAGTCCACCCTACTGGCTTTGTCGATCCAGCCGACCCGGATAGTCCCAGCAAGTTTTTGTGTGCGGAATTGATGCGAGGTTTGGGCGGAATCTTGTTAAACTCCCAAGGCCAACGCTTTTGCAATGAACTTGGGACGCGCTCGTATATCACCGATCAAATGTTGCGTCACGAGCCTCACTATGCCGCGACTGGAAAATGGGATGCTTCGCTTTCGATTCCTACCTTTACATTGGTCTTGTCGGCCGAGGCAGCCAAAGCAGGAGGTGAACACATTGGTTTTTACGCTTGGAAGAAACTGCTGCAACCCTACAAGGGCATTGCAGAGCTTGCCAAGTATACGGGCGTTTCATCTGATACTTTGAAATCCACCATAGAAGAATATCGTCAACAAGCCGAGAAGGGTGGATCAGCTGCTGATCCTTTTGGAAAGACATTCTTCCCCAATGCATTTACGGGTAATCTGGACGAAGAAGAGTTTTATGCAGGCGCGGTAACTCCCGTTTTGCACTATTGCATGGGTGGCCTTACGACGGACCAACATGGAAATGTATTGAATCATGACAACAAGATTATCCACGGCTTGCATGCTGCGGGAGAAGTTGCGGGTGGAGTACATGGCGACAATCGCCTGGCGGGAAATTCACTGCTGGAATGCCTGGTGTTTGGCACGATTATTGGCAAGACGATTCCCATCGTCTCACCTACTAGCTAGGCATGATAGACGAGTCAATGCCGGATCGTTCGTACGAGAAGTTTCTGATGCTTGCGTTTGTTGATAACTAACTATTATACGAGTGGAATGTCGACGATACTACTTTTTCGCATTATTTACTACTAGTAGAGGGAGTCAGCAAGGGGCGGAGCTGCAGGGAGCCCTTCGGTGTTTGTGTCCGTACAAGTCTTGATGGTATAGCTGTTCCCCATTTCTGCAGATTCAATACTCCACCTACTACCGGTAGCTCATTCGTTCCTCTTGTTCGACACTTCCCAATAAAACTAAACCATCTACCACCGGTAAGCTACCTACTTAGACAGGGCCACCATTTTGGATTGTTGAATCTGTGCCTTGTTCGGGCTATCCAAAGCCAAAGGACAGACTCAACAATCTAAATAGTGCCACACATCAAGCAAAAGCCCCCATTGTCTCGAACGAGCATTTCTCGCGCACAACGAACGATGCCTCAAAAGAGCCCGTCAGGCAGGGAAACGCCTTTTTCGAGAGGCCGTTTTGGACGCTTTGGAAGCATGGAAAACATGGTCCCATGACTGGACCCAGTCCGGTCCTTCGGACGTGCTCACGATGTTACACGTGGAAGCAGTCCAAGGAAAAAGTTCCGACAGAATTCAAGAACCCATCACCGATCCCACACAAAATGGAGAAGAATCAATCTAAAGAGAGTGATGCAAGTTCATTCATGTGAGAAGGGATTTTGCAGAGCGCAATAAACGAATGGAATGAAACAAAGGGAATCCCGAAAAGAAACATTTCATTGTCCCTACCTGGTATGCAACAAACCATGAATGTCACTTCTTCTACTACTCACGATCGTCCGATGATGCAGTTGCTGCGGACTGTCATCGTCGTCCTACTGTCTGGCTCGGTGGTTGGCGCCCCCTTTTCGCCTAGCCAGCATCATCCCATCCAGTTGCCTGTAGTCAATCACGGCTCGAGACATTGTCCAGCCTTTCTCTTTCACAACCGGTCCACGTTCCGTTTCATGCGGCGGAAAGACGACGATGTTGGTCAAACCTTGGAATCCAAGCTACAACAAACAGAGCAAACGCTGCCGACGAAAACAAAAGGTCTGCCCTCTGTCGTTCCTCAAGCACCGACGCAATCTCATGATCCTCATCACCACAATAATCATGGTCATCATAACCACGGAAAATATCATAGAGCCGTCCACCAAGTGGAACATCGCGCCAAGGAAAAGGCGGCCATTGGCTTTGCGGAAAAAATGACGGAAAAAGTATCCAAAGTGGCCGAACAAGGCCTGGCCAAGCGACTCTTTGGAGAACGAGCTTTCAAGGAAACTGGAGAGCGAATGGCAGAACGAGCTGCCAAACGAACATCCGCCGAAATGGCAGAAAAAATGGGAGAGCGTCTCAGCGAGCGAGCCTTGGAAGGAGCAGGGGAACGCATCGTTGAACGAGCCGCCAAACGACAGGGACAAGAAGCCGCCCAAAGGGTAGGAGAGCATTTGGCCGATCGAGCATTGGAAGGAACGGGAGGAAAGTTATTTCGGCGCTCCATGAACAAGGCGGGGGCAGAAGCACTGGAAAAAGCCGGAGAGCGTGTCGTTGAACGAGGGGCGGAACATGCCTTGGAAGAGACCGGATTTCGACTGTTCCGACGATCCATGAACAAAGCGGGAGCCGAGGCAGTCGAAAAGGCGGGTGAGCGTGTGGCGGAACGGGGTGTAGAACGAGCTCTGGAAGAAACGGGGGGTCGGCTCTTTCAAAGGTCGATGAATAAAGCCGGCGCAGAGGCAATTGAAAAGGCTGGAGAACGTGCCGTAGAACGCGGCGCCGAACGAGCTCTGGAAGAAACGGGAGGTCGACTGTTTCAAAGATCCATGAACAAGGCCGGCGCAGAGGCCATTGAAAAGGCTGGAGAACGTGCCGTAGAACGTGGTGCCGAACGAGCCCTGGAAGAAACAGGGGGAAGACTATTCAAGCACTCCATGAACAAAGCAGGGGTAGGAGGACGTGGGGCGGAACGAGCCTTGGATCAGGCTGGTGAACGTATCGGAGAACGATTCTTTGAACGCCGAGGAGAACGAGCTTTGGAAAGGTCTCTAGAAAGGTCTGGGGAGAAGTTGGCCGTTCGAGCGGCAGAAGGTGGAGCAGAGAGGATCGTAGTTCGATTGACCAAGGGCCTGATGATTGCTCTTCCCGCCATTGGCGGCTTGTTCGTCCTATATCTCTTGAAACACGATATTGAACGTGTCAAAGAAGAGTGGCCACACAAAATCAAGTCTTCCCTGGTTATGTTTGCTGGGGCTACAGCTGCTGACTTTATCGACATGTGCCTGCATTTCTTTTTATTTGCGGGATTGCTTGCCCACTGGAGCCATCACAAGCTTGTCGTAGCGGAACAATGGAGCCTTGTGTGTGCAGTTATCTCTACTGTTTGCGCTGTAGCAGGCGAGATTGTGAGCTTGAAAATCAGGAGACAAAGAACAAAAGTAGAGGCAGCCAAGACGTAAAATTAGTTTACATCGAACTATTGTCGTCTAAATTAGGCAGCTTGTAAATGTGTCACTATGCCTATTACTCTATCTAGCAGAATCTCATCGTTCGAATCATCGCATCACTTCTAGTCCAGATCTTCCGGGGGGTTGTTCTGGATTAATCGTTTCAACGAGCCCCCTGCTCGTTTCACTTGCTTTCCGGCACTCTTGAATTTATTGCCAGTGACTTTAAGCGACAAGCGTGCAAAGGCGCGAAAGCTGGTCTCATACTGCTCAATTTGTTGCTGCTGTGTCTCAATAATGGCGTCCTTGTCGCTGATTGCTCTTTTCAACCCAGTGATATTGACTTGGAGCTCACTTATGGTACCTTCGCGATCTTTCAGCGTTGCCTTGTATTTGGATTCCATCGCCGCCGATTCGTTTAGCATAATCGCTTGCTTGGCTTCTGCCTCGGCCAGGAGGAGCTCCAATTCCTTCTTCGAGGCCTGCGATTCCATGAGGTCACTGTCTAGACGAGCAACCTTCTTTGACACCTCGGTGATTTTCTTATCATACTTCTTGATGAGCCGATCTTGCTCTTTGCGCGCATCTCGCTTGGCACCTTCCCACAATGCTGTCATTTCCTTACGGATTTCGTTGTATCGATCATTCATTTGTCGTTTCTTGAGCTTACCAACCCGAATTTCCTCCGAAAGTTTATACTCCAATTGTTCTTTCATTTTGGAGTAGTTGTCACGCTCATTGGCAAGCTCCTTTTCGACCATTGATAATCGCTCCGACTCCTCCTTGATGCGTTGCTCTAGATTGCGGCGATCAGTTTCGAATCGAGTCTGCTCACGTACCATTTCCTCTTGCAATCTTCGTACTGTGCTTTGTTCCTTGGCAATCGCCGCTTCGAGCTCGTTCTTTGATTTTTCAAATCGTTCCTGTTCTTCTTTTAGTTCCTGACGGACATTCTTGATTGCCATTTGTTCGACTTGGATCTTCTGCTTTAATTCGTCTCGTTCGGCATCAAAGCGTTGACGCTGCGATGACAATTCTCGTTTACTCTCCGCCAATGTATCTTCTTTTTCTTTGAGGGCATCCTGCAAGCTTTTCTGGGCAGCTTGGAGGGCTTCTTTGGTCTTTTCCCAGGCATTTTCCGTATTGAGCAACTTTTCTGTTTCCAATGTAAGCTTGTTCATGAGGTCGTCGCGAATCTTTTCAAAGGATGCTTGTGCTTCTTGCAATTTGTTTTCCAAAGCTTTGATATTTCTTCGTTCGCCTTCAATGGTTTCTTGTAAATTCGCCTTTTCCTTTTCAAACGCCATTTGTTCAAACTCCAAGGCATCATTGGCTTCTTCGTATCGTTTTTTGAGTTCCTTTGTAACTTTTAACTCGTTTTCGTAAGCACTCGTGCTGGCTTCCAATTGGGCTTTGAGAGAGTCAATTTCCTCTTGCAAGGCTTTTTCTTTAGCAATAGCGTCGGGGCTAGGTCCGGCCGTGGCCTGCTGCAATTCTTCATCTCGCTGGGCCAACATGCTGGTAAATTGGGCAATTTTATCCATCAAACTGGACTTTTCTTCTCGAAACGAGTTTTGTTCGTCTTCCAATTGTTGTGTCTTGAGTTCAATCTTTTCGCGCATCATTTGAATTTCCATTTCATACAGTTGGATCCGACGTTCGGCTTCCATCAAGTCATTTTCCAGCTGTTCGTCTACAATGGGAGGGATGGACGGTGGATGGGGATCCAAAAAGGCTCCCGTATCCTCCACTTCCACATATTCCTCTTCTTCTGTCGCGAACAGTGCCGTTGGACTACTACTTTCATCATAGAAAGCATGATTCCTAAACCCCAACATTTGACGTGTGGTCAGTGCTGGTTTGGAGGAGGAATGCCGACTGCCATGGCCAGCACCAAAGGTTGTAGTGGGGACAAAGGCGACGGATGGCGGCCTCGTTGTAGTCAAGGAAGAGGTGAATGCAAGCCCTTGTGGCAGGCCCACACCCAATGTCGTTGCCAGGTGAAAGAGTTTGACCGAACGAATCGTTCGGCCCGTGGTGCCATTGTGGCTCGACCGACCGGAATTCGGCGTCTGCTGCTGGGCAGCTACTATTTGACGAGAGGACATGATATTGTTGCCTTAAATCAATCAATCAATCAATAATAACACAAAAGAGGAAGATAGCAGCGTATTCTTGCAGCAACACGTCACAAGGATCGTATCCTTCTCCTTGCACGACGCTCTGGAACGCTTTTTTAGGTTCGGCCGACGCCCTCACTTGTTGTGTGCATCAAGGGGTGTATCCCTCAACGCTTCGGGATGGATGACGATGGAAGATCGTCATCGGCTCCGTGCTTTTCTTGTGCTGCCGACACTTTCCAAAAGATCGCTAGGATCGGGGGTTCGTGAATTACGTCACTCGCGAATAAACGGCGGGGACGCGCCTGCCGCGCATTCGATGCGCGCGGATTGCCTCCGAACTTGGAAGGGCAGACAGACCGAGCAATGCCCACCGCCGAGAAAAAAGCGGGTTGACCATGATCGACCCACCGAAAGAGGTAGAGCGACACATACACATTCCTATCATTCCATATTAAGCACATCTAGTAACAATGACGGGAGCCTCGACAGGAGAAACGTATCAAGAACGTACCAAGGGAAGGGATGTCCGCACATCCAACATTGTGGCGGGAAAGGTGAGACATGTGGTGAACGAGAACAATGCGGGCAATGCCGCTGGGGAACTTTAGGCGTGTTCTCACTCCATGTTGTGTCTTGTGTTTTGCGACTACTACTCTTCGTCACAATGATTAGGCTATTGCAAGTGCCGTTCGCACGTCATTAGGTCCTCGTGGTATGGACAAACTTCTTCAACTCGAAAATGGCGAGATTTTGATTTCGAACGACGGCGCTACCATTCTGAGCAAAATGAAGGTCATGCACCCCGCCGCCAAAATGCTTGTGGATTTGTCACAATCTCAAGATATCGAAGCCGGAGACGGAACCACGACGGTCGTAGTCTTGGCGGGCGCCTTGTTGAATGTATGTTCGTCTCTATTGGCCAAGGGCATTCACCCCACAGCTATTTCCACGAGCTTCCTCAATGCGGCCGACAAGGCCTGTGAGATATTGGAAGAAATGTCCAAACCTGTGGATTTGGGGGATCGGGAAGCGCTTTTGAATTCCGTAGAGACATGCCTCAGTAGCAAGGTAGTGGCACAGAATTCGGACTTGCTGGCGCCGATTGCAGTAGATTCCGTGCTGGGAATTGTAGAAGATCTCGCAACGTCGACATCGGTCGATTTGAAGGACATTCGTCTCGTCACTCAAGTGGGGGGAACGGTCGATGATACCGAACTAATCAAAGGACTGGTTTTGACCAAGGGATCTACCAAGACGGCTGGTGGCCCCAGTACCATGAACAATGCCAAGATTGCCCTTATTCAGTACTGCTTGTCCGCCCCAAAGACGGACATGGACAATAACGTAGTTGTCAGTGACTATGCGGCCATGGATCGTATTCTTCGTGAAGAACGAAAGTATATCTTGGGGCAATGCAAGGCCATCAAGAAAGCGGGAGCTAACGTCGTGTTGATTCAAAAGTCGATTCTTCGGGATGCCTACAATGAATTGTCGCTACACTTTTTGGCCAAGATGGATATTCTCGTGGTCACGGACATTGAACGAACGGATATTGAATTTATCTGCCGAACTTTGGGATGCACACCCGTGGCTCATCCTGACGAAATGACGGCGGATAAGCTCGGATCCGCGGAACGTGTCGCCGATGTCCTCATGGAGGGCGGGTCTACCAAAGTAGTCAAGTTTACCGGAGTGCCCAATCTAGGAAAGACCATGACTGTCTTGTTGCGAGGATCCAATGAATTTGTCTTGGGTGAGGCCGAACGAAGTTTGCACGATGCTCAATGCGTGGTCCGATCGCTCGTCAAGAAACGTGCCTTGATTGCTGGAGGAGGTGCCCCAGAGACGGAGGCCTCGTTGAAACTCCACAAGTATGCGCAACAATTAACGGGCATGGATGCCTACTGCTTCCAAGCGTTTGCCGACGCCTTGGAAGTAATTCCGTATACCTTGGCAGAAAATGCGGGAATGAAGGCCATTGAAGTGGTAACAGAGTTGCGCAAGAAGCACAACGATGGAATGCTGGGTGCGGGCATCAATGTCAAAAAGGGTATCGTGTCCGACATGTATGAGCTGAATGTGGTGCAGCCTTTGCTGGTTTCCACGTCGGCCATTCAACTAGCCACCGAGACGGTAGCCATGATGATGAAGATTGATGATCTTGTCGTTGTGCAATAAATAATATACGAGTACAAAGAAACAAAAAAGGTTACTAAAGGCTAGAGTCTAGAGTTCGTCCACGACACGGCAGCCCAAAATGTAATCCATCAGCGGCCACTCATTCTGAACCCGCTCCGAATTCCCCTCGGCCCGTAGCAAATTTTGACCCGGCCCTTTCTCGCCGTACCCGTTGAAGATCTTTGGCAAGATACCAAAGGATTCTTTCCCCACGAATTCTCCAAGAGGCACTTCCCATGGTGATCCACCGCCCATGAATGGATTCGGCTTGAGAGTAATGACAAATTGATTGGATCTCGAATTCGGTCCAGACCCTGCATACGTCCACATTCCCGGAGGATACCGCTTGATGCCGAGCTCGTTTTGCCGAAAGTCCTTGCCCGGAGGCAGCCATGCCGGGTCGTCTTGCAACGGGGCATTGAATTTCTTGGTTTCTTCGGGATCTCCCGACAAACCGAATTGACACGCATCCGTACAACGAAAGAAAGGTATTTTGGAAGAGAAATAGTTGCTTTGAATCATCTCCACGAGTCGAGCCACACCCATCGGTGCCCAGGAATGATGGAGCAAAGCTGAAAAATGCCCCTTGGTCGTTTCACAGCAAACCAGCGTCAACTTTCCACCGGCTGGGGGATCCACCATGTGACGCAGACCAGCCTTGGGCTCTATTTCTGCCTTGGAAAGGCTGGCAATAGAAGTGACTGGACACTGTGGGTGTTGGACTGTGCTCGCGTCCACCGGAGGCGATTCGTCGACTTGGAGTTTTGGTGCCGGAGGTTCCGGGAGAGGGGCAGGGAGGGTCGGCTCATAGTCCCGTGTGATGACGGGTCCACCGTAGAACCAAAAAGCGGCTGCCAGCAATATCAAAATGAAAGTTCCGAGTTTCGTCTCGTGCATCCTACCATGACCCGTTGCAAGCGTCGACTTTGCGTTGATGGCGACCATGACACGGCGCAAATTGAAAAAAGTAGAATCCTTGTGAGACTGACGGATAGATGGAGAAACCCTTTGAAGGCGTCAATAGGTGCGTGTGATCTTGTTATACTACAAGACCGACTGTCCAAGGCTCTGATGATACCGATGGTACCGGTTGTTGACTATGCGAAGGCTGGAGGGAGACGACGATGATGATGGCATGGCGAAATCAAAAAATGAGAAGGATCTTCGAAGCGGTCGATCGAGTCGTCACAAGGCTATCCTCGTCCTCTCCTCGAGCACTACATTCAAGCCCTCCTCTTCCTTTTGCTCTGGCTCCGCGCCATGCCTTTTTTACTGTGGACTACTGCACCCAATCGTTCTTCTCTACTAGTAGAGCAATAGTTAAAGTAGCTAGAGTAGGCACTTTCCAGTTCGCAACTACCTTGACCGAAGAGGAGGATCGATATCCTCTAGGGCATCTGGAATATAGAACCTAGATAGGACCCTCTACTGTGGTTCTTTGAATTCTACAGCACTGCTCGACCGTTCTGTCTAGCTCATTAGTGGATGCTATTAGCAAAAGTAGCTTTATAAGGCACCTACCCCCGAAGTAAATGCCTGCAGGTTCAACAGGCCAGCAGTGGCAAGCGCCCGTTGGTTTGATTTCGTAAGAGTAGGAGCTTGCTAGCGGGTAACGATTTCCCAGCTGGTTCTCGCATCCTTCAGAAAGGACTGAAGCGAGTTCAGTTCAATCGGTTTGGCAAGGGCCCCATCAAAGCCGGTCGGCGTTTGAAAGGACGTACCCGCATCCTGGTTCGGTGCGTACTTGGCGCTCACCAGAATAACGTTTTTCTGCCTGTTTACACGGTGTTTCTTCTCCCACTCACGAAAATTGGAAATGCAGCGACTACAGCCCAGGTCGTCATCGACCAGAACTGCATCCCAGTTACGCACTTTCAAGAGGTCAAGGGCATCGTCCGAATCGAGGACGGACACAACCTGCCAACCGATTGTTGCAGATGCAATCTCGGCAAGCTTGGAGATCACGGTCGATCCTTCCACAACCAGGCAGACCTTTTGGTCCGGCACAGCCAAAAGCGTTCGGTCGGAATCGCGTTCCAACCTTCGCCGCTTGAGGACCTCGACTTCGTGCCCAAGGTTGTCGAGCTCCTCCTTTTTGCGCTTAAACTCTTTCCCTTGCTTGAGTTGCTCCACATCTTTGAATGTGAGAGGCTTGGATCGAAACCCATTCATCCCAATCTTAAAGCCCTGCTCCACATCTTTGTCACTCGCGTGAGCAGAGATGCCGATTATATATTGCTTGAAGAAGGGACGATTTAAAGCTTCCCACTGCCTGTACTGCTGGATGCAATCCAGCCCGTCCATTACGGGCATTAAGAAGTCACACAAGACAACATCAAAGAGCGAGGCTTTCAGTTCCCTTAAGCCTTCCATTCCGTTGACAGCCGTTGCCACCTCGAACCCCAGTTTGGTCAGCACGCGCGCAAGATTCTTTCGAACCACCAACGAGTCTTCAATCACGAGAGCCTGAGGTATCCGCGATGAGGTTTCAGGGAGTCGAAATCGCTTGTTTCTCATGCTGCTCGGTGTCGCCGCGAACGCCTCAATTGCATCCTCGTTCTGAAGTCTGGTCAGACTTTGGTCGCTCCTTGTTTTGGAAACCTCAGAAGATGATCCCACACGAATCATACCAGATCGGCGCCTGCCTATACCCTCGGAAAGGGAACTACCGGACCTCTTTAATGATGCAACGGACGATCGAGTGCTGTCTGCGGCCGCGTGGATCTGCGCCAACTCCTCAGCATCAAGGGCGCCAGGAAGAACAAGCGGGATGGAGAACCAAAAGATCGAGCCATGTACTTTGTCATCGCTGTTTGATGAATCAAGACCCACTCTGGGGCGAAAGCCGTACTTGCCCCCAAGGGAGCCTATCTGAGTGGCAACCGAAAACAAACCCAGCCCAGCGTTCTGGACGACTCCTTCTAAGAGAGTCCCAGCGGGCGTATTGTTCAAGATGGTCCGATTACCTGCTGTATACAGCGGGTCCTGGCCATCCTGTAACGGTTTGAACAGATAGGCATACTTTTCAATGTCAACTCCTGGGCCAGTGTCCTCGCACTCGAACACAAGCTCATCTTCGTCGCTATCCGGGTTGGTTCTTTTGAATATTCGAAGAGTGATGGAGCCTGATTCTGTTTTCGCGCAGGCGTTCGTTAAGAAGTTGGATGCTGAGCGGAAAATCTTCATATCATCGCTGACAAACTCTGGTGGGACGCTTTCATCTACCGAAATGATCATGGGGACTTGCTTCGGGAACGGTTCCATCACCATATTGAGGTTCTTCACAAGTACCGATGTTTTCACCGTAGAAGGGCCCATCCTTCCAGTGGAGTCACCCCGTCGACGTGATTGCGGCGGCTGCATAGCGTCTTTCGTTCTCCCTTGTTGTCGGAAGAAATCCATTGTTTTGTGGCATATACTGTTCATAACAGTCGAGCAATTCGCAGCAGTTTCGATCATATCCCTTTGCTGCTCGGATAGCTTTCCCTGCAATCCTTCGTCTTCTCTGAGGAGGGACAAACTGAGTGCTATTCCAGTCAGCGGGGTTAGTAAATCATGAGCGGTGCATGCAATCTGTTGAGACGGGTCATTCAGAGCGTACTGTTTCTTCTGTCGCAGCTCCACAAGATCCTCCATCGCCATGGCTGCTAGTTCCATAAGACTTTGCTTGTCTTCCAGGGCCACGGGATCAGTTCTTGGGGTCGAGTCCATCACACAGAGAGTTCCTAAGCGATAGCCTTCAGGGCAGATTAGTGGGGCGCCCGCGTAGAACCTAACATTCGGATACCCGGTTACTTGAGGATCGTTTGAAAATCTGTTGTCCTTCGTTGCATCATGTACAACCATCAAATCGCAATCCGCAAGCACTGCTTGTGAACAGAAAGGCGATTTTGTGCCCGATGTGAAGTCTAGTCCTCGGATCGAGATGCAATATTGCTTATTCAGGTCTGATATAGTCACCATTGCCATTGACGTCCGAAATATTCGACTGGCCAGGGCTGTCAATCTTTCAAACTTGTTGCCATGATCAGCGTCGAGTACACCAAGATAACTCTTCAGAACCTGTAACCGTCGTACTTCCCTGTCTATCCGGGACGTTTCGCAACCGTCTTCACTGCTGTCTGGAGTGCCACTTAGACATTCTTCATCGCCGTCCGGCATTCCCGCGTTGGAGGTTAACGGGCTGTGTCCTCTAGTCGCTGGTAGTCCCATCGTAACACTCGCTATTGCAGCAACATCTGAATTCGAACTAGCCCCCATTTTGGCGTGTACAACTGATTTACGCATGGATTCTAAACACCTTGACAAATTCATGTCCAAGTACTCCTCCGGAGATGAAGCAGCATCTGAAGGATAAACAGCACCCTTTCTGTACTGTTTAGCAATGTTGTCGTTTGTTGACATGACTCTGTTCATCGCCTTATTTTCGCTGCCAACTCTTTCTGCCTTTCTTTGTTTCTTAGCTCTTGTTCGAAGGGGTTGTCTTTGACCCAGGTAATGCCGTGTTGTTAAAGCGGTGGCTGCTATTGTTGCGGAGAATAAAATAGTTCAACAAACAACGAGCCTTATTTCCAAGAGCCTTTCCAAGGGCGAGCGTAGCGCCAACGAAAATCGCGGCAAACAGGAGCGACGTCGGAGAAGAAAAACTTCAATATCGCTTAGCCTACATAGCGGTGGCTTGTGTACAATAAGAACGATCCCATGTTTCCCCGCGGTTCTTGACCGTTCAATCATTGTTGCCAGGTGGCTGCCTCCCGGTCGATAAAGAGCAGATTACTTCAAGTGGCGCGTTTGTGCCCGTACTTAGGATTCCGTTTGTAAAAGTAGTGAAGAGTGTAACTGCGATGATTTCCCGTTTTTCCGATCTTTCCAATTTTGTACTATAACTTTTCACACACATCCGAACCAATTATGGATTGTTGAGTTCGCTGTTGGACACATGCTTTATGCGTCCATTCGAGTGTGTAATACTGGTAGAATGTTTGTTGCGTCGATGGCAGATCGTCGAATGAATGCTTCGACGTGCACTTCAACGTAATGAAGCACGACATTGAACTTTAACATTTTCATAAGCCCATTTAAGTGGTTCGAAATCGAGAATTCTATTAGGAAACCCGCTGTTTTGTTGCACAAGCGTCAGAGGTAAAAGGAGGCATATAATAAGGCTTTGAACTTGAATGCCGCAAAGTAGTTTCGGCTTCTGTTCTCACAGGTACCTGGACCTTCCAATGGTGCCCGCCTGGCGCGATGACCGGCCGGCGCGATAATTTTTTAGCGCTTTAAACTGTGTTTCGCGGTAATTCGGTCAACCGCCTTGGCATGTTTTTGGTGGCGGATCCCAAGAACTTTGGGGCAGCCCAAAAACTTTGGGACCCGCCACCAAAAACTTCGGGGCAGCCCAAGAACTTTGGGATCGATGATTCGTGATTGGAGTGCTCGGCTCAACGGATCTTGTCCGTTACTCAGTGCGCCCATAGAGACATTTTCGGAAATGTTCATTCGTAAATGGTTCATTTCAGTCAAATGGTTCAAGACAGTTTTTATCTCGTAGCATAGGTAGAGATGAGCTGCTCAGAAAAGACCAGAAGCTAATATGTACTCGAGCAGATGCCTATTGCTCTCTACGCAGTTAAAAACCCGAAACAACCAGATCATTGCTACTAGGTAGAGACTAGCAGAGATCGTGCTCCGTCTTCCTTGCGACTAATACAATGTTATGAGCTTAACCCACTCCAGTGTCGAATAGCGTCAACGTATATATCCGGTGTGGCTCGTTGCCAAAACGCATCGTTCAACACCGCTGTAGCTCTCTCCCACTTGCCCTGTGCTTGTAACAGGATTAAATATGGTGTTCCAACTGCTGCAATGCCATACCCTGCAAGGACGGGAATAAGCCAAGGTTGCGCGCTAAGCAAACCAACTTGCGAAGTTGTCGTGGTCGTAAAGCCAAGCCAGCCCCAGAATCCTGCCGCAGGAACGGTGCTAGTAACAGTTACAGTTTGTGCACCCACTAACAAAGCAACCGTGGTAGCGGTTTTGGCATTTCCAATGGCGGTGGAGTGCAAAAATATCTGAGACTGCAGCGTAGAGAATCGGCCTGTTTTGCACCAGACCGCAATGCATTCACTGTTGGCGTACAGTATATGATGGGGAGGTAAAGCGTCTCCCCCTTCGGCACTTAGTAGGAAACGCACTCGAGACAGCACAATCGACGGTGGATCTGATTTCGGGAGCTGGGGTGCCTTGTTGGACTTGTTCGACTCACACTCGGATCCACCATTCTTGGAACAAAAGGCTTTTCCTACTTCGTCATTGTTGTCGGAATCGTCCAAGCCTAGCCACTCCTTTCTATCGGAACCTTCCTCCTTGGAGTCTTGCTCTTGAAGCCAGGAAAGAATTCCTTCAGTTTCCATCTTTTGCAGGGCAAAGATCTCGTCGGGTGGTGGTGCTCCTGGCGGCTCCTCACTCGACGTCGTCAGCTGATCAAGCCCTTGGCTTTCTCGTTGGTCTTGATGATTTGTTCTTCCCTCACCTATCGTCGAATCCTCGCCGTTTGTACTCCTCGTGTCTTCGTTTATCATCAGGGGCGGCGGAGTCTGCTGCTGTTCTTCTTTTCTCCGAAACCAAGATGTAATCTTTGCCCACTTTCCTGCGGACAAAATGGACCCCCCATAATTGACTTTTTTCCACTGTTCCACCTCTTTTTGTTGAGTAAGAGTTATAATGTTCAGGCGCCGATCGCGTACGTGTTGATCCACCTCTTCAATTCTCGGCTGTCCTTTTCCGCCACTTGACGAGAGACCAAAGTCAATGATCGTGACCATTCCAGCTCCTGCGGATAGAACAATTCCATGGATCTGTATCGGGTACAATAACAAATTTGACCATCGTAGCACATGATCACCCGGCTCTAGGTTGTGATCCAGGGATTCCACTTCTAGTATGCTGGTTGCGGACGACGACTCGTCGACGACTTGGGAAAGGTTCCCGCAGAGAACCATGACATCAAAATTCGGAGCTGAGTGAAGTGAATCAATCGGTAGGTCAGCTGCGGCTTGAGAATGAATCCAAAGAGAAGGTAATCTTCTAATTCGTATCGCCCGTGTTGCTGAAAGTATGAAGGAGCACAATCGAATGCCATCTTGCTCCCAAATTCTGGATCGTGCGAACCAAGACTTTTTCGAACGGAAGGAGATCCAGACTGTCCGCCACCCGATAGTGATGACTTGTGCGACTCAAGTTTGACATCTTCGATTAAAGCGTCCTTCCATCTCACCTTCGTTGTGTGCGTGTGTAGCATCGCTTTAGTTCCGTCGGCGTCGCAAAATGGCGATGAGACGAGACTATTGAACGACGCTCTCGTTTGTTGTCTCACTTTCAGGAAGGAATCATCGACTAGCGTATGCCTTCTACCCGCAACGATCATACACCATGCAAACGACATTCTGCTGTTCCGCTTCGGCCTTGGCTACCATTCTCTTGTTATTCATTGGCTTGATGGCAGCCACGACCAATCTCCAATTCAAGGGTCAGCAAGCGGCGGCTCAGATCGTGGACATGCCCAAAATTTCCTTGGCTTCCAAGTCAGGCCCGTGGCCGAAGTGTATCGGAATGACAGGAGAAGACTGCGTGTCTTATATTGAAGAGAATGCGAATGATGATTTGGTAGTGATGCTTGTTCCGTTTGGGAGTATGGTGACGACAGACTTTCGAACGGATCGAGTTCGTGTCTTTGTGGATGAAAATGACATTGTTTTCGCGGCTCCCAGCCGGGGATAAGAGAAACACATTCATTCACCAGCTATCTGTATTCTTTGGAAGCATACAAGATTGCAGCGAAGCATGTCATGCGTTCAACAGACGCGCATTACAAAATTAGCCCAGCCCACATCAATCAACTTTACATAGACAAAGTCGTTACCCCCATTTTCTATGTAGCAAAGGATTCTATTTCAGTTCACTCTTATCTTCGGAGAAAGAGATGATAGACTGGGTTGTCCGTCTCTTCTTCGTATTGATAGCCAAGGGTGTCCAAGAAGCGAACGAGGCCTGCGTCCGAATGATCGGGCACCTGAATGCCCACCAATACACGTCCAAAGTCATCACCATGATTACGATAGTGGAACAATGAAACATTCCATTCGATATCCAAACTTAGAAGAAATCGTTGGAGGGCTCCAGGAGATTCGGGAAAATCAAACCGGAAGAGTCGTTCGTGTGGCACATCGGATCTTCCTCCTGCCAAATGTCGAACGTGCGCTTTGGCGAGCTCATTTTGGGTCACATCCAGGCAAGCAAATCCATTCTCTCGGACACTATTGATGATTCCCTCAAAATCATTCTCAATATTCATGACTGGCTGGAACGAAATCAAAACGTGAGCATCGCCGTCGCGTTCGTATCGATAGGAAAATTCTGTGACATTTCGCGGCCAGATGAGTGAGTAGAGAGCTCGGAAGGAACCAGGAGTTTCAGGAATGGTGACTGCCAATGTTCTCTCGGAACCATCTGCTCTCTCTGACACGAATCGAAGCCGATCGAAATCCATGTTGGCGCCCGATGTAATGGCAACGAGCGTTTGCCCCGTGATTTCGTTGGCCTCGACGTATTTCTTCATACCAGCAACCGCCAAAGCTCCTGCCGGTTCCAACACTACACGACTGCAATCAAACCGAAAGGTAAGAGCCACGAATATTATAAAATATATAACAACTTCGACTGTATCAACAGGCGTACTCACGCATCGTTGTAGCTCAATTTGATGGCATTGCAGATCTGGTCTGTGGTGACAGTGATCATTTCATCCACTAGCCGGCTGCATACTCGAAACGTCTCCTGGCCCACCGTTCTCACGGCAGCTCCGTCCGCAAAGAGACCAACACTCGGCAATGTGACCACTTTGCCTTCTTGCAATGACGTTGTCATTCCGGCAGCATCCGCCGCTTCCACGCCAATCACCTTGACAGACGGTCGCACCCTCTTGACATATGCTGCAATCCCAGCGAGCATCCCACCTCCACCACAGCAAACAAAGATGGCATCCAACGGTCGACTGACGCATGCTTTCAGAATTTCTAGGCCAATGGTTCCCTGTCCAGCAATGACGTACGGATCATCGAAAGGATGGATCATTGTCATTCCATCTTCCAACTGCAAGCGCTTCGCCTCTGCTGCTGCTTCGTCGTAGTTGTTACCGAACAGCCGCACTTCTACCGTATTGCCACCATGTACCCGAACGGAATTGACTTTGATGGACGGTGTTGCCAGGGGCATGACAATGACAGCGCGACAGCCCAGCATTCTGGCAGACTTGGCGACTCCCTGCGCATGATTTCCTGCCGAACACGCTACAACTCCCCGCTTCAATTGCTCTTGTGTCAAATGCGCCATTTTATTGTAGGCTCCTCTAATTTTGAACGAAAATACCGGCTGCGTATCTTCGCGCTTGAGCAAAATGGTATTCTTCAAATGCTGTGCAAAAACGAGGAACATGTCGCAAGGCAAAAATGAATCATGGTTGAATACAAGACAAAATGTCCATCCTAGAAAATGTGACGTACCACGCTGAGATTCTTGGCTTCTTGCAATTCAGTTTCAATCGCAGCGTCGTATACCCGGGCATTCAAGATCTTGCTCAAGTATCCCACCGCATGTTCTTTGGCATTCAACAAAATGGGTTGCCGTTCGACTTCCTCGGCCGCACCTCCCGAGACGGGAAACTCGATAAACTCGGCAGTTTCTCCATTTTCATCAAAGGCGTACGTGATCGGATCCACTTCTGCGGAAGCCGACGACGGCGATGATGATTTGAATCTCCAAGCCGTCGAACTGATAATGGTGGGTCGAGTCGTCGAGACGACGTTTCGCAGAAAATGTCGGGTGGTTACAGCAAACATGGTCGTCGGCAGGCAATTTGAAACTCTGGATTAAGCGAAAACAATCTATCACCCTTATATCTTGGGGGGTATCGGATGAATTGCTATCTTTTGTCGAGCACCTTCGGCGTAATAGAGTCAAAGACAGAGTAGAGACCAGAGGGCGAAAAAGCAATGGTGGCAAAATGAAAAAGGTCGAACGGCAGTGCGCAAACTCGACAATCTGCTACGGACGCACGCGATGACATCAACGAATGATGGGCTGGTCACACATCCATTTTTGATTGGTCGAATCATGTCCTACTGTCTGACGTAGGAGTGAAAAACGCGGGGAATCTTGGAACTTGAACCATCGGATTCACCGAAGACTATGTATCTCAAAGATTTCCACGTTTCAGGAGAGACCTAGCTGGCCAGTGGTCGGAGGTTTGGCTAGATGCTACGCATTCTTCTGGTTTCTTCTCTGCTGTAGTACTTGTAAAAGACACTTGCCACCTCCTTCGAGCAAGCTACCTACGACTAGTAGAACAAGTAGCAGCCCCCGAGACCGTCAACGCTTGCTTGTGATGTCTAGCTCCCAGAAACGCGAACATACTTCAACGCCTGATTATTCAATATCTATGTGATTGATCTGTCATCGTAATAAACTCTATTGTGTGGTTGTGTGGGACCTTGTTTTGTGGGAAGCGAAGTAGCAATTCATGCGCATTGTTGGGAATCAAAGAACAATGTTGTCAATGAGGCGGACAGAACCGACCTTGCAAGCCAGCGAAATAATTGCCCCCTCCTCTCCCACATTTTTCACTGGCTTCATCGTTGCTTTGCTGTCGACTGAAACGTATTGGATTTCACCCATCAATGGCTCACTTTTCAGAACGGTTTGGACCACATCGACGAGATCTGTGGTTGCAATTCCTGGATTTTGTATGAATTTTTCCCGTGCTGTTCGAAGGGCTCGGTAAATAATAGGCGCTGCTTTCCGTTCTTCTGTATTGAGATAGGCGTTTCGACTTGACATTGCCAAACCATCCTCCTCTCGAATGGTATCTTTGACAATCACATTCAAATCCATGTCCAAATCTTCCACGATCCGTCGAATCAAACAACACTGCGCCGCGTCTTTTTGACCAAAGTAGGCATTTGTTGGTTGCACAATGTTGAATAACTTTGTTACAATCGTCGCCACTCCACGAAAATGACCTGGGCGCGCCCGACCTTCTGGAATATCGTCGAATCCCTCTGGCTCGACGAAAGTTACGTGGTTCTTCCCATACATATCGTCGATTGTCGGCGCAAACAAATGATCCTACATATAGGAATGTAAAAGAAGAAAGAAAGATCAGACTAGCCGTCGTGAAAAATCCTGCGAAGAACGAATTTCATGCCGCCTTCTCTCGTACCACTCCAAACTCGCCCAGCAACTCCGAATCTCGTTCCAGCTGCCTCGGATACTTGTCGAAATCTTCGCCCTTTCCAAATTGTGTAGGGTTGACGAAGATCGATGCCACGACCACGTCGTTATTCTCTCGCGCTTCTTTCACCAGGGATAAATGGCCTTCGTGTAGTGCGCCCATCGTGGGTACAAAGCCAATCTTCAATGACGGTTGAAGTGAACGCCTCAAGGCCCTGAACGAGGCAATTGACGGATGTAAAACAGGGGTGACCTTTGCCGCTACTGCTTGCATGTTGATAAGAATTACTCAATGAGAGATACGTCGTCGAGCCCCTGAAGGACTATTATGTTGACGGATTTTATGTCGAGTTAGTTTGCGAACGTCGACCACCATCGTCGTCAGAAAATCTTCGCCTTTCCATTGGATCTTTGTCGGTGGCAATTTGACAATTGTCCCAATCAGACAATGGTGGTGTGTCCGCCGTCCGCAATGAAATGAACGGTCGATAGAAAAAGAGAAGAGGGCAAAGCGAACGCAATTCGATCGAATGATTCAATAGTGATCCAGCGAGTCGACTGACGACAAACCCCCATCAACGAACCAATTGTCGTCCCTACAAGCTGTAGAAGTAATCGAGCATATGCTAGTCAACAAAGGACTTCGTTTTAATAACTTTCTCTCTCTTCTACTCAAAGGTTACAGTTTCTCAATCATTTCCCCCCGTGGCTAGTACTTCGGTATCCGTTTCCTCCAGGCCACCAAAGAGGGCCGCCAATCCGACTGAGCTCTGGAAGATCATCGCGTGATCATGACCAACGTCAGGCACGATGTGGCGCTCATGTGAATCTCCAAAGCCTAAAGTCCTTAGGGATGAAACGTATCTTGCGCTACGAACCAAGCGGTTGTCGCCCTGAACAGCGTCCATACAGGTGGTCTCCAATCCATGCGAGTTACACCAGCCTCCAGAGCCCGAAACATTACATCTATCCTGCCCCCCAGCCAAGTAGATAATACGACGTTCTTGGAAACGCTCGATGACTCTAGTAGAGTTTTGTAGCGCTCGATCTCTGTATGGTACTTCAGTGTCGCCGCCCGTGGAAAGTCCCCACTCCCACTGGTCGTATTGAGGACAATCCGCTGGAATGGTCCAAATCCCATTGACTATTCGGAGAGGAGATAAGTAGGCGTAGGAGGAGGGATTCGCGACCACTGCCACCATTGTAGGCCTTTCCAACCAAGTCGATGTAAGAAGTGACCACCGCTGGACCGTCTGCCCGCCACTGGAATGACCAGCTACGACTACTCGCTTCAACGATGGAATCTTTGACACTATCGTCTCAACAAGCAGGTCAAGTGCAGTAAATGAGCTAACTTGTCGTGGTCCCATAGAATCCGCACCATATCTCCAAGTACCGTCTTTGTTCTCTCCATTCCAAAATAGTAGAGATTGTGTTGCCCTATCATCCGTATCACAATAGAACTGAGGAGCTATCACAAGCACATTCGAAAATTTGTGTTGGACCTTAGCAATGGACTTCGCTGTGCAGAAATAGTCGTCGCCGTTGCGATCGGCACCGTGAATCATGATCAATGCCATGTCGACTGCCGCAGGCTCATTCGGATCTTTTAGTGTGAGCGACTCGATGGGACCATGCGATGAATAGTAGGCTAATGAAGCGTCTTCATCGATGAACAGCCCATACACATTCTCGATTCCTGTGGCATTGCATAGACGGTATCGAGGTAGCACTTCCACAAGAGGGTCGGTGTACTTGGTTGCATTTACAAGGACGCAAATGCGATCAGAGGCACCGCACATGTAGCCCATTGGGCAACCTGTTTCTCCGTCGGGGCAACATGTTGCGCTGTGTTTGCCCATGTCGCTTGGAATGCATCCACTGGATCCGTCGACGGTTTGGCAGCACGTATTGCCGTCGGGGCAAATGCCGCCGCCCTGCTCGAAAGGACATACCTCCATGCCTGACACCGGCAGTCGGGCATGAAGTTGAATGCCGACGACTAACGATAAAAGGAATTTTGATAACATCAAGGGTGACATTTTAAGCATGTCAGTGAGGATCGCTTGTTGAACTCGTACAATAGAAACATTCCCCTTTTCCAAGCAAGACGTGTTGTTGTGAAACATATCTTCGCCCGGCACGTCTCATCGTGGACTGCCGCCTGCATTTCAAACATGATGCCACTACTGGATCTTTTGTGATCGGATGGATCATTTTTGCTAGGACCAAACTTCGACTCAAAACTGAGTCGAAATCGCATGATGGAGTCCTATTCTAGAGAGAGACTACGATGAATTGAAAACTACTTACTACAGGTTGACGAACAAAGGATTCTGTATCACTATGCTGGTCATCAATAGCTGCTTACAGTCGCTTCGCTTCCAAAAGCCGGGAAAAGTAAAAGTTGGTAGCAGTCATTTCATCGCGCGCCACTTCGAATCCGGCTTTCTTCAATGCTGCCCGTACCACGTCCTCTTCGTGCAAATATGCTCGGGTCGTTTTGCTGGGGCCCGGGAACAGCTCTCCAACCTTCTTCAAGGCTACGTAGTACCACGTCTTGGGCGCAAATGAAATGATAACACGATCTTCAGCCAACGAACACAAGTGTCCCACCATTTCTGCCATCTTATCCGTCGGGTAATGGATGGCCACATCTACGCACGTCACAGTATTATACCTTCCAGTTACTGATTCCAGATCAGAGGTATAAAACTTGGCTCCCTTAATACCCAATGCCTGGGCCCGTCGAGCAGCTTCGTTTGCCATAGAATCTGAAATGTCACTTGCCGAAATCTTGGCACCTAACATGCACAAGGGAGAAAGAGAAAACAACGATCAGAAAATTGTACCGTACAAAATACGATTCGAGATATGATAAAAGATTACTCACCCATTTGTGCCAGAGGAATGGCAAGACTTCCAACACCGCAACCACAATCGCATACAGTCTTCCCCTTGATGTCGCCATCGGCTTCGATCCAGTTGAGAATCTTTTGGATGGTTTGGTCGTGACCCGTTCGAATATCGAGTTGGACAGAGTTCACATCATCGCTCTCCGAATAAATCTTGTTCCAGCGATTGAATCCCTCAGTATTGAAGTACTCTCGGACCTCCGTCTTGTCGTCTACTGACGACGACAGCGAGACAGCAGTGTGCAGCCTTCCCGTCCCCGGGGCGAAGGCGGAAGAGCCGACCACAAGCAAGGAAAGAATAGCGGCGGAATATTTCATGTTTGGATCAAAATTTCAACTTTGGAGGAAAGAAGAAAGAAAGAAACTCAATGCCGGTCAATGCAATGGTATCTACCTTCGGCACGTCGTGAGAGGGACAGGTGGAACCGATGAAAGAAAGCTATGATCCGCGGCGTCAGTCGAAAACGAAATCATTGACGATTGAAGACGCGTTTAATGAGACGGAACTTCAACATTGATGGAATCAGGAATCGTAAATTCGAAAAGTAAGTTTTTCTGTTCTGAGCGTTGGTACGTCATCCGAGCTTGCCATCCATCTCGTCGCACCCATCAAAACCCATCTCATCGCTCGCATCACCGAGGAGTTCTGTGGTATCATCAGAATCTCCGGCACTTTTCCAAGTCTTTGCATTTACTTCCATTGTGCTGTTCGTGTGAGATATCCTGCCCGAGCTGTTTGACAAGACGAAGTAGTGGAAAGCGCAAGACTCGGCAAAAATCCAACGAGAATCTTGCCCATCAAAAACACTTTCAGAGGATCTTCCAACGGTTGTGCCGATTGAATAATTTCCCTTGAAAATGAAATACTTTTCATTGGCCATGGCCTTCATGTTCATCATGTCTTCAAATGGATATGCTCCTTTATCACCACCCTTTTCGAGGAAGGCATCTGCGATTAGAATGGTCTCTACCACGCCCAGCAACGATGCATCGACGAAGATGTTCCCTTTGACCCCTCCGAGCAAATATCCAACCGCCCGAGGATCCGAAGTGGACTCCAGAAAAATCATCGCCACGGGAGCAGGTCGCCAGCACTTGACAGCAATTCGCTTGGCGCATATTCTATTCGCGTCTGATGAGCTAGCTCAGGCCAGTTTGCATGAGCTTCGTACCGCTTCCATTTCTTTTGAAGAATTGGCAGGTCAGATTAGTCTTTGTTCTGAAACACGGAAAGAGGGAGGATCGGTTGGATGGATTACGATCAACGATGAAGATGGAACCAAAAATGAGCATCTAGATGGTATCTTTCCGCGCGAGGCGAGGGACCAAATAGTCCAAATAACTACAAAGCCAGGCGATGTTGTATTGGTCGAGTCGCCACGAGGATATCACCTCGTCCAGGTCGTCGATGTCATGGCTGATGTTCGTAAAATGGCCAATTTGAAGCAGCGGAGAAGAACAAGCGTTCCTTATACTGGTAGTCGACCAGGAATTCTGTCCGGAGCCTTGAGTAGTTCGGAACCCCGTGATCTCACCTACAAGTTGGAAACGATGGGCTGTCAAATGAACATTGCCGATTCCGAAAGAATTGAGGGCCAGTTACAAAGCCTGGGTATTCGTCCGCTTGATCCCGAGAAAGATGCCAAGACTGAGCCTGATGTTGTTGTACTTAATACTTGCTCCATCCGTGAACATGCGGAATCCAAGGTCTATTCGTACGTCGGACCGCACGCCAAAAGAAAGCGAGAGGGAGGAGACGTTGCAATCGTCATCGCTGGATGTGTTGCGCAACAAGAAGGAGAAGCTCTCCTGCGAAAAGTTCCAGAGATCGACTTGGTTATGGGGCCTCAGTATGCCAATCGCATTGCTGATCTTCTCGAGGATGTTGCGAATGGAAACCAGGTTGTTGCGACGGAAGCAAGTCATATCATGGAGGATTCCACAAAACCCCGCCGGGGATCCAAAGTTGCTGCATGGGTTAATGTAATCTACGGATGCAATGAACGGTGTAGCTTTTGCATGTAAGTTGCCCCCAAGGGTCTCGCAATGGGTTGTCCCATGCATTCCAGCATCATTGCTCAATTCGTTTTTGCTCAATGGTCCCCAGAGTTCCTACAACGAGAGGTGTGGAGATGTCTCGAAGAATCGAAAGTATCGTGCAGGAAGTGGAAGAGCTGGTGGCGCAAGGCTACAAGGAAATTACCCTGCTCGGGCAAAACATTGAGTAAGTCACCCCGTGCGCCATCCTTGTCGAGAAATTACCGATCGCAAGTATTCACCCCTTGTTCCTCCAGTGCCTATGGAAGAGATATGATTCCCAAGCGCAAATTTTCGGATCTGCTTCGAATAGTGGGAGCTATCCCAGGCTTGGAAAGGCTACGTTTTGTAACATCTCATCCGAGATATATGTCACTGGGTGTTGTCGATGCAGTTGCGGAGACGCCAGCTGCCTGCGAACAATTTCACATCCCATTCCAAAGTGGTTCGAACGATGTCTTGAATCGGATGGGGCGAGGTCACACGCGCGAGAAGTATCTGCATATTGTGGATCGAATTCGATCGGTACGTGATACTAAAAATTCGGGTGTCGGACACATTAGTACACTTTCTAACAATTTTTGCACTGGTGTTTGCAGAGAATTCCTGATGCCTCCATCACTGCAGATTGCATCGTAGGATTCCCTGGAGAGACGGAAGAGCAGTTTCAAGAGAGTCTCTCCTTGATGGAAGAGGTGAAGTTTGACTTGGTTAACACCGCTGCGTATTCTCCTCGGCCCAATACACCGGCGGCGACGTGGGAGGATCAAATTACCGAAGATGTCAAACAAGATCGTTTACAGAGAATCAATCTTCTGGTAAAGAAACACGCTCGAGAACGCCGCGCAAGATTGGTCGGTGAAACGGTTGAAGTTCTAGTGGAGGAACGAAATGTGAGGGTTCCAACTCAAGTGATGGGTCGAACGCGGCACGGCTACATCGTCTATTGTGACGGCGAGATCGACGAGCTTCAAGGTAAGTTGGTGAACGTGAAGATTGAGAAAAGCCAGAGCTTTTACCTAGCTGGAACTCGGGTAGACTAGAAATCATCACTAGCCAACCATTATTAACAGTGTACAGAGTGCCAGTATTAGAAACAAATGCTCCTATATTAGACTTTTGACTTGTTGACTTCTACGAGACGAGACGACATCGAGATGATCACACTGGAAACGGTTGACACGGTTTATATTCGACACAAAGGAGAAAGAAAAGGATGATTCTACCCTCAGGGGGAGACGGACGATAGCTGGCACAAGGCCGAAGCGGCAAGAGCAGCAACATCTCCGTCTACTTGAGCCGATTGTTGCGGTATCTCACCAACGGCACTGCCATAGTCATATTCATACAAAGGATCGAAGCTTTGTGAAGGCATTTGGTCCATATATACAGCCTCAACTTGCTTCTTGCGTTTCGCCGCTGCGCTCTTTGGCATATGGGCCGATGTTTGCGATAGAGCCTCGTGTTGCCTAGCAGCCTGCACTACTAGGGTATCCACAATGTTACAGTTTTCCTCTAGTCTCCGGAAAACATTCTCCCCGGCTTCAAGACGTTTGAGAACCTTTTGTGCATGGCTTTTGATCTGAACAAGTGATCTAAAGAGGTACACCATTGATTCGGACGCACCGGATATGTGAGTATCTTTGGCATCATGAATGCGAATTCGCGAATGGAAGATTCCTTTCAAACACGAACACTTGAGTCCACAGCCGTTACCACCATGAACTTACCGATGCGGAAGATAAACACTCATCTTCTTCCATCGCCCTTTACCGAATCTTTTGAGTCCATACAAGAAAAGAATCTTCTCGTCGGGAGTCCATCGCCCTGTTCGCTGCGCTGAACCCGAGTGTGGCCCCGTGGGAGTTCGTGTCATCGGCTCTCTCCGCGTCTCGTTATGGTGGGAGGCATCGATCATCTGCGGTACTGCCTCCATGGCCACCTTCTCGTAATGGTTGATACCATCTATCGTGTGTTCCGGGGATTCTTGCGTGTGATCAAACATGGTCAAGATGATCAGGCAAGAAAGGATGAATGATCCCAAGGTTTGTGTTGGCTTTGGGTTGAGTCAATGGGGATGGGATGGATACCTTTTTTCGGGGTTTCGAAGATACCGACCACCAACAGTTCGCGAATTCCAATCAACACAATCCCTCGCCACGAGACATTTTGGAGGCAAGGCCCGCGGTTCGGCTTACGTGTCGGTGAGCCGTACAATTAGTACTGACTTCAACATGAGGAGGAAAATGGGGATTGGATGGATGTCGCGGGTCTTTGCTTTTAACTCCGTGGACGTGCGTAGAAAAATAGCGGTGACGCCACCTTCCTTCTGCAAATGCATGGTGATCGACTGCTTTCCGTCGCTGTGCGTCACTCTGATTGGGCAATACTCCGCGCGCGTCCCCCCTTTTCTCTGATGAGGCAGTTTTGACGAACAGAACTCCAATTCGGAGAAAATGACTGACTCACGTTCAATTCCCGCCACAGAACCCGGGGGGGAGGCGAAGGCCGGAGGAGGCCCAGGCGGGCAGATGTTCCCTCGCTCGCTCCCTGCCTTGACGCGCACCTCGACCTTTTCGACTGACTCAACTTTAATTTCGAACGATGCCGAACATTCAAACGGTTAGAAGGACAGGCAATGATTCCGTCTGATCGTCAATCAGTCAATGTTGTCGGCATGCGCCCCCTCTCGCGCTCTTTCGAATGATGATGAAAAAGAAGTCAAGTCAACCCGCGCCGAGACCTTTTGGCACACAATCCTAACTTCGTTGTGGGGACACTTCAAAGCAACCGCTTTGGTCGTCTATGTGAAGGTAAGATCGTTCATTGCCACTATCCTCTGTCCGATACCTTGCGATAGGATGTAGTGTATTGTCCATCGTTGCAGAGCCCTACCTGGTATGGAATGAAAGCAGAGCCTGAAACGTCGGATCGGCGGCTCATCATTGCGAGCGATGGGAAGTCGGTTCGTTATTTATCGCGCATTAGAGCTCGTGCTCATTCATACATCAGGGGGTCGTCATGCTGGGGGGAAACCACTTGTCGTTGCGCTGGTGTTTGCCATTATGCCACATGTGCTACCTGTTGCAATCATAATAGCACCATTGACGTTGTTAACTTACCTTTATAATTACTGTTATTGATCTCCAGTACTTATACCATCGCAAGCAGTAATGTCAGAACCAGAAGAAGGCGCAATTGACGAGACGGCCACGGCCCCAGCCGCCGAAGCCCAGGAGGAGTCTGCACCGGAACCTGCTGTTGTTGCGGAAGCCGAGCCTGTGGAAGAAGGCAAATCTGAAGAGAAGGCTGCGGTAGAAGAAGCACCTGTGCCCACCGAAGAGGTGGTGGAAGGAGCCAAGGAGGCCGAAGAACCGACCGAGGAACCAGAGGCCCCCGCTGGAGAGCATCCCGCCAACGAGGACGCGGAAATGGAAGATGCAGAGGAATCGAAAGAGGAAGGAGAGGAGACCGAGGATCCTCCAGCAGAAGTAGCTGAAGACGAAGTACTACCAGCCGATGATTCCAAGGATGAAATGACAGAATCCGAGGCGGAGAAGGACGAATCTGAAGCGGCTGACGCTAAAATGGAAGAGTCATCGGAGAAACCTGAAGCAGCTGCGGAAGCTTCTGGGAAGAAGTCGGATGATGCGGAACAAGCAGCAGAAGACTCGGCTACATCGAAAGATCTCCCCTACAGCACCAGGGGGCGCAGCACTGACAGGGACGCCAGTTCCGGAGAGGAAAAGTTCGCCGCAATAGAAACTTTGGAAGAGATCGGACGCGTTAAAGATTCATCCCCAGCCGCCATGGGTGTCTCTTTTCTAGAGTCATTGAGCGAAGAGGAACGCCGCACACGAACTCGTTTCGTTCCTGAGGTGGAAGGGATGCACGTGCTGAGAAAGCACGAAATTAAGGACGACCTGAGCTTGGCTCGATCACTTGTGTCATCTTCTGGAATAACTACTCTTAAGAAGACCAAAGGGAAGCGCGGCGATGCGATGGATGTTGACGAGGAAGGTGGAACCTCGCCATCGGAAGATGGATCCACCGACATCGCCCGTCCTGGTACCAAGTTATTGGAACTTCCCACCAGGGACCTTGTCGTGCCGTCGAACGCGTTCGTAGCTCCCCCATCGTCGGGGGATGACGAGGGTCACACCACTAGTATTTCTGCATTGAAGACTGAGAATGGTGTCAAGTCGCCCCTCCTTGTCGACTCCGTTGCTGCCTTCAACCCTCCAAGGCCTCCTGAATCCATCGGTGCCAAGAAGAAACACCGTATGCTCCGATGGGAACGTCGACCTGAAGATGTGGAAGTCGATTTAAATAACTATCGAAAGACAGTCCAGAGGACTCGTCAGGAACTTCACAAGGCAGAGGCGGAATACTCCCGTTTGGAAACGATTGACGCACATTTGCGTTGGAATTTTCTCAACCACCTCAATTTGATGAACGAGGAGTATACTCGACTGAACGAGGAAATTGGTGCAGTTCAACAGGAATGCGTGAAAGCCGCGGACCTAATCACTTCCAGGACGAGAAGCCGCGGTGCTGGAAAGGGTAGTTATGTGATGAGGGATGTGCTTAGTGTGCTCAAAGCAAAGGGAGCCGAGAACGCCGAAGCCACAGAGGCTGCTCCCTACCCCATCATTGAGAATCCCCTGGCATACTCGGGCATCGGCGGTTTGGCCCCCTCTGTCTTCAAGGACTGGGACCGCAAAACCGTCATTCCTCAGAAGGAGCCAGCGAGCGCATGGACTGTTCCGGGCGACAAAGTCAAGACCCCCTATGGAGAGGGCATTGTACTTGAAGTTTTTCCACCCGAGAGTGTCCCCGAGAAGGTTGTCGCCCCGCAGGAGGAGATCGAGAAGAAAGAGGCGCCTGCCGGCGATAAGAACGGGAAGAAAGGCGGAAAAGGCCGCAAGAAGGCCAAGAAAGACAAGAAGAAGCCGGAAGAACCTGTGAGAAAGAACTACCTGTGCAGCCATATTCCTCCTCGTGTGTCGGTCAAGCTTCCATTCGGAATTGGGTTTTTCCCGATCGAATCTATTGAGGCAACAGAAAACCCTTGCCTCTTCTCTGACGCTAAGCTCGCCAGCCGATGGAACAATATGGTAGATAGTGCTATGTTGGTTGGTAGCACCATCGACCTGGAAGGCATGAACTTTACCTCGAAGGAGCGCCCACGCGAAACCGATGGCGGGGACGGCGAGAAAATGGACGTTGATGGTGGCGCTGGTCAAGCTGATGCAACCAGTGCCGATGAAGGAATCGTGAAGAGCGACGACGAGGAAGAAGAGCGTTTCATGCCGTTTGGTGCTGGGCTCTTGCCAACCGTCACCGGCCGGGGGAGCCTACTTCAGAACATATCTATTACTGAAATAGAGAAAGCCATGGAGTATGCGCTACACCACGGAACTGGCGTCCTTGGTGATGTAAGTGAGCTTTTGGAACCAGGCAGATTGCAGCCTTATCATTGTCAGTCTAACATATGCTCGTGTTTCCTCTACAGAAATCGAATCCTGGAGTTACCGAGGATTTTCGAAAATGGGAAGACGAAGAGCAAGAGTTCCTCACCTTGCAGGCTAGTGTGCTCCAGCTCCGCAACGCGCTTGTTCGTCAAAAACGATTTCGCTTGCTGAACGAAAGGACCAATGCAGCTACTGCGGACCGTTACGCTCGTTCGGCCGAGCTAGTGGCCGAGATGAGGTCCGACTTGAAAAGTTTGAAGCACAGATTAGAGGAGGAGCTGAAAGAGCTAGGCATGGATGAGGTTGTGACGGACCAGATTTTGTCCCAATTTTATTTGGGCCAAGACTCTCCGGTAGATGTCGGTGAAGCGTCACCGCTGAAACGTTCCCGACGACCTTTAAGTCGAATGGATGAAGCTGGCGCCGCACCCACGTATCATGGGGATGATAGAGAGTCTGGGGACGACCATGATTTTTCTGGTGATGACATGGATGCTCGGCCTGTGAAGAAGATACGACCAAATCAATAGAACAGTGAATGAACTGGCCCGACTGTCCCTGAGAAGACGCAAGGCGTTGTAACATCATATCTACTGTAATAGAATTGCTGCGAAGGCCCACTCGACTGATCCTGATGCATTTGCTGGTAGATTCTAGTCTAGTACTACTCTCTGTCTCCTCTCTCTCTAGAGAAGATCCCTTAATGCAAACATTTTTTATTGAACCTGTACGGCTCTTGCACTTTTCCCCTAGCAACTAACAACCCCAATAGAGGCGCTCCAATAATAGTAACGGTACGATACCTCAAGTAGTACAGGTAGAGGGCACAAGTGTGTCGGAAGGATCGATGCCATCATTGGCTATTGATCTTGCGATTATCGCGCAAGCTATCCGACTTTGATTTTTGAAGCGCTGAATGGGCGCGAATAAATCGAGCGCGCCTACCGGTAGATAGAAAAAATTTCCCTAACTAGAATTAAAAACTATGTTTTACTTGGTCGGCTGGCGTTTTGATTTTTTAATTCAGCTAACTGGGTCCAATCGATTCATGTGTGGAGCCGATGCGCGCCACTAGATGGCTTCAACCGCTACCATAAATAGTGATAAGTTGCGATGAGTCATGTGGATTTAGAGGTTAACACATGGTAGAATCCCATAGTAAAATTTATGATTCCTTCAGGTAGTGTTACATGAAATTGCCTGTTGCTCGCTGACGGCTCGGAAGTAACTCTGAGATCCCCGCACCCCGCGACGACGAAGAAAGGTGCACGACACCGGTTGGCATCCGCCCCCACCATGCTCTTCATCGGTTCAACATTACCCTCATGGCGTTTTATACGAGGAAATTAAAGGATTTGTCTTCTTCCTTCTAGCCTAACTAAAGACATCTCGGTTTGAGAAGTGGTTGTAGACCTTCGCATATTACCGCTAGGCGCTATGGCACCCGTCAATTGTGAAGAGTTGGGAGGTTATTCGAGATCTGAATGGGGTTCCCTCCCCATCCAGGAGAGAATCCGCGCCGTGGCCGAAGTCGATTCGAAGACGCGGCCTGATAAAGTGTTACCGGAGACTTCCGCGGGAACATCTTCAATTGATTCAGAAAGTAATGGTGCAAGAAGAGTTAGCGTCATTGAAATGTGGAGACAACGCGAAGCGGCGGCAGCAGCAGGCAAGAGCAATGCCGGTAAACCAGCTCGCATTTGGAAGGCAACGAGTGAACGTACCTTTCAGCATCACGAGGAGAAAAAAGAACCGACACCGGAGGAAGATAATGTGCATGGTGGATCAGACCCTGGCGTCGGGAACCAGTTTTCTCCTAGAGCTGTGGTTTCGCGATCTAGTTTCGCTGCAGGCGACTCGGCCGATTCCAGGAAGTGGTCACGAACAAGTAGTGTTCCGCAAACAACACTGAATCAAAGTGTTTCCACACCACCCTCGAAACCGCAGATAGTTGTAAGCCCGCCGAGCTCTGTAGAAGAATCAACTCCCAGGAACCCTTGGAACAGCCGTGAGTCGGATTCAGAAACTTCTGCAGTGGAAACCCCGTCAGCTGATGCCTCCCCAGCCTATTCTGCGACGAGCCCCCAGGCTCCTCGAGAATATGTGAAACATAGATGGAGTAGCGCTCATGAAACGGCCAATGAGACCAGCAACGCTCCAGGTTCTCCCATTGCCCCAAACAAGGGCAACTTCGCAATGAAGCCAGCCGCACCGGTAACCCCCGATGCAGGAGCCACGGCCGATGCAGGACTTCCCGCGTTTAGTGATCTCAAGTCGAAGTGGGCAAAGTTCGGGGCGTCGAAGATCCAAGCTCGAGAAGAATCCAAGCTCACCCCAGGCAAACTGTCCCTGTTAAATGCATCTCATACCACTGCTGGTGAAGAGTCGGCCTCGTTGGACGGCGACTGCGCTTCCCACGAGACTCCAGAAAGCCCACCAACGGGGCAGGACAAGAATGCAGTTGAATCGTTGCAACAGCCTGATCTCGACGCAGACATAAACAATTCTTCCAGGCGGCCGGGGGGGGCGATTTTTTCTAAGCAGGATTTGGCGAAAAAGTTTGGTCAAGCGTCTCGCGGCAGCAAGCCTTCACCAGCGGCACAAGTAGCAACGTACATGTACGTCAAAGCCAAACCAGCGGCAAGTCAGAATGGCCCCGCAGACAGCAAAATCACAGGTGAAAGTTCCAGCCCCTCTCGTCTGAACCCGAAGAAGTTTGCCCAGAGAAAGCTTCTCATGGATAAACATCGAAAGAAGTCCAAAGAAGTGCCGGGATCTCCTGCCGGGTCTTCTGGTGGATCGGTATCATCTGGGAACAGCGATGAATTGCTGAATCAAGCACTTCACGCTACTGTCCCCGAAAAACAACAACAGCATCTGTCTAGTCAAATGATGCAAAGAGTTCCTGACTCTGGCGTTCGTATTGGCCCCGACATTCCGATGAAAACATTCATGGACTATGGTGCGGACGAAGACGAATTCATTGGAGTTCATTTTGGTCCCGGGCCGCTTCCCCATAGCTCCGGGTTCAAGTCGTTGATTGTGTCCGAGTTAAACGCTGCAAAAAGTGGCAAAAAAGATACGTTTCGGTACGGAGATCCGCTGGGCTGGCGCGCGGAGGAACACTATGACGGCGGGAGACCCCAGCAATCTAGGTCTTCGAGTGCTCAGGCGTCGATGCACGGCACGAATAACAAAACTGGCGTTCCATCTGTGCATGGGATGGCATTCCAGCCCATGTATTCGGAGAACCTGTATCCTTCGGCTTCACTGAAAGGAGTTCCAAATGATTATGGAGGAGAAGAAATGATGTATACAGGAAAGAAAGAACAGCGAGGCGATACCATTCCTCGGAGTTCTAGAGTTACTTCAAGACCGAACCAGCCACCTGATGAGTTTAGAACTCATTATGATAGCCGCACGGGAGCAGCGTACGATGAAACTGTTCGAAACTCTACTTTTGATGAGTCCGCGTCCGTGAGTACCGCATCGTACATGGTATCTACAATCACCAGTGCTATTAGCGAAGCTACCAGCGTGAGGGACCGCCCGAAAGGTTCAAAAGCAAGGGCGATCGGAATGCCACCCGAAGACATTGTTACGGATGAATTTGTATCCGAATCAAACACGAATGTGGACGCCTTCAAGACTTCTTTCCAGTCGCTGAGTTTTCAGCAAATCGCAAATGATCTCAAGGAAGAAGCTGGCTCTGTCCTGAACGGAGTGGATTTCAAGAAACTGTCTACGGATTTCAACCAAGGCGTAGCCGCCGCGTCGCAGACACTGACCGACAACATGTCGGCTTTGAGCAGATTTGTTGGAACTGATGTGCTTCCGAAGACGAAGAGAAAGAAGAAATTACCGAAGCATTATCGGATGTCAAGCCCTGTCGAGGAAATAGCTATCGAAGTCGAGTACGTGGAGGACTCGTAAGATGCTAGCTACTTCTCGTGAACTACTTAACTATCTTCGCATCGTTGCACGCCGTAGTGCTATGTTGGTTTTACAATTTGTGTTGTTGGTCCCCACTTTTGTTTACTTTTGCCTGTCTGCTACAGTAGTCTACGTAGAGCGGTGACAATTAGTTGGAGCAGCACACTAGGATACTCTCTGCGACAGATATTCGATCATCTGTCTATCCGCATTGCCAAGCAAAGCACAATCGAGAACTCCGTGCGCGAGCTTGTCCTTTGAGTCAATCTTCGCTCCATTCTGAAGCAATAATTCAGCGCATTCAATCGCCTTCCACTCGTCCTCCGATTCGTTGACTTTGTACAGGCAACATTGATGAAGAGCGGTTTTTCCCTCTTCAGCTTCGTTGTGCCAGCTTGCTACTGCACCGTGGGCCAGGGCCGTTGCAATGCCGATGATATCGCCTTGCTTGGCTGACTGGAACATATCACGGCAATACTTTTCTTCGCGCTCAACGTGCGTCTTTCCATCCCCTTCCTTATAAGCCAAGAATCCTCTCCATAGGTACTTGCTTTTGATCCACTCCTCTCTCGTTTTTCTGGTTGAGTCAGGCTTTGGCTTTTCCCACCCCTTTTGGTTCGAAGTACCAGCCTCCCAGATCGCATTCGCCTTCTCATTGCCGATGGCAAGAATAACCCGGGCCTCGCTCTCTGTCAGAGAATCAAGTTTCAGGGAACGGACCTATGATCAGGAAGAAGATTAGAAGCATAGCCTGCTCATGCCGCAACCCAAGCCGCACTGTACTTACTTTGCTAACATGAACACCAAGGGACCTATGTATGCCACTACATTCGATGCAAACGAGGACTCCAAGATTCAGAGAGACCCAGTCAGGATTCGGACTTCCACAATCCGCACAGAACTTATTAATTTCCATGAGCTTCGGTGCAAGTTGGCTCTTCGACTTGGCCGCTTTCGCGGTCTCCTCTGAAAACTGGGCAATCTCATTGTCAATGTCATGAAAGTCTGGCAAGTTGACTTCGTCGCTGATTTCATCGTCAGACGAGCTTCTCGATCTGCTCTTGCTGTCGGGTGGCAACGTTCCAACAGCTCTTCCATAGTCTTGGCCCAGACCAGGGGCATTCGGGTTTCCGTGAACGAGCTGCATCTCGATGGCACTGCGAATTCCGGCAACCCATTTCTGGAATTCTAGGGGCCCCCTTGCTTGCAACATGAGAGGTTTTTGGCCTGGTGTCACAACTTCAAAACAAAATCTGGGGCCTTCGTGCGGAGCTTCTCTGACAGTACACAATACTACGGGACAAATCTTCACTCTCTCCAACGCATTTGAATGGTGCCCCTCACTTCCTTCAATCGCTTTTTTAATTTCATCTTTTGATCGAAAATAGTAAATACCATCACTGTCCATCATGAACCATCTCTTTGTCCAAGAATTCAGAGATATTCTCCCAGTCGCCTTCTTGTAGAGCCACCCTTCGACGAAGACACCTGGCGTCGGATCGCGCTGCAACCGCGTCGAGTCTGCCATCAAACTTGGTAAGTGCCAAATCTGTACCTGATTTTCAATTTCGTCCAAACTGGTCACTTGCTTTTCGGCCAAATTACGATTTCCATTCGCAATCGATTCCGCAGTCGCAGTGGCGGCCTTGGCTTCCTTCCTCAACGCAGCAATCGTCGCTTCAATCTCGTTTTCCCTTACACTCCAAGATGGACTCAAACGTTTCTCAAGTGCATCTCTAGTTGATTCTTGTTCCACTTGGAATTTGTTCATTGTCGGCAGTAGCCCTGATACCAGATCGGAACAGTGATGAAAGTAGGCACGAACACCATGTAGAGACGCAAGAACGTTCTCTCCGATTTCAAACTTTCGCCGTTGTTTGTGTGCGACAATATGCCGCAAAAGCTGAAAACGCTTCAATTCTGCAGTGGCCTGCGCCAGACGAACTTGCTCTAGTGTTTGTCTCATATTGGCGGCGGCAGCTGCCGCTTGTAACATTGGATCTTCTGTTGCCGACATGGGTCTGGTCCCGGTGACAGCACTTCGACCTTGCGACAAGTTCGTTTTGAGCCCTACTTCCTTCTTGCTTCGATTCGCGAAGCGGGACAAGAAAGTGCTTCCATGATTCCCAACTTGCTCACTGAATTTGTTCCAAGCATCGCTGCTGCTATCGGTTTCCTTTGAATTTAAAGCTGCCGCGTGTCTACCATTCAAATATTTCGCCATTAGCTGCTCTGCAGACTCTGTGGATTCCTCTGCGTTCTCCTTCAAGGATTTGGCAGTTCGGAACTCCGTGTCGGCAAAGTGCTCTAGCGAGGCGACCATGGTGGCCTCGAACGATTGGCACATTTGCATTTGAGCATCGGAAATTTCCTCCAGCATCTAAAGATTGGAATGCAATCAAACAGCAAAAAGATTAAGTAAAGATTCTTCACCACGTTGAACAACTTCAACATTATATTGTGACACTTACCTCCGCCATGACACTTAGCAAACTCGCCATATCGTCGCCCAACGAATGTCGCCGTTCCTCGACTTCCTTCATCATGCGCCGTTCCTGAATCTTATTTTCCTTATCGTCATCTGTCAAAGTAAATGGACGACGGAGACGACAAGACAAGGCTAAACGTCTCGTAGCCTCAGACATGAGCGATCCACACTTGCCAAAAGTCTTTGTTCGGCCTGCAATGTCATGCAGAGTGTCATGCATAATGGCCATTTTGCGCAGTTCCTTTTCCACATAGGATTCATAGTACGGAGAATCGGCGCTGAAACTGTTCTGAGCTTCTGTGCCACTAGTCTCTGCCGTGATGTTTATCATCGAAGCGGCTCGTCGATTTATTTCCGGCGATCGTGGGTAAATAACCGACGCCATGATTTTGGGATGTTTTTAAAAATACAAAGCAACGAAACTTTCAAGTGAATTTTTGCGGGAAAGCTTCCTCTCTTTTCGACTGACTTTACTGCTGAATGCTTGCAGTACTTTCAATGGATCCGATCCGGGCCACTTGCGTGAGCTTTGGCTGATCCTTGGTTATGCTACTGTGGATCCAGGTAGTCGCTATCTTTGGACCTTCAGTTGCCGACGGACTTGTTGTGGACCGCGGTCATTCTTTGAGCACACAATCTATTTTTGTCGCATGGATCCGGTCGGCATCACCACCGCGGCGCGCGGCGGCACGGCCGACGAAAGATTCCGCACTGCCAAAAACTCAGCTGTATCGTACGCGAATCTGCCGGCGGTTGACTATCATACTCTCTACTAGAGCATCCGTGTAGCCTACTAGTTGTTAGCTATAGTTCCTTTATTTGTATCCCATTCTGAATTTAGACAAACCTTTCTGACCTCTGCCTACCTAATCTTGGTGGGGGCGGGGCTCTCCTCGCATGGGCCTTCGAGCAGCTCTGCGTTGGCGCTCCCGTCGCTTCCACAAGTAGTTTCCTGCAGCGACGAGACCGGAAGAAATATAAAGCCCCGCCACCGTATTCAGGTCTGACGCACACTTGGCACCGCCATGCTCCTCAAAAATGAAATCAGCGTTTGCCTTGTGCAAGTGCTCAAAGCATCCAGTATCTTGTTCCATACACAAGGCCTTGCGCAGCCACGGCCCAGAGTTTAGAGCTAATCGATCCCACATGAGGAACCAACCCTGGGCCGGTTTGAGTAGTACTGTACGCATGGCACTGAGTAAGCGGGCAGGATCACCATTCTCTGATACTTCGTATCCTCCCAACACCCCATGGCACCGAGACGGGTCGCCAAAGAATGCCCCAACAAGCCCCCACGAAACAACAACGAGCCATGTTGTAGCGATTATAACCATCATCTCCAGGGTGCGCCCACGTAGGTCCAACCCAGCCCCCTTCTTCAGCATGGTGGCAAGGCCCCCACCAAGAATCGCCATGATGTAAAAGGAGACGGGAACAAAGCCCAGTCCCAAGTCATACATGAATGGATCACGCAAAATTCCAGGGAAGAGGAAAAGTGTCAAAAGACCGTACACAACCACAGACCACGCCCAACGGCTCGGTTTGTAGCAGACATGCTTGTGCACAATGTGCCACGATACATTTTGGCATTGCCTTGAGCAATAGTAGCTTCGGAGGCACCGCACACACTTCCAGCGGGCTCGTCGTCGGCAAAGGCTGCAAGCCCAGCGGCGTCGGGCCACACCCTTCTTCTTCAGTAGCCGTCTGGCACGGCAGTACAAGGCAACAACGGGAGACATGACAACTGGAGCGACGGGTCTGAGCCAACGTCGTCGAACAATGGCAGCACCCATTTGCCACCAAATATGTGGTTGTCTCAATGCGGCCATGACATGAGGTGGCATGGCTTCCAACCAGTCTTCATTGTCGACTTGCATCACGTTGGCTGGTCGAGCTGATGGTGGAGGGAGAGCATATGGCTTCCCACATGTTTCACACTGCAGACCTTGTCGCGCCTCCGGGTGTCTGGAGCGGCATCGCCATTGCTCGACGCAAAGGTAATGAACAAATGCCATGGAACCAGAGCATTCACATGGCGCCAGCATGGGGTTCTCTGCAGCATGTTGATTCGGCTGATATGTAGGGTGTGGTAAAGCAGGCCCTTTGGACAGAGGAGCCGCCGGGGGCTCCGACGGGATTGGTTCCCTGTCGTCAAAAGCATCCGACTCTTGCCCTTCGCCCATATCTTCTCCTAGATTCATCGAGGAGCCTTCCGGCGAGGTGGACTGACCCCGGGTTTCGTCTCCTTCAGTCTCCATAGCAGGAGACGGCTGCTCGTCATCGGCGTCGTCGTGTAGGCCTTCTCGACAGATTCGACAAAAGACGGGTTCAGAGGGGAGCGGCGCCGAAGTAACGGTGGGTGTAAGGCCATCGTCGTACACCGCCATAAGCTTCATGGCGACCGATGAAGGGAAGATCAAGCCGGTGCGTAAGCACGTCAAAGCAGAGGTGGATTCAAAGGGTTCCGAGGAACGAGTGCTCGCACTGTCCTGTGGTTCATCGTCTCGAGTTGGGTCGTCCACGTCCATTTCATCGCCGGTCACCCTTTCATCCTCGCCTCCTTCCTGAGACCCTGCGGTGCCCAGGCTATCTCGGGGACTACTTTGATTGTGGTCAACGACTCTCACTTCTAAAACGTTCAGGAGAGCAAATGACAGAAATTAATTCTTTCTGTGAGACTGGCAGTCATTCATTTCACACAACGTCAGAAGAGTCGTGTCACTTTACGTACCTAAAGGAGCTTTGGAAAGAATGGCGTCATTTTTAAGCCAAGAAGGTTCTTCACTAACTTTCCCCAGCGCAATGTACCCTGCAAAGCCACCTTTGCGTCCCGGCCAGCGAAGACGCAACCAATATCGATCAAATGCAATGCAAACATCATCCACCAAAACAACTTCGGCGTGTCTCACACGACGAATCGGTGTGCCATTGATCGTACTGGCACGAGCGCCACCACCTCCTGTAGCTGTCCGAGCAATGGTGGGTGCCCCCTGCTGATGTTGTTGTAGGACTTCATTATTTGTCATTGATGCATCACCGCCACTAGGAACATTTCCTTCTGTTTCATCGTTGCTGGCTGTCCATGAATTATGATGATGCCCTTCATTAGACCCTTCTGCCCGTGTCGACGATGAAATGGCAGGGACATCGTCCATGGCGAATGGCGCTGCGTAAACCTGGATTCCATGGCGCCACGGTTCAGACCCCGTTGCTCCGGGTTGACACAAATAAACGGGCATGATGTTTCTATGGCTGATTCAAACGTTCTTTCTCAGCCCCGATGACCCCGACGACCCTGATGCCTGCTGTCAATGATAAACTCCAAATAGCACTTTGACGAGTAATTTAAACGTCGTCTTCTTCAACTGAATTAAAAATCCTTATCAAGGACACCAAACGACTCAAGAGAGAAAGAAATGCTTCGGATGGTAGTGGTACTAGAGACGACGACTCTTCCCTATTCGTTCCGCGTCACTTGCCAAAGAAGTAAAGGCCATCAAGCACGAAAAAAAGGAGGAGGCGACGGCGACGAGAGAAACCTTCCCAGTCAGTTTGTGAGACCGCTACCGCGCCGCTGCCTGTTGGCTAGTCACACGGAACAACCCGCGCGTTGTGTTCACGTTGCCTCCCAACGGCGTGTTTTGAGTCTTTGACGCGGCCGGCGCGAGGAACTCTGTTTATTGTGCCAAAGTCGACTGGTAACGGTTGAATTGCAGTTTCTGGCATATGCCGAATGGTGCTGTCCCACACGCACAACAGTGCGCAACCAAAAGCCGACTCCAACGAGTCAATCCCACTGGCGGAGTGAGAAACGAGGAACAATTGCATTGATAGTGTTGGTTCCTTTTATGTTTATTATTAGAGAGGGATAACCGACTACTGGAAGAGGTTGCAAGGAGCAATCTTTGGTTCCCCTACTCGGAGTCAGATGGCTACTGTCGCATGTAGAGCCCGCGGAAAACTTTGTTTGAATTTAAAGTGACAGCTGTTATTATCCGGTAGTCCAATGACGTTGCCAAGGCTACGCCCACGACCAATCTCGACTACTAGAATACAGGTTCTTCTGTATATGAGAGCGGAGAAGTACCCATTCGCATTCCGCCGTTCAAAATGTAAATCATACCTCCCCATAGCAAGGCACCTTTGGCCATACCGAGTGGTCCGTCTGTTGATAGTGTTTAGATGAAGAACAACAACTGATTTGTTGAGAAAAGACAGGTTTCGTCGAAAATGATTCATTCATTCAATCATTCAACAAGGGTTTGACGTACCATTTCGTGCAAAGATGGCTCCCGCAATCGCACTGCCCAATATGTCATTCCATTCATCGTTCTTGCCGTACCGTAGTCTCCGAACAAATACATCACTACCCTTGAATATCGCCGATATACCTCCAAACTGTTTTCCGAACCGCACCGACCGAGTATTCATTCGACCAAATCGGCCTTTGACCTCGGTCAGGAACAGTTGAGGGACGCCAGGTTCCACAGGTCGAAAGAGAAAGCCAGGAATTCCAATGACGGTGCCTGCAAACCACCCAGTTAAATAGCCCTGGGCGTAGTTCAACGCAATCGCAATACCCAGTTCCGTCGCCGATGCCACCACTTTTCCGACGGGACCCAAATCATCAAACGAATACTCCGGCTGCTCCTCTTCCTGCGACACTTGGGGCTCGGCGGCTTCTTTCTTCTTTTTGGGTTTCTCCTTTCGTGCAACCAAGAGAGCCGATGGCGATGGGTACATTGATGACAATGTCGAAGACTTGGATAGTAGTCTAGCGCGCCTTGACCGGCTCAATTGGGCATGAGACTCCCTAGCAGGAGAATGGAGGTGCCAATGGTTGTAGTATAGATTAGCACTGGCACGGACCATTGACACGTAGGGCAGGACTATAAGCAGCGCCCAACACAAGTAGCGACACCATTTTATCGTCCACATTTCAACTCTATTCCAGAGAAGGTGAAACAATGAAAGAAGGAATGTTGCGTCGTATACCTTTAGCAAAGGCCCCTCGGCATCCGAGATGAATGAGAGGCATGTGTATCTTTTTGTTGTTGTGGTCACGAAGGAACTGGCAGATTGCCGACTGGCCGTCTTTCCGTTAGTCATGTGGGTCGATTATTGAAATTTAGTAGCCCCGCCTTCGAGTTCTTGTACTATAGAGTATTCATTGTGGAATAGTATTTGATAGGGACTGCGAGGCGTCCCACAATATGTCGATTGGATGTTTGGAGAAACCATCCTCTCGGGGAATGCATTCATGTGCCATGATGATAACATCACTACAAGCTTAAAGGAGAAATCTTCCGCAAAACGTAGCTAGTCTATGCGACGCTCGTGTTTTAAGGTATTGTTGGCGACACAAGATTAATCCTTCTTTCCACAGGCCCCATTAATAAAATATCAAGTTTCTGGAGGCTGCCACCATCTCCCTGTACCTTGACACCGGCCTGGCGCTGGTGTTCTCCAAAACATAAATGGCGGCACCCCAAAGGACTGCCGCTTGAGCCATTCCAAATGCCCCCTCTGCAGTATCGTTAAAAAAGCACAGATTAGAAGGTTGAAGCAGCGCCAAGCAGCATTCCATGATGCCAAGCAGGTAAAATACTCACGTCCCCTCGTCAACACTGCAGCTGCAGTAGCACAACCCAAAACTGGATTCCAAATGTCTCGTTTCGGGTAACGAATCAACTGGACGGCGGTATCACAGCCCTTGAAGGTTCCGAGTACTTCCCCCCACCCCAAGGCCCAGCGGAACGATCTAGAATTCAATCGGGCCAGCCTGCTCTTCAATTCCGCGGAAACCGCATGCGACGAAGGTCCCGACGGGCCGAAAAGCAAGGCTGGAATACCCACCAAGGAGCCAACGGCGTAACCCACGCAAAATCCAAGAATATAGTCAGCAAGAGCATCCTTTAGTACATGGAATGTTCTGGTAACAATCATATCTGGTGTACTCCGATTGTGCCTGTCGAACCGAGTGCTTCTTGCCAATGACGCAGTCGTCTGGGGGCGTTTCGACGGCGTGCGGCGGGCTGCTACCAGAATTGCATCACCATGCAACTCAGAATTTTCACCATTTGTAAGGGATCGTCTGGAACGAATGATGCGCTGATTGTAGGAAGTAGCGGATGGAGAGTATCGGTGCCAGTGGTTCACATAAAATGACGACTTTGCCGCAGTTCTCGACACGACCCCCAAAAGGACCACAAGGTAGCAGAGTGCGTTGCCATTTCTCATCCTGACTATCAATAAATGTTTGCAAGAGATAGTTTGCTTTAGCGACGAGAAGATTTGGATTATGTGAATAGCATTCGAGAATCGGAAGTGATATTCCGATCAGGATGATAGCGAAACATGGTGGTGTCCGCTTGAAATTTTGAGATCTCAAGATCTTGGCGCGCAAACGCGGTCGAACTAGTCGGTTTTTGGATAATGCTACTCTATTAACTCCTTTAGGAACGGCTTTGACACAATAGTGGCCGATAAAAGGGAGCACCATAGCATTATCTAGTAGGAGCTACATTCTACGACTCAGCCAACGACCTACTCGACAGAATCCGCCCAATCGCCAGAGGCAGAAAAGATGAAACTGACCAAGAGTCCCCACAAAACTGAGTTTACAGCGTAGTACACTCCGTCCATTCGAAAAAGAATAGGATCCGTCCCTGCCAGGATTTCAACCACGAACCTAGCCACTGAGCTCAATGTGCCGCCGAAACCAGCAATGATGGCGACAAGAACAATTCGTTCCCTCGGACCAGGATTTCCGGCTAGTAAACTTCCAAGACTTCCTGAGAGGGCGCATGCTCCAATGTTGCAGGCAAAAGTCCCAATCGGAAAGTTGGGTCGCCAAGAATTGAACTTGGACAGGCGCCAACGCATGAGGACCCCCAACGGTGAAACGAGCAAGCTTAATGCCACCAAACGATCTGCAGGCTCGTAGAAAAAATGTAACGCAGTACCTTGGGCCACGATTGACATAATGAAGAGAGCCGTGATAATTGCCCGTACCGAAAGAGTCGCCGATTCATCTTCCTGGGCCTTAAGCAAGCGGGGACTGTCGACTCCATTGTCACCAACGTCCTCGTCGGTGTTCAAGCGGATACCATACCCCCTCCGAATGTCTCTTTTGGTTTCACGACGACAGCGCCAAACAAAAATGTAGACTGCCATGTTCTGCCCGAAACGGTAGGCGACGATTGGAAGTTGGATTCCTAAAACCAGTCCAACAAATGCTTGTCCAATGTTACCACCTCGTAGTAAATTAGCCATGGACGAAATCCAAGACGAGAAAGATGAAAGTGCTCCACAAAGACCATCTCGAAGTCCTAGCATGAGATCCTCGCTCTTTTCTTCGGGTGTCGTGCCCACACCCCATCCGTCCACAAGGCGCACGCGGCGTATCCTTGAGATTTTCTGAGACACATCCGTTGCAACATTTGTAATAATTTGATCCAAATCCGGTTGGTCCTGCGTCCCGTAGTCAATGACATTGCCACCCTCCACCTGACCATATTGTCGCGCTCGAAGATGAGGCTGTTGGCGAGCGTACGATATCCCAGCCAGGCCAGAATCGTCCGACTCAGTACGATCGTTTGTGACGTGTTCTCCGACTGGTGACTTCCTTTCCAGATTTGCTGCTTCGGTGTTGTGTCGCTGTGGGCTTTCCTTGTGGTGGTGTGCAATGGAAGACAGCTTGAGGTTGCAATCATCAACAACAATTTCATCTTTGAATTCATCTCCCTCGACTGGAGATTCACCCCTTGCTGCCATCTCCCCGACGACTCTATCTGCATCGTTCTTCACTGACTTGATAGAAATGCAAATTTCTTCGTCAAGGGCCAAGTCATGATTTTCAAACGAAGACGCCATATCTTCCATGTAGTCATCTTCTGAGGACTGCGGGGTCACCTGCAAGGACAAACTGTCTTGCTCCTTTGGCGACGACAAGAAATCTTCCGAATCTCGACTGTCCCTGCGGCGTTGATAGCCATCATAAAAATAGTTTTCCACGACATCCACATCTTGCTTCTTGACAGGGAAAAGAACAAGACAGAGTGACATTCGAATTCGTCGTTCCAAAGCCAGCAACTGTACTTCTCGCAACTCTTCTTGAAAATTGTCATTCTTGGGTTGCCACGACGTTTTGCGGGTGGACAGAGCTCGGGCGCCATCGCGTCGACGGATTGGTGTGCATCGACGTCGTTGCGATCTTCGTCGTCTCAGTCGCCATCGTTTCTGACTAGTACCACTAGTTTCTGTAGACAAAGCCACGGGAATACGTTGAAAGGTTCCTTCTTCCAACTGGTCCGCCTCCTCTTCCTCATCGTGTTCTGGCTCTTCCCCGTCACCCCTATCCACGTCATTGACATAATGAGTATTGGACATGGCTTCTCTGTGCAAATCTTGTTGAAGTCGAGGTGGTGTAAATCTTGTGGTAATAATTTGCATCAAGGCTTCACCGCTGCACAGCAATCCCATCACAAAACAAGAAAGGCAATTCAAAGGTAGATTGGTAAAGAGTGCCGAATCATTGGTAAAGACGTTTCCAAATAGTTTGAACCACGACGCCATGCCCAGTCGACAGAGAATGCCAAGTTGAGTAAACAAAGACAAAATGATAATTTCATCATAGGCAGTCCAAAATTTCTCGACATATTCACGATCTTGTCGATCTTCTTCCAACACGTCTAGGTCTTCCTCCATTCTTCTTCTGCGAGAGGAAGGTGTGATGGGCTGTCGTGGTGATTCACTCTCGTTGGCAGCATTGTCATTCCGATGCAATGGTGATGGTGGCGGTCGTCGTCCCTCCGTGACATTGTCCGATTCTTCTTTGTGGAGAAGTGGTGAGGGTCGTGCTACCATATTGCAGCTACTCGGAGAACTCGACCCCATCGTCGTCGTCGCCACGAGATTATTGTCCAACGGCGATGACAGTGAAATTCCCTTCTTTTGTAGTTTCTTGTGTTTGTTCTTGATTGGACTGATTTGTTGTTGTCTTGGATAAAAGAAACTATGCAAGGCTTTGCGACCAGGTTCGGCAATGGTTTGCTGAAAGGAATCCGAAAATTCTGCCACCCATTTTTCTTCGTTGGGGTGACGTAGCAATGATGATCGACGGGTGGATATGGGTGAAAGCTGCTGCATGTCCTCCTCCTTGTCAATAGAACTTGTCTGTTCTTTCTCTATATCGACTTGTTGCTGCTGCTGGAAGTGGTCTGTGGTAGGATGCCCTGGACTCGGAGGAGTCGAGGGCGGCGAGAGTGAAACGGAAATGTCTTGCATGTCAGTACTGGAATCAGCTACTGCTGATGGCTGTGGATGAGGCGGCGACTGCACTAGAGAGCTTTCAACAACGACGCCCTCATGCTGTGGAGAAATGTCCTCCACACGACGTGGTGGGGTCGCTGGCCCCATGTCAACGGAAGGTGCGCTCAACGGAGAAGAACTCTCCATGAAGACTGCTCAACGATTCCTTGCCGAAAGCACCAAGGTACGTTCAAGATCTCGGACTTGATATAAGAAAGCAATCAAGATCAGCTAAATGTATTTGGGATGAGAGAGATCTGGATCATCGAACAGGCAATGAATGAATTTGATGGAGCAGCGTTGTCGAAGCAGTGCGTGGAATACCGGAAAACCAAGAATTGCCACCGAGGACAAAAAACGAATGCCAACGGCCCAATACTGGTACGTACAGAATACAGACGGAAGCCAGCCGGGTCGATTTCGCGCCTGCGCATAGAAGGGCATATTTATTGTGCATAGTACCAGCGGAAAGTCATTGTGACCGGACCGACCGACCCGACCGGACCGACCGACCGGACCGGACCCCCGAAAGAACTTGTAGAGGCCCTTTCTGGCCAACTCACCATCCTCTCTCCGTGAGATGCATCCGGCCAGCACACCCGCACACTCAAAATATCGGCAGCAAGGAGCACCCAACGGATGGATCATTGCTCTAGGAGAGTAGCTTCATTCATTCATTCCTCTCACGGTGGTGAACAACAAGTCCTAGGGGAACATCATCGTCGTCGTCTTAGTCCAAGACAAGTTGTACATCAGAGGAGATTCTTTCCTTGAGCTGTTACTGCCACTGTTGCTGGCAAGTCTGCAAGACGAGCCCGATCTTTCTCGCATCCGCCGCTGCGTGTGTACCACTATCATCGGCACGCAATAATAACCACAACGTGACAAATTAGCAATTCAAAAATGGCAGCACATCACCACGGCCGTCATCCGCATCAGGCAGCGTTGCCGCTGTATGATTACTTTTTAGACTTGCCCCATCCCGCCGCTGCCAAGGCCTCCCGGCCACCCGTTATTTTAGTGTCTCCCGCAACATCACCCGATATGGAACGGGAGCTCCATGCGAATTTGTCTCGCATTGGACGATTTGCCTTTCCGGAGTTCGATGATGCCGCCGCGGAGCAGGTACCACGAGACACGGAATTGAACCGATTCAGTATGTATGCCATGCAACCCAAAACATTTCAGCATTATACCTTTAGTTTGCAAATCCAAAATGGCGTTCGGGTGCATGGACATGTGAGGCGATATCATCCGATTCATGATGTCGTCAAGACACGATATGATGTGGGACGCCGGGGAGAACGAGCTTTAGTGTTGTTGACTAGAGCGAATGGAGGGGATTTGGTGTATGCAGCTATTCTCAAGTACGTATTAAGGAGGGGTTGTTTTGGAATGGCATTGAGCCAATCTCTCTTTGGTGGTGTCGTCTACTCACACTCGTTGTTTTCCACAAATACTTGCTTGCTTTCTTACTTGTAATTAGGACTTTGGATGCCATTATCTTTCAAAAGTCAGCCTTGCAGAAATCGCTTCAGCCACACGCAAACGAACCAGAAAAATGGCTTCTTCACAAGCTTTTCGATCAACATCGGCACATGTGCATCGCCTTTGCCTCGCTTCCCCAACAAGATCGGAAACCCATGGTGTTAACGGTGGACTCGTTGGAGATCGGTGTCAAGCAAATTCCGTTGCTCGAACAGGTGGACAACTCGAAATTCTTGATTCCAACAACCCTCTTGGCGCCAAGCTCGTCGGTGGTCGAGTCTGTGACGGCGTCATCGATTCTCCCTTTGTTGCGTGTGCTGGGGGTGCGAAATACCCTATTTTTGTTGTCGGCGCTGTTGAGTGAAAGCCGTATCCTTTTGGTTTCCTGCAGTCCAACGCGTCTGGCGCAGTGTGCTCGATCTGCCTTGTCCGTTCTGGCACAAGGCCTACTTAACTGGCAACACTTGTACATTCCGGTGCTTCCTCCGCATCTCTTTCAATACTTGGCAGCCCCTGTTCCATATTTGATTGGAATGTTGACCAACATGATGCCCCGGCTGGAGCAGGCTCGATCCGATGGTCTAGGAGAAATGGTGATTATTAATTTGGATACCGTTCACATGGAAACTCGCGGGATCAACCCCGCGGACGTGCCCCAAAAGATTCCAGACTTGGTCCGACCGACCGTGGGGGATCAAGGAATGCCGCCGGAATCCAAGTCGTACTCTGAAATGCTGGCGCAAGACCTGGTGGATCTCCTTAAAACTGATAAGCGTGTTTTGTATGGAGAATCCGCTCTGACCAACGTTTCGGAAACCGCAGCCAAGGCTACCAAAGCGGTCAAGGCTGGACTCTCCAAGTTGAAGGAAAGGGGAAAGAAGTTCTTGACGAAAAAGTCAAGCAATCTCTCCGCTTCTGGAAGCGATGACGACGATCCGGATGCGAGTGGAGACTTGAACGAGACAGCTTCCACGGATCCAACCACTGAGAATACAATGCTTCCGGACTTTATCTATACTCAAGGGGCCCAGAACGAAGTTGCTGAAGAGGAGGCGCGCATTGCCTTTTCGTCGTTCTTTTTGTCCATGTTTGGTAATATGCGGTGGTATCTCGCCGCCCCTCCGGGGCAAATGATTCAGCTGGACCGTCAACGTTTTCTGCAGCAGAAGCGGGCTATGGGCGAAGGTGAGCACACTCCCATTTGGCCATTGTTGCAAAACTTTTGTCAGACGCAAATGTTTGAAGAGTTTGCCAAGGCGCGGGTTCAGGAGGTTGACACTAGGATGCCTGTGACGTCCGATTCGCCGCTGTTTGCGCAGTGCGCCAATTACCACAGAATGCACAATGTCGATTTTAGTCCCATTAATGTGCGACGTGTAGCTCGCCAAGTTGCACAGAGCAATCCTTCGAGGATGATTCTACAGACTCAAGCTCGTCGAACGGCCATGTTGTTGACTTCGAACAAGACCTTTGAAGGTGACTACAATGTTGCTGTGGCGCAGTTGGTGGATCAGTGCCGAGAGTGTAGTTCCGTCCTGTTTGATGTTATGTCTGTGATTTGGGTTCGGCTTCGAGATTCCAAAGGATTGCATTGGAAACATGGCTTCCAAGCGTTGCAAATCTTGCGCAACCTCCTGTACCATGGGCCGATGTCGGCCATTGCTGAGGCGACTGATGGACTCGACAAGATTCGGTTGATGAAGTTTTACAACGAGAACATTCGGTCACAAATCTGTACTCAGATTCGGCAAGTGGCAGATCAAGTCTACAATTTGCTGGTGGATCGCGCCAAGCTCTACGCGATTCGGCGTCTATGCATCAACAAGCGACGTCTATTGAGAAAACAGAACCAACAGAGGGTAAGTTCAGGATGCGTGTTCTCCGTTTGTAAGCACCATCAATCTCCGGTTCGCTGACTTTTGTGCTTGGAAATCGTCGTTGTGTTTGCGCAGTATGTCAAGGATACGAGAATGAGGGCGGTGACGCCGTTCGCTGCCATGCACAAGGCGTACAATCCGCGGTCGGCAAAAGTGGCACCGCTCTCTGGGACCCCAGCTGCAAAGGCTCAGTTCGCGGCAGAACAAGATTTACTTGGTTTTGGTACGCCTTCTCCTGCCCCACCTGCCCCCGTGTCAGATCCTCTCGGATACGCAAATCCTTTTGGATACGCTGCTCAAGTTCCCACGGCACCTGCAGTCTCAACCCCAGCGCCAACATCTGCCGCGTCGTCATCGGATGACTTGGCTAGTCTTTTCACTTCGAATGTCTCCGTTTCCAGTCGTCAGTCGCAGACCCCCAATCCTTTCGACGCCGTACTACCTGCTTCCACGCCCAGTACCACAGCAACCGTGGCTCCGTTTTCGTCTCCGGCGGTAGTGCCCCCTGTGCATCAGGCCGCAGCCGCACCCTATCAACCCCAGGGACATCCGCCGCCACAGCAGATCCCCCAGATGCCCCCACAACAGTACGGAATACCAACCGTTCCCCAGCCAGCGGCAGCTCAGACGTACCCTACTCAAACTGCCCCTAGTCAACCATTTGGAGTGGCCGCGGCTCCCCCCGTGCACAGGCAGTCGTTTCAACAGCCATATCCGATGCAACCGCAGCAAGGGTACCCACCTCAGCAACAAGGTCAATATCCAATGCAGGGGCAACCAGGGGCACCGATGTATCCGCCACAGCAGCAGGGCTATCCACCGCAACAGTATCAGCAGCCACAGCAGCAGCAATACTACCCGCAACAAGGGGCACCACAACAGTATCCGCCGCAACAAGGCTACCCACCGGCCCAGCAAGCCCAGCCGCCCAAACCCAATGTCTCGCAGTTCGACCCGTTCAAGTAAACTAAACTTGTTTCCCTAATAGTTTGTGGACTACTTCCACGAAATAACGCAATCTTATTTCGACTAGTACTACGTCCTTCTAGCTAGTACATATTAGGATTGCTACTAGGTAACACCAGTACCTTCCGAGGTCATAGTGGTTCAAAGAAGAGTAGGGGATCGAGTTGTTGGTTGTCTCCATCGCTCTCTACTCGCCCCCCCTAGTTGCCATTACATTTCAAATACTAAAGATAGCTACTCCACCCATTCTTTATCGTGCTGGGAAGCATTCCCATTAACTACTACTCCGGGTATCTACGTACTTGCCACCCGCAGTGAATAGTTGAGTAAAAGGGGGAATTTTCGTCCAAAGTTAGAAAGGTCCATACTCCGAGGTCGTAGTTTTTGCAGTTCCCATCGAAGTCTCGTTCTCTTTCGTCGGCTCGTGCGTTGGTTCGTTTTGGGCGGCCAGAGAAGAAGGGAAAGGTTCGCGTTATGACGCCACAATACGAGGTTTTCGGAGGGAGCATTTTCGTCGACGACCTCGCGTCCACGGGGTCTCTGAGAGGTCCGTTCAAAGCATGGCGGGGCATTGGCCCGCCCATGTGGAACACACGTACCAGCTGAGTAGGGATCCACGGGAATGTGACTGGCGTTGGCTCCCGCTCACACAAAATTGAGAGGGCGAGCTTGCGCATATGCCAATAGCCAAAATATCGCAAAGAAAAAACCATCACCAATAAACGAACGAGAGCGCGTGTCTCGAAGCGTAAGAAGAACAATTCACATTTTTCGAAACAAGCTGTGGGAATCCCAAGCCAAAAGTCCCACCAAAGAGAACACTTTTTCAGTTGTTGCAAATATTCATCATAGTTTTCATCATCCATCCGATAGAATGCCGCTAACATCTTGTTACGACGATCACGATGAAGCATCGCTTTGCTCATCGGCACTCGGAGAGGACCTTCCTCTCGGTGAAAGCCTTGCCTCCCTCACCATCAAACCTCATCATCGCAAGTCTGTCAGCTTTGGTGATACGGTTATCCGAACTCACCCCGTTGTGTTGGGTGATCACCCTTTTTGTCGATCTGGCTGCCCCCTTGAGTTAAGTTGGATCTATGATCAGGAGACCAAAGTGTCGGTGGACGACTTTGAATCCCACCGCGAGCCACGAAAACCACCGTCAGCACTTCGAACTACCCGAGAAGAACGACGTGAAATGCTATTGAAAACTACTCCCGATCGAGAAATTACAAGATATAATCGAAAGGCGATGCGTCGAAGCTCTCCCAAATCGGGTGATTTGAAAGAATTCTTTCAAGCCCAGTCGTAACAATGACTGGGATGGAATGATTGATTGCTGTGGAAGGATTTTAATAGAAGGACATTGTCCTATTCCGATTAACTATGGCAATAACCTCTTTTTTGATTGATTGCATTGTACATTCGTAACTCGTAGAAGGAATTGTAGCGTGACGGAGCTTGGAGGCAGAGGCATCAGTAACGATGGCGCACCGTTTAGAAAGAACCAGTTCTAGTTGGCATTGCAAGACTAGCATTCTTGCTTTGATCTAGTAATCCGATGGAAGTGTCGTCAGCCCTCTCCTCTACTACTATCTATACTTTGAACCATGATGAAGATACAATAGTCATTCCGTCACTTGTCGGCACGTCTGGTGGTGGGGCGTCTCGGTTGGACTTCTCGATGAAAAAATCAAACGCCAAGAATTGATGGGGCAGTCCGTGAGCCAGCCAACCCTGGGGTAGGTATGATAGCACATGCTTCGATGTCCATTATCAGGTACATATGTAGCATACCAACATTGAGAGCGGTACCTGGTACACCCGCCGACCGTCGGCGGGCCCGCGAAACGCTCCTCGTCCATGCCGCCGACCAGCCGACCAAAAAAAATCAAACCCGCAACTAACAATGCTCGTCAGTGACCTCATAGACTACTCTACTAGAGCACCAAAGTGTCGATCTAATGCAGTTACCTGTCGCTGGCATTGTGATCAACACCAACAACCATTCACGAAGTCTTGCCCATAGGGTCTTTCGTAGTCGATTGTGGAAGCAAAAAGTCCACGGTTCTGTCCATGAGCATGAGCGATTACAACGAAGAAACCACCGAAACGGTAAGATTTCTTCTAGTTTCCATGTTGACAAAAGCGCGTGAGAATTTATTCCCAGCTTTCTAAATCTTTCCTTTTTATTTTACAGGGTGCCCCCAGATACGCCAACCGCCATATTGGCAAATTCCTGGAGTTACCTCCTTTGAATGAGGATGATCTGAACAGTCCAATTCAACTTATTCGAGATGGACGCCGGTTGACGGCACAGAGATTATTGCGAAATCAGGAATTGACCTTGACCAAGCCGATTTTAGTGCACGACAAGCCGGGCTCGATCGGTATGAAAATGATGGAGCTTCCTCGAGGGAAACAAGTCACTGTTCGAGATGTAGCCAATCTTCTGGGCCATCACTATCCTGTCCATGTCATTGATGTGGAACATCAGGAAGAATTGGAAGGATGGACATTGGCAGATTTAGTAGAATACTTTGAAGACGAAGAAAGACTATTTCTTCAACATCAAGAGGAGTTTCGAGCGACTCAAGAACGCAACAATTCTTCCAGTACGCGACGGCGGCGAAAGGCAGCTGAAAAAAGTATGAACTTGGTCACCCAGCACCGTCCGCGCGTTCTGAACCAAATTTCACTGGAATTTTCCAAAACGGTTCTGAGTGAAAAGATTCAGTCACCAGAGTTTGTTCGAGAAATTGATTGGATTGATCATGCTTGGCCAAGGATTAGAAATAGTGATGGAACACTGGCCAAACCAGTGGACGAAGTGTATCCCAATGTGCAGTACTATTGCTTGACTTCGGCGGCTGGATGCTACACTGACTTTCATCTTGACTTTGGTGGGACAGCGGTTTGGTATCATGTGTTGAGTGGAGAAAAGACCTTTTGCTTGATTCCTCCCACCAAGGAAAACCTGGCTATCTATGAAGACTGGTTGTGCCGTCCGGATCAAGCTACCGTATTCCTGCCCGACCTCATTCCGAACCCAAAAGAAAATATCCTACGTATTTCCCTAAAAGCGTCCCAAACGCTGATGATTCCAACGGCATGGATCCATGCAGTCTATACACCCACAGATTCTTTGGTCATTGGAGGAAACTTTCTCCATGGTTTAGATATTTCCCTTCAACTGGAGGTTCATTGCATTGAAACTCGAACGCGAGTGCAAGAGAAATTTCGATTTCCCTTCTATCTTCCCTTGAACTTTTATGCTGGGGGGTACTATCTGGATAAGCTTCGCCGGGGCAACATCTCGCAGCGAGAAGTGGAGGGCTTGGAGGAGTTGATCGACGCGTTGGATGAATGGTGGAAGGTGCATGGTAAGTCCCAGTCCCAGCTGCAAACGGGGCCGACTGTTGTTAGCGCTGCTACCGAATCTGCTAGGAAGAACGGTTGTAGTTCGGTGGAGGAGTTTCTATCGGAGCTTCGCAAGGAACATGAGCGGGTACGCAAGGAAGGCATTGCAGCGAATCCCCTTGCACCAAAATCCAATTCTTCAGCTGTAACGTCCCTGTCGCCAGTTGCCCCGTCATCGGCGGGCAAGCCCAAGCTGCGGCTGTCTCTCAAGGGCAAAACGCTGGATATTGCTCCACCCGCTCCCAAGCTAGAATCTAGCTCCGCCGTTGAGACGGCCAAAAGTGGCAGTGCCAGCCCAGGAGGTTCGAACAAATTTCGTATTGTTGTTTCCTCGTCCAAATGGAATGCTGCAGCGCCTGTAAGAGCCAAGCGGCCTCGGGAAGACACAGAATGGATTGACGATGGTGCGGCAGTTGAAGATGAATGGGTACCGGCTGGTGCAAGTAAGAGCAAACGAAAAATTGGCACTGGGCCCAGCAAAGTGAAACCCGGAAGCTCGAGCAACAACGTAGGTTCCCCGCGGCCCCAACCAAAACCCTCGACAACGCGCCAACGCCTCATGAAACGATTTCGATAGAATAGACGATCAAAAGGGAATGTACTGTTGGTAGTCAGTCATAGCTACTTGAAATAGACACTACAAATGTCAATTTGAATTCATCATTCTGGCTGAAAACACACCCCTATCTTCCACCGACTCGCATTTGTCCTCGGCTATTGAAGGCACCCGATAAATTCACTACTTCCCGGCAATCGCTGATAAAGTCAGAAGGCTTTTCATCATCGGAAAGGGCCGCCTTTGCCACGGCTTTGTCAATTTGATTCGCTCTCTTCAAAACGTCGGCATTGGACATTAGCGGTTGGGCCGGTTTCAAATCTTCTGCCTCATTTGCCGCCGGCTCGTCTACCACCACGGAGGCAGCTTCTTCTTTGGCCTTTTTCTCCTGGATGTCTTTCTGTACCTGCTGTATCATGTTCATTAATTCTTGAAGACCCTGACGTTCCTCGTCGTCCTCGGAATTTTCAACGGATGCAATGAGGTATTGAAGAAAGTCAGGTTGCGTGCATGCCTCCAACCGTTTGGCAATGTCTTGCTGAGTATTCCCCGAGAAGATAAGAGTATGATACAGGTCTTCGAATTCCACGTTGGAACTACTGGTTGTTGCCTCACCGACCGAATCAGTGACCGCCATGTCGTCCAACAGGCCAAAGACTCTCGTTCTGGCCGCAAATGATCTCCTCCTGCCTACACCACAGGAAGATGGTGAGAATCCTTCGGCCGGCCCTGTCACCAACCAAGCCAAAGCAGCAAGGCGACAGGATTGAATCAATGTCATTGCTTGTAGATGAGCTATGAAACGTCGATGCAAACAATCCACTAAATTCTGTTCGTTGTGCCATGCATCATGACGACGGACCAAAAGAAAAAATGTGGTGGAGGGGAAGAAGAGAAACGTCAGTTCGGAATGTTTTGGCAGGAAGACAGCGTCCGTCTGCCTGCCGTCTCGGCGGCAGACCTCTTCGCCGTCGGCGACCGCGTGGAGGAGAAGCATTTGCTGCTTGTGAGGATAGTATCGTAACGAATGAGAAGAGAGATCTCCCACTCCATACTAGACCCGTAATACATAGTTGTTGGAACCTCCAATCGCAACATCAACCCAGTTCTAGTCAAATTACTCGTGACGAGTAGGTCTAGTTACATTATCTCAGGAGCTATGACAGCGTCGAGCATGGATCTAGCTAGAGTCACAACATTGTTGGTAGTAGTCACTGGCCTGGTCACATTGCTGGGACTCTAGAGCAGCCACGCGATTTCTGCGATCGGGGGTGCTTGATTGCTACGAAGACAATTTTTACTATTAACCCTTTGAATTTCTAGCAGATACACCGTCGTTAGCTGCTCTTATTCCGGTTCTCCAGTGACTTGAAAATCGACCAAAGGTCCGTTACAGCTCGGACTACCTCTTTGTCGCAATTATGTTTCAGGGCGAGGTGCGATGGAGTTCGTTTATAGCTATCGACACAAGCTTGCGGATGGTCTATCCCAAAGTCATTCTGGAATCTGAAAATAATCAAACGCACAAGTTCAACGGGGGGCTTGAAGGGCATGACGTAGTGAAGGAGAGTGCCTCGGTATGCGTAAGTCTTGTCAAACCAAGGCTCGAGATCATCTTTGGTTATGCTCTTGTCCTTTAAGATATTGATGATGGTTTTGAAATCCTTTCTTCTCAAAGTTTTGGCGAGATCTGGAAGATTCTTTCGTCCTGTTGGTTTTCTAAGTGATGGCATCCTGTTCAGGAAGTTTCGGACTGGTCGTCGAAAAGACCCTTCTTTTTTAACGACCGGCGACTGAGGTTTAGCTTCCGAGACGTCGTTGCCATGGTCTCGGATTGGACTTCGAGGAGACTTTTCTTCTTCTACATGAACTGGCGATTGAGGTCTTGGCTCCGAGACACTCGAGTCGCTGCTATCGCCAGATTCCGAACCATCCTTCCCCCGAGCTTCTGAGTATGATTCCACCGCTCCCGTCATGTCGAGTCGTTTTATCAATGCCATGGTGAAAATTGCTGAAGTACAGTCCGATAGATGAAGAAAAGAAAGGAACGTACTGCACCCTAGAGGTTCACCAGGAATATGACCGGAACAACGGACAAAAGAAATGGTTGGGGGATCGAAAATTAGCGACCCCCTTCGACAAGTGAATGAACAGTGCTGCACCGTGAAAAATCGTGATGAAAGCTGTGCAGTATTTTGCTTGCGCCCGTGCGTGTCGATGAGAGAAAAGCGGCACACAAGGGCAATAATATCCAGGGAAGTTGCGAATCGAAGCGAGCGAAGGCAGGGATGCAAACGAATACCACATGACGTCATGCTTTGTTTGGCCGTGCTATCACTAGTAGTAGTCCAAGGAGATCGGGAAGCTACCTGGTAAGGATACAGAGACGGTATGTACCACCAAGAGGACGCGGTGGAATCACCTAGTAGAGTAAATAGCATAGAAGGGTCACATTGCGGGGAGTTGAGCGGCGATGAGCGGACGTAGACACAGGTCTAGTCACATTTTTGAGCGCCGGTAACGAGTACGATATTTCTAGTGACAGGTATACCGGTAGTCAGGTTGCCGCCGCGTTTATAATACGATGACCTGATTTTGTTAACAGTGTACTTTCTGCTGTGATCGGGAGGTGAGATGATACGCGGCTGGGTCGCACGCCCTCGCCATCAATCGCTCACAGAGAGTCAATCATCTCGAGTTAACGCGAAGATAGAACCGACCCTGTCGGATCTCAACCGGTTACCAAGAAAGCCAAATACAAGCGCCCTGAAGTAGCCGAACGTTTTTTGCATATGATTTTACTCGCTAGTAGCAGCACCGTCGGTCGCCTGGTCCTCACTTGACAATGCTCCTGTTTCACCTTCTTGACCCGCTTCTTCAGACGTAAGATGATGTACATAGGGCATTTTCTTGGGTTGCGGAGGTGATATCAATGAAGTAGTACCTTCGGGAGTAGCCGGTGGTGCGGGAGTTGGCAAAACCAATTGGACGTCAGGGTCTGGTGACAAGACTGCCAATGCCTGCTCTACTAAGTTTGGCGACGGTTGGCTCGACTTCAAAATGCCCAAGGCGGATGCAGCTTCTTGAAGTTTTGTCATTGCTAATCCTTCAGCTTCAGGCGATGGATTGGACGCTAGCCATTCGAGACCACCTTTGCCTTCTTCAAATCCCACCGCCAACAGTAAATCCTTTCCACCTGCGACTGCTAATATCTTTTGAAAGCTGTCGTTCGTGGTGAAAATTTTGCGATACCGGGGATTGCTTGGTTTTCCCGTCAAATTGATAATATAAAGATACAATAGCTGAGCTCCAACTCGCAGCGTCGTGGAATCATTCTCCTGCGCCATTTTTCGGACTGCTTGTCGCAGCGTTGGGGTGCCAGAAGGAATTCCATTATGTTTCGTCTCCGGGGAAGATTGGTCCCTTATAGGCGTTGTAGGATTGTCAGTGGGTGTAGACGCGATGATCGTGGGTGCCACTGCATCCGCTACGAGAGGTTCTTTGGGAGCCTGCGCGCTCGGTGCCGATTTGTCTTCTGTTTTTGTTGAGGCAAATGAGCCTTGTATCGTCTCCACACATGCATCGAGTTTTGACAAGACAGTACCAAGCTGATTCTCCCACGGCTTTTGTTCGCTGTTTTTGGTACCGTGCAGACGCTGATCGTGTTGTAGATTTTGGAGTTCTCCCTTGATTTCGAGTAGCAGGGCCCACAACTGGAGGACGTCTGTTGGCGACTTGGCCTTTCGGTCACCACTGGAAATACCACTGGACGCACGTAAGAGTTCCATGGAATGATTCGTAATCGATGACCCCTGGCTGGAAAGCTTTTGGAGGATCTTTTCCTGAACTGCTACATGAGCTTTCATGCTTTCCGATATCGATTGCACTTGTTCCAGCAGCTGTTCTTGTACTTCTGACTGCACCAGCTCATCTGCGAGACCTTCCAAGTCTTCTTCATCTGTCACATACTCTTCTTCTAGAGTTTCCGCGTAATCCTCCTCAAGGTTATTAGCCTCGTCATAATCGCCGCTATTGTCGTGGGCTCTGCTGTCACCTTGAAGTATGAGACGCTGCTGCTGTGATTTCGTCGTCTCCTCCATCAGGGACGGCGGTGGCAACAACTGGAAATCTCCTCCATTCAACCAGCGCGCCGCTGCTGCAGCTGTCAAACCGACAAGTCCCCCCAGAGCCACCAAGGAGGCACCCTGAAGAAACGGACCCGGTCCCTCGTCGTCGTCGTAGCGAGGCGGTGGTGTAGTATGTGCCGCTGGGGACGAATATGCCCCACTTCGATACGCATCTTGGTATGGGGAATATTGTGGAGTAGGATACGACGAGTTCACCACGTGTGATTGGTGCTGCTGCGGCGGCGGCTGTGAATACAATGGCGACTGCATGGGCATGCTGGCAGAACTCGCCCCCAACGGACCCGACAATGCCTGATGGTTGTTCTCATCAGGTTGTTGTTCCTCCAGAATCCGATCCCACGCCTTGTGAATGTGCTCATCTGTAAGTCCCTTGTCGTGGAGATATTGTCGTTTCTGATCCATTGGGATATCTCTCAGAGACGGATGTTTCCAGAATCGAAGGGCCTTGGCAACCTTGGCGTCTTCTTCGGCAGCAGCGTTCTCATATAATGATAATGGTAATTCTGTTGGAGGGGACTGCGCGCCCGTTGGGTAATCCGTTGCTTCTGTCATTTGCACTTATAGATGCCGTCTAGGATAGCAACACAACAACAATATTCGTACACAACAGCAATATTCGTCGTCAAGAAGCAACCACTGTTTGTGCCACTTTGGGTTTCGCTTTCCAAATCTTCCCCCCGTGTCGATAGGGCATCATCGCCATCGTCGCTCAAAACGAGAGTGACGCGTTGGAGGTTTTGGCGCCAAGCGACGGTCGAATGGGTCAATCAATGATCAATTGGACCACGGCGCGTGGTCGAACGAACAACAACACACAATTCTCACCACGTATGGGCACCCAACACCAAGCTACAGACAGTAGCTTCGGAAGGGAGAGGGGGACCAAGATCAATGACACGATACAATAAATGTCGCCGCACACGCTACTTTTATACCTTGTGAAGCAACTGATTCTTTCTCTTTTCTACAGAAATGCTGAAACCTGTCCAATCTTGCAATCGCTGGGTTCTCGGAGGGAGTAACCATCAAAGATGCCACCAAGGCATCAAGCAAGTGTTGAAATCGCCCGCCTTCTTATCCGGCGCTACTTTTGCTACCGCGGCGGAAACTACGGATGAACCCTTTTACGGAAGACCACGAGCACCCAAGAAGAACGAGTCTCGTTCCATTCCCAACCGCTTGGCGGTTGCCATTCACTATGCGACGACCGCATTTTCCGACCCGACCCGTGCCGATGCTGTGGCCGCCTTGGGCGAAATTACGGGGCCTATCACCTTGCAAAGACTGGCACAACAAATGAAACGAGATCCAGTGGGGAAACGGATACTTCAAGATCGACCTATCGTCAGTAAAGCTACCATTCCATACGAGAAGTTTATTCAAGAGGCGCCCGAAGACAATGTTAATGCGCCTGGAGTTACATTTGGGCAGGCATATGGATTCTTTTTGAAATCTCATGGGTTTGATCCGGATGAAAGAGATCAAGTGCGCTTTGTAGAGGATGAGGAACTGGCCTATATCATGTTGCGGTATCGACAGGTAAGTTTTCCTAGCTAGCACAGGACTGGGCCGGCCTAGCCGATGTTCTTCGATGACTAGTACACCCGTTCTAACTTGAGCAATTCACCCATTCAGTGCCACGACTATTGGCACACGTTAACTGGCTTGCCCCCGACCGTCCTGGGAGAACTAGGATTGAAATGGTTGGAACTCTTTCAGACTGGATTGCCCATCGCTGCGTTATCCTCCACCGTTGGTTCCTTGCGTTTGGACCCAGACGAACGAGAAGTATTATTGGACCGCTATCTTCCCTGGGCGGTGGAGCAAAGTCGAAACATGACGACGTCTTTGCTCAATGTTTATTATGAAGAGGAGTTTGATACCCCATTGATCGATCTGAGACAGCGAATGAATATACAACCCGCCCCAGAATTGAAGTAATTGGAACCGAATGCTGTTTTTTTTTCTGTGCTATTCAGGATGCTAGAAATTCATCTAGTGTCCCAAATTAGACCCCGAGAAATTCCCCGATGAGCGATACTCCCCGGCGGCGGAATCCCGTGAAATGTAGTAACTTGTATTGCATACTTGTCCTTTGATGTTGCCAGCAGAGATCAGAGTTATTCAACCTCTCCGAACTATTGAGCGGAGGGCAACACTCTCTTCTACTCACTTATCCTGCAGCAGACTTGATTGTAGATTCATCGAACGCAAATTTTCCCCTAGATGTTTTGTGTTTCCACCATAGTATTTTTCAACGGATTTGTGCTAATTCTCGCAACGTAAATGGCGGGGAGAACGGTGCGCGATATGCAACGTTGATTGTCGCCACGAGAGAGGTTGTTTACGCGCACCTTTGCCTTTCACACATGGGAACTATTTGCTATATCTATGCAACTCAACAGCCATCGGAGAAAGGGTCAAATACGCATCTTAAGCCTCGGTGAATTTCGTTAAAAGGAATATTCCACCGAGCAAGCGTGGTACTCCGGGTATCACGCTTCCGGTTCCCTCCACTCAATTGAAAGAGCATTCCATCATGCGTTGAACTGCCAGTCCCATTCTCACAACGCTCGAGTCCGCAAAGAGAGCAAACACATTGAAAATATTGGACAAAGACAACTGTTTCGCAAAAGATCGTTGATTATCTTCTTTGACGAACAGTCAAACAATCGGTGTAGAGAAAGGAAACGGAATCGTCCAAGGAATTGGTGGCATTCAAATCGGTGAGTTATCTTGGCCCAACAGTGTTGGCAACCAAGACGAGGAAACAAATTCGGAGTCCCAGCAGTTTTGTTGGAGTGAGATCGATTCAAGTCAAAAACCCAACGGAGCTGTCAATACTTTTGTAATTGGAGACCATTGTTTGCCCGCCATTGGTTCTAATCCGCCGTGTTGTGCCCTCTCTAGAATTGGAAGCGAGATCGGTAACGCGAAAATCTTAACTGAGGCACTCTTTGAAATGTCGCTCGAATATGATACAAGAGCTCCACCCTTATTTTCTCGTCCGTCCGACAATAAAATTATTGGAAAAACCTACTTCGTTCAGGAAGAGAAGAAGGACTCGGACACCGTAATCACTGGAATGTCTGGAAGCGTACTTGATGGTGCAAGCTCGATCGATGATTCGACAGGGGTGGCAGAAATGAGGCGTCGCAAGCGGGCCTCCGACGACGATAACATCAGAAGCACACGATCTCGCAGCAGATCAAAACGAAAGTCAAGGCGCAAAAGACGTGGTACTAGTTTGGAACGACTAGTCAGCCAAATGATTCTGAGCACTGCGACATCTGGAGCGACGGAATCGCACTTTGAAGTATTCCCAGAACAAAGTGCCCCCGACGACAAAGCTACATCGGTTGACTCTATTCTCCAAGACCTTACACTTCTTGATGAAGAAATGACGGTCACTGAGAGAAGCTCGAAGAGGGTGCAGGGCCTATCTCGCCCGGGCGGTGAACGTAGGCTGCAGGATGAATCTGATTCACACCTTCCCAATGCATTCCCACCTCTTGATCAAGATCTGTCCCAAGACTATGCCGACCCACCGCTGGAGATGAATTTTTCGGACGTTGACGATGATAATCTGCCCCCTAAAGAAGAGCAGGGGGTGCCGGTCCTGACCCTTCATGATGTCAGACAGGGGCAGACTCATGGCACCGGCGTTGAGCCAGTTGATTCCTTTGAGAGTATGCCTTGGAAAGAGGTCCAAATGGACCACTTGCAAGTCAACCCGAGCCGCTCGCTATCCCCAGCGTTGAGTACGCTTTCCCCACCTGCACTGTCACAAATGGGTTCAAAGCAGGATCCACCTGCGGATGCTTCTGTGGATTCTGTGGATGAGTATTTTGAGGGGCGGGAAAGCGCTCCGACGCAGCGCGCTAGTTTCCGATCTGAAAATCCACCCCCAACTCCCAATGCAAAAGCGGAGAGACATCAGGCACAAGGCAAAGCCGCCGTCCCCATAGAGAAAAGCCCAAGTGAAAAGGTCATCTTCAAGACAAACTTTGATGATTGGACCCCATTTAAGCCAGCAGAGTTTTCATTCAACGACGCGCGCTTTTCCGATACCTTGTTGGACCCCCTCGAATTTGAGGAAAGCAACTGGACTGATGGAAATGGATTCTTGGTGAAACCGACACCGAAAATCCCAAGACTCAGAGCGCCGCCACGACAGCTGTTGGATTCTTCGCGTCCAAGACGCAGCATGGATCGCCGACCACCGTCGGCCTTGCAAGGCCGACGAAGCTTTCACGTTGGAACTTCGTTCCATCCCAACTCCCCTGACTCTGTCTTCGACTACCCGGGCGAATTTTCCTTCGGAGGTGGTGGTCGAAGCACCCGTTCGGATCCTCCTGCGACTCGGGATTTGCAGTTCCCAGAAGATCGACGAAGTAGGATCGCTATTTAGTAGGGCCTGACAATAAAGGCTAAACGAAGGACACCCACAAGAATTATCCACGGGATCGTACCCGTGATCGACAATCGAGACATTGGCCTCGCAAACACAACGTATATTACTTGTTAATTAGCTCTTAGATTTTATTTTACCGTGTTGACAGGATCATTCGTCGTGGACTTTGGATCGTGCCGGCATCGCATTGACTACCACTGAGGTCAAAAGGCCGAAGGTAACATGAATGACAGGCGGTTGCGATCACTTTCATCAGCCATAGGGTCGATTTGCTCATTGAGAATTATCATATCTGTTGGATCTACTGTTTGCATCGGCTCACGCTGTTCTGGCTTTTGGTCGGCCCTCCAATAGCGGATGCAACCATGCTAGAGCATGGTAGTAAAGGATCCTCCATCTCTATAGTCCAATCGACTGGGTCGGTCTTCGAGCCAGCATGCATGCAGCTTCAATGTCACTTGCCGGCTAGCTCGCATGATAGCTATTTAATAACAATATTCATGTGCTAGGTCGGGGAACTTTCTCAAATTTGAAACACATGCGTTGATGGACACCAAAAATTAAGCCCCCTAGTTCTGAGGGCAATTTTGTTGAAGCGCCGGCAAGGTCATTCAAAGTTAGATTCGTCTATGTATTTGTCCTCATTCATGTGTAATGGTATGCTCCTTATTATGCCCTCGCCGGTTTCATCGTTTCGCTCGAGTCCCGCTGGGTGCAGTGGCGAAGTAGTGTGCACGTGTCGTCAAACTGAACCACACACAACTGTCTGTCACCTTCCTTTGGATGGGCCGGAGCAGGGCAGAAAGCGTACAAGGCCTTGTTCGTTTCAGTCCACCCTCATCATCATCAGCCGAAGGTCGGGCCTCAATTGGACATCCGAGTGTCCAGCTGTGTGGATGCACGATTATTAATGACATCTGATAGTCGAACAGATACAACTCCTAGGATGTCGATGTCGGTAAGTTTGAAATGCACCGCACATGAAACGGCGTGGAAAACGGAACCTCGTAATGGCTTGACACCCAATGGCGGCGGCGGGCAACTCCCTCATTCGTTCGTTCGTTTCGGAGTGGATGGATGTTGGAAACGGGATTCATGTGTTCATGGCTCCAACCCCGCGGGAGGTGCAATTGTCCTTGGACGAATGGAGAATTCCTTCCTTCCAAAAACTCTTGTTGTATGTGTCAGTTGGAGGTTTGGAGTCCGCAGTTGCCGGAAAGTCTGATTTTCGACGCGACATCACTCGGGGTTTCACCGACCGTCGAAATGTTAATACTGGGATTGCGGGCGGCTCCTACATGACTGATATTGTCACACAAATATCGACATCGGAGTGTCTCTGCGAAAGATCCTTTTGGCGTTTGTGGTGCTCCTTCTGCAGTCCTCCTTGATTTCATTCATAAAATGGCAGCAGCGTGGATTCCCCGCCCTCCGTCGTCCAATTTCCGCCGCCACCACAACATGATCCCGGAAGGCCCGTTTCCGCTGTTGCTGTCATCCTCGTCGTCATCGATCGACCTCGCCTTTGATCCCTCCTCGGATTATTTTTCGTCGTCTCCTGTTCCGATGCGTTCGCCCCCTGATGTTCTAGTAAAACGAGTTGCCTTACAAATGCGTTCTGTTCCTCGCATGAAACAACCAAAGGTTGTGGTTGATCGATCCCATGAATTAGAGATCCTGAATCTGCTGGGAGAGGGCTCCTTCGGTGCTGTCTACAAGGCAGTGCACAGACCGACGGGAGCCACGGTGGCTGTCAAAGTGATTGGAAACTCGAGCAGTAGCGCTTCCGAAGAAGAAAAGATCAAGGGAGAAATTGATATTTTGAGTCGATGCGACTCTGCCTTTATCGTTGGATATTGCGAATGCTTTATCAAACCAGCCACGACAAAACCTGGCGAAATGTGGATTGTCATGGAATATTGTGAGGGAGGAAGTATGAGTGATCTCCTAGAAGCTAATTCGGGAAACTTGTTGCCAGAAGATTGTGTTCGGGCGGTCTGTGCATCCATTGTACTGGGTCTAGAATATCTCCACGGAGTTGCAAATGTATGTCATCGTGATATCAAATGCGGAAATGTTCTCCTTACGTCAGACGGTCATGTAAAGCTGGCAGACTTTGGAGTTTCGGCAGAATTGACAAATACGCTGAACAAACGAAAAACTGTCGTTGGTTCACCGTATTGGATGGCGCCAGAGGTCATTCGGGAGTCGCACTACGACGGGCGAGCAGACGTATGGTCTCTAGGAATTACAACTATCGAAATGGCGGAAGGGGCACCACCACATGCCAATCTGCATCCCCTGCGGGCAATTTTCGTGATTCCTACAAAGCCAGCACCCACGCTGGCCGACCCCGACAACTGGTCTCCAGAAATGCTTGACTTTGTACGGTGTTGTTGTCAAAAAGACCCCAGTCAACGGCACGATTCGGCTTTGCTCAGCTCTCACCCTTTTGTGAAGCAAGAGGTCATTGCTCTTAGGGCAATGCATCAAGGCGAAAAGACAACAAACACCTCCGATGCTCGAGCCAAATACAGAAAACTTGCAGACGCCGAGAACCGTCCCCCTGGTCTGATAGCGCTGCGGAGAGTGATGGAGCGTATGAAGCGAAAGCTAGACCGCGTCAAGAAGAAGCGTGGAGAGGATCAAGAGGCAAGAGACGGGACGTCGAAGACCATTGAGTCTGACGGGGCCAGGTCTACAGATGGAACTCCACGAGGGATTGCGAGTGGCCCGTTAGATATGAGCAACCAGGCCACTGTCAACATGGGTGCCTCCCATGGAGGTTCCAGTGGAAGCTCACCGCTACATAATGGAAGTTTGAACGGTTCAACGTCGCACTCGCCTCGGCTTTTCAGCCCTGATTCCGGGCGATACCATGCCATATCAATAGTGGATGTTGAGCCTGCACTGGCGAACGATAAACGCTTTGCAAGTGATCTGGAGAAGCTTTCCCGGGCGTTTGAAACAAAACTTGCAGCTCTTCGTGCGGCTCATGAGCTTGCTCAACAAAAGTTGATCGCGGAGGCTCGGATGCGCAATGCACTGCCAATGGATGTTCGCGATTTGATGGAAAAAGCCGCCGAGCGCAATGTGAAGGAGTACGAGAACCGACGGGCCATGGAAGACGCCAAAGATTTATCGGTAATACAAGGTGTTGTCGCTTTGGGCGGTGGTATTCCGAAAAAGGAACCGATAGGGCTGCCGAGAAATCCGAGCAAGTATGGTCGCCAAAGTCCAGTTCCCGGTTCACCCACCATCCCTGTCATGGGCGACACATTTCCAACTTCAATCTTTTCGGAGGGACTAGAAGGCTCGGCTCCAGACCCGGACCCGGCACTTCTCTCGTCGTTCTAATCAGCTTGAGCGCCTCCAGCAACTACACCTGCATTGCCATTTTGACCCGGGCTCGGACTGGCAGTTTCTATGTAAAATAGCTTCTGAAAATCATAATAGACGCTTTTGACGATGCACTTTTTAGAGTTTTCAATAGCTTGACCTACTACCAGTCGACTCATCATGCTCATAATATTGCTCTTGTCGTCGGTCTTCGTAGGCTGGCCCGTTGTTCACATAGGTTGGATTGGTAGAGCTCGCCATGCCGTATTGGTCACGATCCGCGGCGGCAAACATATTACTATTGTGCGATGGGTACACCTTGTCTCCAGCCGTACCACCACTGCCAGTGATGATTTCGTCCCTACGGTATCAAAACCAAGAGTTCAACGAGTGTTAGTGGGCGTAATCCAACCAAAGATTGCCGCGAACAAGTATTCCTTGATAGGGCATCCAATAAAATACTAAACGGACTGACTAACTCACCATGTGACTCTTGTAAATGCTTGAAGCTGTACCAGAAATAATACCGAGTGCAGCGTTTTGGCCACAAATACTTCTCTTGGAACGTACTTGGATGGTGCAATGGTTAGTCTGATAAAGTACCATACCAACAGCACTCCTTCCACAAGCTTGTCCAAATTCAATATAGCTTTCATTCGTTTCTTGTTTGCATGACTCGGAGACGTAAATGATGCGACAACTCCTGCCATATTTCCAATGAATAGCAGAATCATTGGCATGACAACTACCGTTCGTGCCAAGCCCTTGAGGGAGGCATCGGCCACTTCGAAAAGGTGGATATCTCGCCACATGACTATGAAAAAGATTAACGCGCGACTTCCCCTGGATACACTAGAAATGAGTTTCATTCGACCAGTGCCATCTCGTGGATTCAATTCTTGTTCAGGTGTGATTTTGCTCTGTTGCTCCATTTGCATTTGCCGCCATCGGTCCACGCGATCCTGGACGCTTTCTTGGAATAGATGCTCTGCTTCAATGAAATCTTTACCCGCTGGTGGATTATAATTGGCAAATGATTGTTCGGGATTGTCATTTTCATACGGCGGCGGTGATGGATTGTTGTAGTCCGCGTAATTGGCGTATGGATCGCCATTGGGGGCGGACGACGATTGGCCACCTCGAACTTGTATTGCTGATGCTTCGTTACGCTCGAGAGAAGGGCCGCGGCTTTTACCTGGTGTCAACGACGTATGATGTCGCGGCCGCGTCAAAATAGAGTTTTCGAGCCTTGCAGAGCACAGTGTCGTCGTTGTCGTCAAAACCAGAGCTTGTAGGAGCACAACGGCTTTTGGATTCGGTCGAAACTTTGGCGCCATGATAAAAATTAAATGTCGATGAATCTTTTTGTGTGTTTTCAGAGTCGTCAAACCTTTCGCCTTCCTTTAGAGGATTAAGGCCGGTTCAAGCTTATTTGAGCAAGAAGATTGGCTAGGTAGTGGCGTTGCTTTAATGACGGCCGGGGCTACATTTGCAACTCGGTGAGAACAAGATAACCGAAGGTGCTCTCATGCATCATCTCATCATCGTAGGACACGTTGGACCATCCATCGCTTTTTCTTTGACACGCGGCAAAAATGTGGAGAGCGGGCGGGTGCGGCAAGCGTAACGCAGATTACGGCTAAATTACAGTTAAAATTCATTACTACTGGGACGCCAGCATTCCGCCAAAAACTCCCGCCTAAATCTTCTACGAAGTTCAGTACCAGCATTCACGTAGATTTGATGGGCGCGCCTGAGCCTCGTTGCGTCATCAGCGAGCCCTGTCGTCTTTTCTCCCCCTTTGCTTGGAACTTCATCGCGATGGATCGCAGTCACCCTCCTCCCACCCCCCGGGCCCCTTTCCTTCTTTGGGACTGCTGACATTGAGTCATCAATAGAGGTGAAACATCGGGTGTAATAGTATTTCTTAGCACCGCGCATTGGAAAAGTTTACCATCTTAGTTGTGAGAAGTGGGAAGGATTCTGCATCCACTTTCCTTGTATCCAAGAAGCGTGCGTCGAGATTGCGAAGGGTGGTTAAGACCTATAATTTCGAAGACGAGAGTTGATACGTGACCTTCCTGTTGAACACCGTCTTCTTCATTTCCGACACCTGTACATAAGGGCACTGTGTATACAGAGGCAGACATGCAGCAGCACTCTCATTCTTCAGATAGTCAGGATGGAGACACTCTGTATCAAGAGAATCTTGTTTACGTGGACTTTGGTGCTCAACATGAGCAGTCATCGCATTTCCAGCAGCAACAGGATCAGGAACAAGAAATTCACCACCCAGCCGATCCACAACAAGCCTATGCTAACTTCGGGTTGGCTTCACATTCCTCGTCTTCGTCATTAGGGCAAATATCAGCCACACAGCAGCCGATAAGGTCCAGTCCCATCGCAATCGTACGGCCTCCCAGCGAAAAGGCGAGTGGTGAGCCAACGGGGTTTGAAACAGACGAAGACGACGATTCGGAAATCGACGTGGTAGAACGAGACGCGATGCGGCTGCGGCGGAAATATGGCGACAAGGTCATGGCGAAATCGTATCAGCCGGGGATGGCACAGGAGACTAGCACTTCTTCGATGCTCATGGCTCCGTACCTTGGTTCACTCAGCAAATCGGAAAACTTTTTAATGTCTCTACCTCCGATCAGCCTTTCGGACGAAAACACCAATTATCAATACGGGGAGCCCCCCTCAGAAATTACTAGCTACGGGTCGTTACGGGAATCCCACCAACGAGGGAAATTTTTGGATGGACCCAGTAGCTATCGGGAACCGCGTTCCGGTCAAATTCGAAGATTGGATCGCCTTGGTCGTCCTGGTGCTGCTGGACTCAGTAAAAGCCATCAACCCTCCATGTCAATAGGAGAACGAATTCAGCAGGCTCAGAAACAAAAGAAAGATGAGACAGGCGTTGCTGCTGATGTGGCTGGTGCATCTACACTTGCCATGATGATGGACGAAGCGTCCAAAAACCCACAATCAGGGGCAGACGAAGCAGTTTCGGAATTCGAATCGTTCAAGCTTGGTGCTACTACAGTTGTAGCTCCACACGAATTAAGTGCATTTGATGCGGACGAAGCGGAAGTCTACGACAAGTTTGATCCACCTACAATGATGTCCACATCTTTGACTGCGTTTGAAGTACTGCATGCTGTCTCCAGCGTCAAGATGGCCGGGTATGAACGAAACCATACGCAGCGATTCGTACAGCAACAGCAAGGAACCCAACGATTTGTGCAACAACATCAACACGGACATATTTCTGCAGCATCCGCATCTACTCACAACAACAACATCACTACAACAACGTCATCCGTATTGCCATCGGAAGCAGCCATTCGTGAGCAGCACTTTCAACCACTATCGAGATCCTTATCGGATCCAACGCCTCACCATTTACAACGCAGCCCAATGTTAGCGCCGACGCTTCAACAACCGGGCGGCGCCTATTGGCCTCATCATCATGCGTACGGCTTGACGGCTATGGATCATTCCGCCGCGGCACAACATGCTGCCGCGCTAGGAAATAACGCTACTACGGCACCTGATCAATTGGATAACCCCGATACAGATGAAGCCTTTGATATGGACATGGAATAAGGTACCTCTACGAGTGGTTAGCGCGATGGGGAAGCGAGCAACACTACAAATGGTAGTTTGGGTGTTACCGTTGCCGTGACGGTAGTAGGAGATATTGTCGTTTGCCCAAGCCTGTGAAATCGAATCTGAACGATGTCTTAATACTTTTCCGTGTCTTTGAATACCTCATAATCAACGCCAGCAAGTTTTTGAGGCATTTTCGTTCGGATCCGAGCTCACAGCTTTGCACTCCGCCAACAAGCGAGCAATATTCCAGGTAGTTCTAGGTGTAGACAACTAGAACTAGGACGAACCATTTTCCTCTCCGCCGTGCCTCTACTCTCTATTCTAGCGTTTACTCTACTAGCTAGACGGACAACTCACTCGGCGGGCAATTTATCGAGCTATCCAACGACTCCCACTCACGATCCAGAAAAGTCAGTGTCAAAGTGCGCCATGCTAAACGCGTTCCTGGTACGTCCGTCGCCCGCTTTCCGCTTCAGTCTTGTAGGGACTCCGCTATTGCGAGACCACATGCATGTTTATTGAAAACCACGCGACACACACTGACGACGATGGGGCACTCCACGACCAGTGACAAGCGGAGAACGACGCCACATTCTTCATGCCCGAAAAGAAAATCAACGGTGAGGGCTACAAAGACAACGACCACTGTTTGACCGCTCGCAACTACAAACACAATGGTACAATTTCAAGAGGACACTATTACAGATGATCAAGCTGATGCGCTGGCGCTAGCCAGTGCTTTCCGCGCTGCAAGTGTAAGTCACAAATGTCGAGAGGTCGAATCGGGCCCGTTTAGAATGACGTTGACACTTGCGAGAACAGCAATCCGGGCTCGTCGTCGGTGTCTCACCATTGTTATCATTTGTCTATATTTGTAAATAGGATGACGATATTCGATCGGTGATGAACGCCATGTCCAGTCAGCAACCGCAGTCGTTACCGGGAGAGGAATCCATGAAATTTTATATTGTCCCCGGATCCTGGTTTCTCAAAGCATACCCTATTTTGACAGCGAGATCGCCCGATGGAATCTCTGACAATTGGAAAGAACATACTGGCAGAATTTCAAATTCAGAATTGATGAATGTAGTGGAGCGGGAAGTTAGTAGCGATGACGACGAAGGTGGTGGTGAGAATGCAGCAGTGGCGGCAAAAGCTGGCGGCAGCACGGTTTCCGATGTCCAGAAGAAACGATTCGAAATGATGCACCGAAGAATAGTTCAGAGTCGTCTGCAATCGACGATGAAGCCGGGGCTTGTACATAAGAAAGATTATTTCTTTCTTGGACCTAGTGCGTGGATGCTGGTCAAGGAAAAGTTTGACTTTGATGGCTATGAACTGCCCCGACCTTGCGTCCCTTCCGGAAGCAGTCAGAGCACCCTCGCCATTCAGCTCTACACCGAGGAGAGCGAAGGTAGCGTTGCCACTCTTATTGAAATTCCTGCGTCGGGGAGATTTCCTTACGAGAAAGTGGCCGCCAAGGCAGAGTCATCCAGCGCCAGTGCTATTGTACCGGAAGACGAGGATGGAAACACTGAGGTGCGTAAGAGGCTGGTAATAATTTCACTCTCTCCACGTCACAGACAATTTAATTAACCTCACAACAGGCCTCGTTTGTATTTGTTCCTACCCCATGGGATGCCACTAACTATCAGGACGAGGTCAAGTCCGAAGATGATTCGCCTGTCCTCCTACTGCCACCGTCGGAGACTGCTCAATCAGGAGGTGGCATTGATGAAACTATGGATGTCGACGACAATGGCAGTGATAGAGCAGATATGACACCTCCTGTATTCACAGGAAGGAAACGTCTTGCTTCTGGGCTAGCTAATCTGGGGAATACTTGCTTTATGAACTCCTCTCTTCAATGCTTGGCGCATACGGTCCCACTTCGCAGATACTTTTTGTCGGGTGAATATGCCAATGATCTAAATAGGGACAATCCTTTGGGAACGGGCGGTGAACTGGCTACGCAGTTTGCCACTCTTATTGGAGACATGTGGGGTGTTTCGGCCAAACGCCGCAGTGTCCTGGGGAATACTGAATCGTACAGCTCAGTTTCGGCTGCTGTCTCTCCTCGAAGTTTCAAGTATTGTCTGGGAAAGCACGCGGAACAATTTGTTGGATACGATCAGCATGATTCCCAAGAACTCGCAACTTACTTATTAGATGCGCTTCATGAGGACACCAATCGAGTGACGAAAAAGCCGTATATTGAGATTCCAGAACAAGGGGAGGACGAACCGGATGATGTTGCCGCAGAGAAGGCTTGGAGATTGCACCTTCAAAGAGAAGATAGTCGCGTACTGGAAAATTTTATGGGTCAGGTCAAAAGTCGACTTGAGTGTTGTACAGAGGGTTGCAATCGAGTCTCGACTACTTTTGATCCCTTTATGTTTCTGTCGGTCCCAATTCCAGGTTCAACCGATCGAACTCTGAAAGTCACCTTTGTGCCCCTGGATCCAACTCAGCGGAGAAAGGCAGTACACTTGACCTTGAACAAAGCCGCAGTTTTCAATGCTCTCTTCACCAAGGTCAACGAAGAACTTTTGAAGCATGGCGTCGTCAGTGAAGCAATTCCTTTGGAGGACCTTTGTGCTGTCGACGTTTGGTCAAACGAAGTTTTTGGTTGGCACCAACACACGGCCGATATTGATAGAGTTCGTGACTCAGATAAGACGTTTATCTTCCAGCTACGAACATTGTCGGAAGTACAAGAAGAATCGAAAGCAGATGAAGAAGAATCCGTCGGCGACGAGGTGTTCGGGCAGATCAAGCGGACTAGGAAATACAAGCTTGATCTAGAATCCATGACCCAACTCAACAAGGACGACGCTTGGCAGACTGAGCTTGAAAATTACGTGGAATCTTCCATGCTTCTGCTCTCTCTGTTCAACCCAAAGCGCGGGTCGGACGAGGAAAGGCTTCAGTTCTATCGAAAGCTCGAAACATTCATTGATCTCTGCCACAAGGAGATAGCCGACGAAGAGACGACAGGCACAAAGCGGTCCCGCGACGGAATCGAGTCAGGGGACAAATCGTCCGAGTCCGATCCCCCTTCTATGAAGGATCCAGTCCAGGGCCTGATTGATCGAAGCGACGCTACTACTTCTTTCAAGAATGTTAGCTCTCGAAAAGACGTTGCGATTCTTGAATTTTGTGCAATCAAACTTCGAAACTGGATCCTTCAGTTGCTTAAAGAGAAGAAAACTGAATACAAGGATGGTATTGTTATTCAGATATTAATGCGTCGACCGAAGGTTGGTTCGAATTACGGCGTGTTTGTCGAACCGATGGTTCTTCGCATCCCAGGATCCATGACTGTATATGCCTTCCGCGAGCTTTTGGCGAAGCAGGTCTCACGATCCCTAAAAACGGAGCAGACGCACAGCTCAGACACTGGAGAGTCCTCTGCCGAGACATCTGCCAAAAGTTCTTTTGATGCTGGTTTCGGCTCACCCGAGCTTATGGTGATGCGACAGGTTTCCCTTTCATATGACCGGAAAGGATCGTATGGTTCCAAGTCACACTCGTCAGCGAGCAATCAGCTTGGCATGGTATCCAGGAATGGCGATATTGGCAGCGAGGGTAGCCCTACGGCGTCAATGGCTGTTCCGTCTGATCAAGCCGAAAAGGAATTAGTTGCGGAGGCAGTTGGTCCGAACGGTTGCGTGTACGTTGACTGGCCTGAGGAGCTGTGCGAGCGCTCTTTCGATGAAACCGAGTTTGATACCGAGGAGAGTCTGTCCGAACCAAACGATGGCAAGCCTTTTATCAGTAACGACGAAAAGACCATCACAGTGATGGACTGCATCGAGAAATATTGCCAAATGGAGCAACTAGAAGAGACAGAAATGTGGTACTGCAACAAATGCAAGGACCACGTTCGGGCATGGAAACAATTTCACATCTACAGGGCTCCACCAATCCTCATCGTTCACTTGAAGCGATTCCACTACTCAGCCTCAACACATCGACGCAACAAGATCACTTCGTTCATCGGATTTCCATTGGTAGGATTAGACTTGACTCAATTTGTATCCCACTACGAAGAAGGCCAAGAACCGATTTATGACTGCTACGCTGTGAGCAACCACTATGGCAACCTCGGGGGTGGTCACTATACTGCCTATACCCTCGCCGACGATGGCACTTGGTGCCATTACGATGACTCAAGAGTCACAAGCAACCTCTCCCCGAAGGATGTTGTCACAGAAGCCGCTTATGTTCTATACTACCGGCGACGGGATGTTGACGTGGGTCAAGATCCTATTCTTGAAAGTCAGAGCGCTGCTTTGGTTGTGGATCATGGCGAGCCATCCCGAGACACTAGCGAGATCTCTAGCAACCACACAACTCAAGCAGATGTTGATGACGACAATATGGCCGTCGATGGCGATGGTAGCTCTCGTACAAGTTCGTCCCCGATATCAGATATGGGGTCTGTGGATGGAGGCAACGATGGAGAGCCAAAAGAGGGCCACGTAGTTTCTTTCGTGGCGGACCCAGACTCAAACGATTCTGACTTTCCTCTTCAATAAAATATGCTACTATAATCTACGATATCTATAGAACAAGCACCATCAATAATTTCACAACGTGACATGCACACCTGTTGCTGGTAGACTCTCTCTTGTTCATATCTCGGCCATTTCACCATCACGATCAACTCCTGCATCAGAACCTGCCACCATAATCTCGTCCTTTGACGACGACGAGTAGTTATGGCCACCCGTGGCGGCTGCTTCTGCCGCGCTAATCGCCTGTTCAAAACCCTTGACATCGTTGACAGTATTATTGTCCCCATTGGCCTTTTGTGTTGTTTGGCGTCTCGGCGAATTCGAATTCATTTGATGCACCGCTTCGTCGACTCGATGCCTGACATTTTCCGCCATGTTTCGTGCACTCTGCATAATTCCCATTTTACTCAACTGCGCCGTCGCCTTCTTGTTCACTTCTGACTTGGCGACCGCCTTTTGAGCGCGACCTATCATTGAGAAGAATTTACTGGACGATTTTCGAATCGTCTCGGCAGCTTGATTGGTCTTGGTGACGGCACGATTGTCAAAGGTCGGGCAGTACGAGAGCAACTTGCCCTGACTGTCTGTTTCAAATACATCTACAATCGTCAATGTGACCAAATCTCCCACTTGTAGCGGTGGCTTTTCGTTTCGTTCCGAAGCGCCTCCTCCTCCTCCGCCCTCACCATTAAAGTTCTCATAATCCCGTGCCAGCGAGGCAAATTCATTCATCCACGTCCATACGACACGGTGAGCCGCCGTGACTCTGTATCTACCACCCGCAATTCTCATGACTGTAAGTCCCGGAGGGTCCAAGATATTTAAATGATCACCCCCTGGCATGAGCGCTGTAACGGGAGAGATATTATGAGGACAGTGAGTTGCGTTGCTAGCATTCAACCACTATTCTGTTCGACGCGTTCTTACCTAACCACCGCAGAAACAGCTGAGACAAGGCAGGAATACCAGCCGCAGCTTCTAATTCAATACCTTCCACTTGTTCAATACCAAACAGTTGTGACGCCGTGTGTGCCTGTGGTAGCACAACTTCCGCATCATCGGCAAATACCACAAACGGAAGCGGGGTGGTGGCGGTCGCCGATGTCAAAACTGATTCCTGGTCGTCATCGTACTCCGCATTCCAGTCTGATAACGTCGTGACTCCTCTGGGCGGATGCGAGTTGAGTGCCTTTTTGAATTCTTCTGGATTGGATAACAGATACAGCAATGCGAGATGCATTTCGTGAACAATTTCCGTCGCGTCCTCCTGATTTCGGTAACCCGCTGCGTGGCCTGTCACGGAAGATTCCGCTTCGTACTCTCGGTTGTCATCGTTGTTATTGTTGTGGTCGTTGTCGTAATAAGATTCGGATCCAGCATTTGAACTATAGTCCAAGGAAACCTCAGGATTGACCGGTGGGCGACTCATCTCCGCGGTACGGGAAAGTTCATAGGCAGGTCCAGGGGTGTTAGGAGCAGGACTCATTTTTGTTTTGTTCTTGTGGCCGAGTCGTGTTCGTTGCGTTACTTCTAACTTCCGAAACGAATCCCAAGGAAATAAACTGCAGCTGTCGAATGTAAAAGCTTCAAACCTTCCCAAGCACAACTATAATAGCAACACTGTGGATATTGCAGATATGGGTTCGAAGCTGTCTTTGGCCTCGTTATCGTTGACAACCACCAAGAGTTCTTTTTCATCGTGGTGGCGGGGTGGCCGCAACCCACGCGCGGCAGCAGAAAAAAGAGGTTAGTTTGAGCACCCTACTCTATGGGCTCTGCCGGCGAATTTTGGACTGTTGACTCTACATACACGTAGATGTGATGGAGACCATGGCGCGCATGCCGGCATTTTCGCGGGTTGCCCGTCACAATTTGAATTTCCCGCCATAAAATCTGCCTCCACCATCCTCTTCCAACAGCCAAACAAGGAGGATGCTGGCGTTTTGATCGATCGACCTGTTTATCATCGCAATGAAGCGAAAACAACAACAACAAGCAGAAGCAGAGAAATGGATGCTTTCGCCGCCGTGATGATGAAGCAACCTTTTCGGCTGGTTTGTGTGCCACCACCATGACCGCACATCATTCCTAATCGGTTCTTCCGTGCGTTCATCCTGGCAACGAGTTCCTGCATGGTATATTACACCGAGGAAGGGCCTTCTTCTAATGAACCGCTTTTGCTGTTGTCGCTACCTTTCGCCATTGATCGAGCGAGTGATCTCGCCTGTGCATACATATTTGTATGTAGGTCAAGAAGTGTATGCGAATTGAGAGCAAACGAGACGACGAGATCAGCAGCAATCTTTTGGCAAGAACAGCACTGAAAGGCATCAATGGGAAATGTGTGATGGTTGTCTGTCTGGTGGAAAGCGATACCGGTGCCGGTATCTGGAAAAAGGAAATCACGGGGGTTCCCTCCAAATCCCAGATTTTTTGAGATCTTGAAAGGCAGTCTAGTGTCGCCTGTATCCAATCGCCAGCCTTCCCCACACCTGTCTGTCACTGACCATGGTGGATGAGTGGAGTGATGTTGCAACTTTTGTAGCTCGAATGTGGGATGGACATTTAAATAAGGTCGCGATGTAACCCAGCATGCTCAGACTCGACGACGAGAGAACCTGAAGAGATCGGCTGCATCGGCAAGGCACTTGCTCAAGATACGAAACTGCAATTACGTCAGTGCCCGTTACGGATGCTTCTGAATGAATAAATGACCAAGCATCTGAACAGCGCTTGGTATGATACGGGAACAATGAATGGGAACACTTTCAACAGTACCTGCTTCTTGCAAAAAATGAAATCTATTTATAGAGTCTATACATAATGATACAATACGACATCACCATCATAACCGGCCCGAGAACGGCAAAAATCGTCTCATTGTATTGTTAACGCGTGTATGGGGTGTGCGTACCCATCAGCTGGAAGAGTCACCTGCTTAATCCGCTTTGATATCGTTGATGAGAGCGGCAGTGGCATGAATACCGATTTCAACCGCACGAAGGCCGTCCTGTAACGAGACTTGAGGTCGGAATTCTCCTCCATCCCGATGGCTACGAATCTGATTTAACAAGTGGTACCATTCAATAGCAGTACTGCAGTAGTGGTAGCCACCATGTGTGGGAATGATTTCATTGTCAATGCCGTGGACGCTCTTGACGTCCGAGCAGTCAAAGACTTGTTGTTGAATACTGGCCTTTGGCGGAGGGACACTACGGTCCGACCATTGTTCATGATTTGGTCGTTGGAACATGTACACTTTATTTTCGGGTAAGTATGCCTCTAAGCGTCCCTGTGTGCCGTGAGAAACAATCAGCTTACCACGTAAGAAAATGTCCGTTGGCCACGTCCAATCCCAGAGGAGACCACCACACGTACCTTGGTTCCAGTGACAATAATTTCTTCTTGGTGACGACTACCCTCGGCAAACATACAAAGTTCTAGGCATCCAATAGCATTCGACCACTTGACTCCGTCCGCCGCCGACTCCTTTTGAAATGGCATGGTCACATAGGCAGAATCAATAATGGGGACATCATTCGGAGGTTCTGGTTCGTCCAGATAATTGATTCCTCGTTGAGCCAAGGCCCGCACTTTGGACAAGGCTGCCTCTTGTCCAGTAATCAAACGAAACAGGTCAAAAAAGTGACAGCACTTTTCTACCAAGGTGTCTCCCGTTTTGGCTCGGTCCCGATTCCAGTCGCCAATCTTGTGCAAAAAGGGATACCGATTCTCACGTATAGTCACCATTTTAAGTTCTCCAATCTCAGGAAGAAGACCCACAAGTTTGGCAATGGCTGGAATATACCGATATTCCATGGCCACCCACAATCGAGCTCTCCAATCGGGACGTTCCGATGCCGCCTTTAGCTCGTCGTGTTGTTCCTGAGATACCGCCACTGGTTTCTCACACAAAATGGTAATGTCATACTTTCCCCACTCCAGCAGCGTCGGGGTATGCATATAGTTGGGAGATGCAATAACTAGCAAGTCAATCTGGTCGGCATGATCTCGCAAATCTTGTTCGTCGGTAAACACCGTGGGCTCGTCGTGGTGTACTGCAGTAGCTACCGGGTCGAGAACCTCAAATTCCCGCATGATCTTTCGTGCCTTTTCCAATGACGGTTCAAAGGGATCACAAAGATAATCAATGCGAATATCCCGAGAATATCCCATAATGTAAGAAATGTGCTCCTGTCCCATCTACAAGTATAGTAGGGCAGCAAAGATGAGAAATGGCAAACATTTTCTCTCCAAAGAACAAATGAATCTTACCATTCCACATCCTAGCAAGGCACATCGAATCCTGTTATCGACCTCGGGAACAGGTAGAGTCTCAAAAGGTTGAATGTTGGGTGCCATGTTGTTGCGAATGGTCAAGGAGAAGGAAGGATGAATTACCAACAATGCAACGACGAAGAAATGCAAGAAAGGGTGGAGTGTCAGCATCCTGACAGCAAATGTTACGTGATGATGCCATCAGCGCTCGACCTTCTGTGGGGAAAGTCGGAATCTGTGGATTTTCATACGGGCCGGATCGGCACGAACTTTCTCTTGGTAGTGATGGCCGTAGAAAATGTACGGATGTCAACTCCCTCCACCGCGAGAAGCAAGGCACGACCGATGCGAGCATCGCGATTTTCTCGTTTCCATCTGCGCGCATGGATGTGCTCATGACACCACCCCCTCTTTTTGTGTGACACCCATCACCCCCTCACACCACCCCTCGTTGACGACCAAAGAAGTCATAGAGGCTTCACGCTGGTCATACCCATTGAATTCCTTTCGACAAGGATCAGCTTCAGAACATTAATATTTTTTAGCAGCAGTAATATGGTGGTCCCTACTATTCTAGACGGAGGAATCACGCCTTCCGATCCTCTCGTGTTTGGATTTTGGAAGGTTCCCAAGGAGATTTGCGCCGACGTTTGCTATCAGGCCATACAAGCGGGGTATCGTCGTTTGGATTGTGCTTGTGACTATGGTAATGAAATCCAAGTCGGTGAAGGAATTGCCAAGGCCATTCAAGACGGTCTTTGCTCGAGAGAAGACTTGTTTATCACGTCCAAGTTATGGAACACGTACCATGCTCCTGAACACGTACCATTGGCATGTCAGCGCACGCTTAAGGAATTGCAGCTAAGCTATGTGGACGAATATTTGATCCACTTTCCTATTGCGATGGAGTTTGTTCCCTTTGAATCCAAGTATCCCCCGGAATGGCTAAATTTGGATGGCAAAATGGTCTTGGCCAAACAAGATCTGGTCGCTACCTGGAAGGCCATGGAAGACTTGGTCGATCAGGGATTAGCCAAAACGATTGGTGTCTGCAATTTCTCGACGCAGTCGTTGCGGCAGATTTTCGGTACTTGTCGTATCCGTCCTTCTACGTTGCAAATCGAGGTTCATCCGCACAATTCTCAGGCCAAATTACTCCGATTTGCCCATGAAGAAGGAATGCACGTGACGGCATTTTCGACCTTGGGCGCTTCTTCGTATATTGAACTGAGCATGGCAACCGAAAAGGACGTGTTGATGAACGATCCTACCGTGATTTCGATAGGCCAAACTCATAACAAGACACCCGCTCAGGTATTGATTCGATGGGCGTTGCAACGCAATACGTTTCCATTGACCAAAACGTCCAATAAGGATCGAATGAAGGAAAATAGAGACGTCTTGAATTTCGCTCTGTCCGAAGAAGAAATGACCAAGATCAATGCACTCAACAAGAATTATCGTTACAACGATCCTGGGGTCTTTTGTGAGCTGGCGTTTGGCACGTTTTGCCCAATTTACGAGTAAATCCACATTTGCTGCTCGAAACCACTATATGAGAGACCAAGATGTTGTAAGTCAATATTGGGTACGGTTGCATGGAAGACTATATTCCTAAATGACTTACTAAAAAGCCATCAGTATTGTTCAAGCTTGCCTGACTTTCACGTCTTCGTCGACGGTCAAGTGGTGGTGGAGAAGGCAGAACAATCCTCCAGACTAGCTTGAGACTTCATCAAGAAGCTTGCCCAACAAGGACACCCTCTCCCACTAGCCATTCCTTGAGGTTTGGATTCCCTTACAGTTCGGACGCTACTACGATCGCAATGGCAGCCTATGGTATGATGGCGGCGGGAAAGCGCTTTCGATGAAAACGCGACTCCTCACATTGTTGAAATATTCGGACTGGTCGACTCCGAAGGAATCTTCCGCGCGGGGATGGGTCACTCGGTATCGCGATTACATCATAGACCTTGTGTTGTGGCAAGATTCGACTCGACTCCATGCATAGCTTCGCGGAAAGGCAAATCACGGCGAAGAACAACTATCACTCTGTTGTCGCGATTACATCGATCATTCTTGCTGTCCCCATACACTCATCAAGTCGTCGTCCCGGACAACTCATAAAACTGCGAAAGGAATAAACATTCTTTTACAAGAGATTCGAAGGCATTTGTTTGTGATATACCGAGAATATGACAATATTAACCAAGGATCCCTCGCAAATCAAAATTATGCCAATTGAGCGATCAAACAATGCCCCGGTGCCTTCAGCCATGGAAGAACGTGAGGAAATCTCGCTCTCGCCGGGCCAATCGGCCCCGGCGACGAGTTTCCCTGCTTACTATAATGAACATCCAGAAATGGTACTAGTAGAGGCGACCTTGGTCGCCGATGAGCCAAACGCCTCGGAGACTTCTATGACCGGCCATCCGCAGACCACGATCCAAGTTGTCGCCCCTCCCCAACAAGAAAAACTTCATCAACAGCCAATGGGTCAAGGGTCTCCTATCCCAGCAGGTGCTCGATGGGTCACGGTCAAATACAATGGGAGTATTACTTGGTCCGCTTGTGTGACTGTGTCCGTCGTGACATGCATCTTTACCTTACTCCCATGTGGAGCTTTTGCCTTCTTGTGTCCGTGCGACTCTAAAAGAGCTTACGAACACAATGGGTACGTCTTTGATGAATTTGGACAACCATTGGGTCACGTAAACAACCTCCGTGTGGTATATTAGGTCCTGAGGAATGGCTGGATGCGACTGATAGTAGTTTATAATATCGTAGGGTACATAAAAAAGTTAGTTTGTCGAACGAGTCGTATGGTACGACTATTATTGTGATCAAATTCACACTCTCGATCGTCCAGCGGCGGGCCGCGTTTCATGCCGGGAGCACATCGCATTAATGGCGTCAGCATTATGAAAGACTACTTGCAGGACCCGCCTCCATCTTTCGGCAATGGCTCTGTCTGACAAGGTAATGATATCGAAAGAATTAGATACATGTGTCTGCCTTCTGCGGAAAAATGGCATAAAGTTGGTCGTTTTTGACATGGATTTGACTGCAGTTGGCCAGCACAGTCGGGGTCGACTACTTCGATCCGAACTCCATGAGTACATTGGAAAGGCAACACCCTCTTTTCTACGGTTGGTGCCAAAACTGTTTGCAGAGAATTTTTTCCTTGCGATTGCAACCCATTCCGACGAAGCAGAGTTTGGAGGCCCCGTTCAGCCTGAGACCCACATCTTGGGAAAGGAGTTGGCCACCCAGTTAGTCAAGCAATGCTTTGCCAGGGAAATCAGCGATGCATTTTACATTGTGGCGTACAACCCAAGAGTCCATCCATGCGATGAAATAGAAGCAAACAAGATCAAGCGATACCATGTGAGACAACTTCAAGAAAAGTTCGGTGTGGAGGCAACTGAGATTGCATTCTTTGATGACACTGCTAGTGTCATTGAGGATTGCAAAGAATTTTGCGGAATGCCTCATGCGATCAAAGTGGACCCTGATTTTGGCTTTCGAATAGAAGACCTGCTCCAAAACTTCAACTAGGTCCTTGGGCGTCGCCCTTCACTACTAGAAATAAATACTTCGGAGAAATATTCTATCCAAAATCTTCTAATCCAGACTAGTTCATTCTCGACGACTTTTAAAAGAAGAAACGCTCCAAGACGACCAAAAAGGACGCCTCTTCCTGTTGTCGGAAGCATGATCCGTCTGATATGATCTAACTAGCTAGAAGAGGCTACACCAGGTATCATGGGGGTTGCAGTTGCTGCTACTATCGGTAGCGGTAATTCCGTACTTGCTGTCGAAGCAAATTGTGATTGGCACGAGATTTTGAATTTGGGTTTTTGGCGCGCCGCCTCTCTTGGTTGCTTGCGACCACGGCACGTGCTTTTACTTATTACGTGCGCCCAGACAATTGCCCTTCGAGCAGGGCCAGCATCCGTTGAACATTGTCGGCATGCCTTCGCAGCCGTGCACCAAGATTTGGTTGTTGTTGGACCGAGCAAGAGAGGAAAGGAAGAGATGTTGCCTACGATCTTTGTTGATCAAAACCACAAAGTTTCGACACCTAGCCCGGCCCACTCAAAGTTGTTTCCACAACACTTCCACTGAAGAACTCGACAGAAAATGAAGAGGAAGATTGACGATTTGGATTCCAACGAAGCCCATGATCTTTTCGAAGTCATTGGTAAAGGACTCGAATGGTCGACCATCAAAGAGGGACCGCTTACAGGGATGAGATCAGGAAAAGACTCTTCGTCTGGGCATGTTGTCGCTTTGAGTGCGCGGCACCTTTCGGAAGATGATCGTTGGACCACCATGCCCTCCTTGGCCGAATTTGAGAATCTTAGAGAACTTGATCTGCACAAGTGCCGCTACATCACATCGCTTCACGCTTCCGTCTGCAGTCTGGCGAGCCTCGAAACACTAATTCTTACACGATGTGAAAGTCTGAAATCCTTGCCGGATGATATTGGGAATCTCAGCAATCTCAAAGAGGTACGTGGGGGCTCAATATTTTCAATAGAGGAAAATATGGCAATACTTCCCTCACATTTCCACTCTCAAGCTCGATTTGACTGATGCGTCTGAAGTGTCTTGTCTTCCTGAATCTCTCGGAAATCTCACCAAGTAAGTGGGTTTTTGATTTAAGAGGCAAATGTTGCGAAATTTGACTGACCAAAGCATTTTGAAAGGCTCAAGAAGTTCAGCGTTGGAGGACACAGCAGTTCCGGAAATAAGATTCTCAAAGCACTACCGTCGACATTGGGAAATATGAAATCTCTGGAAACGATCTGCCTGGATAAATGCAAAGCGCTCGAGTCATTGCCCGAATCCATTTGCTACCTATCGAATCTTCGCCAACTTAATATGCGAGAGTGCAAGGAGGTGAAAGAGCTGCCGCCTGCCATTGGCAACTTGACGAAGCTTGTAGAGGTATCGCTATCGAAATGCATGGGATTGACGAGCCTTCCACCGTCCATTGGACAATGGGAATCTTTAGAGGATTTCGTTATGAACAAATGCAAAGGTATCACCGAGCTACCGGATAGTATTTGCGACCTGCCGAAGGTGTGCATGCTTGATCTGAGAGCGTGCAAAAAGCTGGCCAGTTTGCCGCGTCAAATTGGCAATCTTTCAAGCCTCAAGAGCCTAGATTTGCGAACCTGTAAGCGCCTGGAAACTCTGCCGGTGTCCTTGGGCCAGCTAACCAAGCTCAAGTCGCTTGACATTTCTGACTGCGTCGACTTGGTGATTCCCAAGTCGCTAGATCAGTTGAAGGATATTGCTGTCGGTTGGGACGATGAGAAGGTGGAATAGGAGTACACGTGTGTCATCCCTGAATAATTGCTACATATAAATGTACTGTTGACACCGATTGATGTGGTTAAAGACGAAAACAATTTGTCATTGATCGCAACTTATACCGCCTTAATTTGTTTCTTCTTATCCTTCGGTTCGAAATGCTTGCGACGCTGCTTCAAAAGCTGCTGCATCATCGGGTAGAAGAAAACCGGCCATAATGCAGCAGCCACATAAACGGCGGGTCGTCCCTGAGATGCAACTAGCATCACCATGAACATCTCTCCGCTGGCCCCAATTGGAAATAAGATCGGAGCGACAGTGAAGCGGATTGATTTCACCATCCTAATGCCGCCGAAAGCAGTGTCGACAGCAAAGCACCCGAATCGAACCAGATCGCCGATGCCCCACATTGTAACTGTCAGCAAGTGTTGCCAGGATCCACAGGGAATAAGTGGTGCGACTATGTATTCCACACCGGCGCGTGTGCAAGAAAAGAGAAGGACAGCCGCCAGCGGCGATCGCGTGAAGCCAGTAACGCTGTTGAAAATCTCCACAAAGCTGATCATCAATGCCATTTTCACAGCGGGGACCAAAGTATCCGAACACAGTGTTGACTCTTCACTTCCCAATGGCCCAAAGCCATTGACAACGACGATCAGTGCCACACGACCCCATGCCAATGCCGTGGCGAGGTTGGAGACAGTTAGCCAAATAGTTCCAATGCTCGGTGATGTCATCAGGAGGAATACGATGCCTTGAACGAGAGGGATTGTTCCAGAGGCTTACTTTACTTTGATTTCTTCGAGGATCGAGGTCACGCCCTCTCTGATAATGATCGGAGATCCCTTGTTTTGAGAAGTCCTTTTCCCGTCCGTCCAAAAAATTGACGGCGCGCGCGCCCCATCAACAGGCTCGCGCAGAGCTCTGGTCGATCTGATCAAACATATAGCTACGAGTATACCATTATGTACAGACAGTGTTACACCGATCCTATGGATGCTTCTGCTTGGATCTGCAGGCGCCATGCAAGTCATCACTTGCTGATTGCTTTGCATAGTATGGCCCTTTTGTTTCTACTAGAACTGGAATACCGATAGCGATAACTAGCTAGTAGAGGACGATCCAGAGAGGCTGGCGAATTGTACATTTTTATAAAGCCTTTAATGATGCTTCAGTAGCGGCAGGCGGCGTCCGCATTTTCGTCACGAAGAACGCGACGCTGCCAGTCAAACGAACAACTGTGAACGTAGCCATGCACAGCCAGACGCCAGTGAGTCCGAATTTTTGAGGAAGCACTTGAAGGGTGGCAAGATATGCAAGGGATGCTGCGATAATGTTCACAGACATCCAGGCAAAACTCCCAGAGCCCATCATAGTACCTTCGCCGATGCTGACTACCGCGTTAAACGCGTGCAGCGATAGGGATATCATAGCAGGCACTTTCGCCGCATGTCGAACCTCAGTAAGTGGGCTGGAGCTCAGAATGTTCGGTAAGAGGACTAGCTGCACCAAAGACACAAGTGTACCTAGAGAAACTCCCCAGCGAAGTAGTCGACCTATCATGGTATTGACGTCAATATTGACTTGAGACAAACCAGATCTTTCGCTTTGCTTCGCCATTGTAGTTGGTACTAATGTCTGCGCAGCCATGCCCAGGGCACCCAACAAGATCATTCCGAGTTGAAAGGTTTGAAGTGCCAACGCGTGGGCAGCCGGTGCAACCCCTTGATCATCAATTGATTGGATGACACGGGTGACCATGAGTTGAGTCAGATTCAACGCAAAGCTTCTTATCTGTAGTGCCACACTCCCTTTGATCAGAGGAGCTATCGAGCTCCAAGATGGCAATTTCGTCAACTTGTCCAGGCGTAACAAATTTCGTTCGATCAGAAGCTTGAGGTAGATAGCAGCCGAAGTGTATTCTGCGCCTAGACCAGCCAACGCTGCTCCCCGTACCCCAAACCCAAATACATGAATGAGCAGAGGATCCAAGACAGCCGCTAGAATACTCGTCGCCATGGTAATTTTGACTGCCGATGCAATTTCCATGGTTCCGCGGAACGTCGAAAAGCCCACGAAGGAAATCATCATCGGAACAAAGGAGAAAGCCCGCAACTTTAGGTAAGGCCGTGCAGTTTCAAATGCGGGTGATCCATCTACGGAAAGGGGCACAGTTAGTTACAATTCGACAGAACGATAACCCCAGCGCAACTTTGTCCATACCTTTCAAAATGGAGCTCAACGCGTGGGAGGGCCTGAAGAACATTAGCACTGCACCCGGCAATGCAATGATCATAGCAAAAAGCAGGGCCTGGCAGACAGATTCTTGTGTCTTCTCAAGTTCACCGCTCGCGTGACTTTTAGATACCAGGGTCGCCGTGATAGTTGGCAAGAAAGCAAAGAGCCAAAATGCCGAATTGTAGACCTGGTTGGCCGCTGCCTGCCCTGCAACAGCCAGGGCATCACCCAATCGATTGACCCAGAACAAGTCCAATGCACTTGCGATAGGAATGATAGCAAAGACTGCTGAAAGTGGAAGGGCGGTGGAAAAGATCATTTTGTCGACTTCATCAAATAGGACCGACATATTTCTTGTCCGCTGCTGTAGTTTCTCGAGCGGACTAGAATCGGAAGCCGTAGTCAATACTGACTGAGGGCCACTTTCTTGTGTATCAGAATAGTTTGTTAATTGGTGCACTTCCTCGAGTACCTCCTCAAAAACGCCACCATTGCCATCCTCGCTAGTGTTTTTACCAATTTCCACGTAGCGATAGTTTTCGACCTTGACAACATGAGGCTGGGGCCGAAACGACTCCGACGGCAGCACTTCATTCCTTCTTTGCCCTCCATCGTATGGATTTGTATTTGCACTGATAACATTATTTTGTAGCAAACAGCATGCCAACAACCAATAAAAGGGGTGCCGTTGCATGTCGAGATACTTGTGGAATGCTAGCTAATAGCTCGATCTTCAAAATTGTGAGGACGGTTGTTGATCTGTCTCGACACAGGACTGATTCAGAAAGCGATCTCAGATTTTTCAAAGTGATGAGAAGAAATCATCACCACGGTGGCATAGAATAAGAAAGTGTAGACAAGACCTTTTGCATTGCCTCGTCGCCAGAAACACACAGCTGGTCTCTAGCAGGTGTCGTATGCCCTGATGATGAAGAATTAGTCAGATTTTGTGACGTTGAATGCCAGCTACACAGCGGGCTCCGATGTTGGTGGCAAATTTCACGTGGCAAAGGATGCAGTCGCCGCAGTCAGCCGGAGACTGATAATCGTACGTTTTGAGCTGGTACCAGGTAAGGTACGTACGTCTTCGTACCTATCCGCATTGACGTATCAATATTTTCGATCGAACTAGTCGTTGACAACGGTCATTCGCACACACGGAAGCATCGCATCATCACGGCGACGATGGCGCTCAGGTTTTACCCACGCCTACCATCACGTTGTGTTCATAAGTTGTGGAATCATCTTATTTGTCTCTTTCCACCATGGAAGACCGAGGGCTTCCCTCTGATACCACAGCCGACGTCCCGGCAGCGGCAGGAGAACCGACGAAGTCGTCATTGTTGCCTGCTTCTCCAAAATCTCAGAGACCCCCAGTCGAGTCGCCAAAGTCAGGCCCTCCCGCTGTTAGCAGTAGCAGTACCCCGAAGCCGACACTTTCTCTTGAAGATGCTAACGAGGAAGTCTCAAAACTGCTAAGAAATGGCAAGATTTCTCCATCGGATGTTTTTGCTGTTAAAGCAATTTTGAAGGAACATGCCAATTTAAAGGAAAAAGTCGATAAACTCAAATCGCTGTTGGGTCGCTCTGCAAAGGCACAACGTGAAACAAAGGTCGATTTGGACGCCTCACAGAAACGGTTAAGTCAAGCTCTTCGCGAAATTGAACGTTTGAACCAGAAGCTCGACAAATTGCAGAGTCGACCAACTCATTGTAAGTTCATGCTTCTTTACTGTTATGGCCTCTGATGGTACCACTAACTGGGTTGTACTGCAGTGGATCTTTTGATGGATTTCGAGACGAATTTCGACAAGGCACTTCTCAGTGTGGGTCAAGCAGGAGGTGAAGATACATCGGCAAATCCGATTCCAGCACCACCTTTAGAGCAGGAGTCTGCGCTCGACTCGATGCTCATGCAGGAATTGGGGGAGGCAAAATCAAGGATCGAGAAACTCGAGGCCCTGAATTCCGCGATGCTGTCGCGGTCTACTCAGCTCGAAACATCAACCAGAAATCTTCAAAAAGAGCGCGACGATGCTCGCCAGCAGAATGATCGTTTGCAGATGGAACTTCGTATGGCTAAGATGGAAGCTGAGCACGCGACGAGGGTTATGCAAGACAAGCAAGCGTCGCTAGAGGAGATGCAGATGGAAATTGATCTCGTCACCAAGGCGAGTGCCAAAGCAAATTCTAGAGCAGCAAAGGGAGAAGAAATTGCGAATACTCTAAAGTCAGATCGGCAGAGGGTACAAGAATTGGAGGCGCAGGTTCAAGCTCTGCAGGAATGGGCGCTCGCAAGTGCCGAATCGAAACGGTTGATGCAAGAGCGATGCAATATTCTAGAAAAGAAACTGAAACACTCACAAGGACGTCCTGTTGAAGGCGATGGCTCAGAAGCCATATTGTTTACAAAGAATGGCTCGATGGTTATTGGTGCAGGCGACAGAGGCCACGCTATTGTGGAGCTGGGGCAACATGCGGCGCAGGTTGATTCCCGATTTGTGATTTTGCGGTGGAAGTTTGATTCGTCTCCTTCCGATTGCACTATTGAATTCAACATTTTGAAAGGCAAGTGCGAGTACCCAACTCAACAAGCCAAAGCCGATTATATTATCAAGGACCGTGTGATTACTGGTGGTGCTGGTGGTGAAACCGAGGGTGCTTTCAACCTTGACGGCGCATGCACATTGCTGTGGTCGAACGAAAAATCTTGGGTCCGACCGCGTACAATCAAGTTTTCCGTTGACGTTGTGTCTCTTAAATAAAACTATAGTCGAGTCATATTGGTATCGGGTGTCTATTACTTCCTTGATTGTCTCTAGGATGTGCTTACATCATTTCACCGCGGGCTGCCTTGGATCGGTCCTTAGTCCAGGAGGTACCCCCAACGGAACTAATGCAAGGCGCTTTGCCAATGTAAGGAAAATCGTCCAAACGGACAGCATCCAAACAGAATTGGGCAACATCGGCACGAGGGATGGATCCTGCTTCGCCTTCAATCACATTGATGACACCAGTCGGAGGATCCACCGTGAGGCCTCCTGGGCGCACGATGCAGTACTCTAGGCCTGACTTTCGGGTGACCTCCTCTTGATTATTCTTATCCAGAAAGATTTTCTTCATGGCCGTCCACATCAAAACCTTGAAGAAAAACGGAGCTTGCGATTCCGAGTCTCCAGCGCCGATGCTAGTAACAACTGCAAGTCTCTTAACTCCTTTTTCTTTCATCGCAGCAATTACATTCTTTGTTCCATCCGTGAGCATGGTTTCCCCGACATCCGCGGTCTTTCCACCGAGAGCAACAATAACGCCGTCAATATCATTTTCAAAGACCTTGTCGACATCTGACTTTTTGGTGACGTCGCCAGCGATAACTTTCAACTTGGGATCGGTCAGAGGCTTGTCGGCATCGGCTCCACCGCTACCCTTGGGAATTTTCAAATTGCTGGGGTTTCGAGTCAAACCAACGACGTTATCACCATCTTTTAGTGCTTGGTAGACACATTCCGAGGCGGTTAATCCAGAAGCTCCAAACACAGCAATCGTCTTCATGTGGAGAGCCGATTCGCCACGAGTCACAGCGAGAGGGGAGCTGCCTCGCACAAACGATGATCGAAAGGCGGTGGCGGGAGCCACCAAGACAACAAGTGAAAGAACCGAAGTGAATTTCATGGTTACAAGTATCAAGTCAATGTATGGGTTCTCAACGAAGGGGATTATGAGGAGTTCAAAGCCAAGAAGTCAGAGTGTCTTCGCGTCCGATGGATGCTTTCTCGATGTCAAAAGATCTCGGTCGAATCCATAGTTGCAGTTTCCCCGCTCGCTGGCGCGCTCGAAAGATCCGATGGAGTTTTGGTCGAATAAGTCTTACGCTCTCTCGCGCGTTTCAACACGTGGAGGGAGAAAACGGCCATAACTTTTTGCTCCAATCAAAGCGCGTCGTCATCGTCGTCACACCAAAGTAATCGTCGTTGTTATTTTTCGGCCCAAACATCATTCATTTACTTCTCTCGTCACCATTCAGCTGGGGACGTCTTTTACAACTGTAACACATTGCTACGCCAATTAAGATTCCATTGTAAAGATTTGTCAGTTTATCCGAAGAAGATGAGGATATTTGCAAAGTCGCTGTGCTTGGCGCTGCTATTTGCGGCAGCCTCGAGCGAAACTCTGGCGCGGACGAACGGTGCCTCCATTCGTTCATCTGCGTTTCTGCCCCGAAATGATGTCGGCGGTGAATTGTCTTTGGACGCAATATTGGTCATGCGGGGTGGAGCGGGAAAGAAAAAGCCTAAAGTCGCCTCGTTGACAAAGTCATCCAAAACGGTGACGGGCAAGAAGAAAGTGGGCGACAAACTCAAGGCACAGAAACCAGATTCTGTCAAGGACCAGGTGTTCGGCATGTTTAGCCGAGTCCAACCTGTGACTAGGGTTTATCTCTGCATTATCTTGACTTGCACTCTTCTTGGCCTTCTTTTGGGAGAGGAGCGAGGAATGGCATTCATGGCACTGGATCCGATGCGTACTCTCTATGGTGGGGAGCTCTGGCGTCCAATTACTGCTGCATCGAATCTCGGCAAACCATCGATTGGTTGGCTCATGAGCGTATTCTACTTAGTTCAATATGGAAATACGCTCGAACGAGCATATGGGCCTGCGCAATTCTTCATCTTTTTGATGTCGCAGCTTGGCCTCTTGTCACTCCTCAGCATGCTCTTTCGTATGCCGTCGTTTGCCAACGCCGTAGTTACAGCGATGCTTCACGTCCTCAGTCGTGCGACACCAAGACAAAAAGTAAAGTGGCTCATTTTGGATATCCCCTACTTTGCGCTTCCGTATGGAGTCATGCTTGTGGATTGTCTTCAAGCGCAAAGTGCGGCCGCGGCCGTGCCTCATGTCCTCGGTATTCTTTCCGGACACTTCTACCTATTCCATCGATTTATCTGGCCCAAAATTGGAGGTGAAGACTGGCTCTCTGCTCCCGACTTTCTCATTGAACGCATGGATCCTAACGCGGCCAAGAAGAGTGCTGCAAAGGAATCACTTAGCAAAGCTCTCAAGTCGAGAAAGCGAGGAAAGGGGAAAAGACTAGGAAGATAGATGATCAAATGCAGGAATGTCCACGCGGCGGCTGAAACGCCTCTATAGAATACCTTCGGCATACCCGGACTGCTAAATAAGAAGCTAAGCAATTGTTGGCTCACAAGTAATGTTGAAATTAGAATGCGGCTGCAAGAGAAGCCCGCTACTTGTAGCAATGTACGTAGTCTATGAAAAGTGGCAAGCAATTATGCCCGGTGGTTTGTCCCCACCCACGAAAAGCATAGCAGCAGCTCTTTTAGCAATCGTCCTCTTAAAACGCCAGGCCAGGAGAAGGAAACTTTCTAACCAAAATGCTCAACGAGAGCATGACACTGGGCTCCGTGCCCTTCCCCGTCACCATCATATCTCGAAACGAAAGGAAGGTTCCGTCGAGCTCGAAAACCATTTCATTGAAAAACTTGGATGTCGTTTTGGCGAGCCCGGCGGCGATTGATGTTCGATCATATCCAGGAGCACTTTCCTCTAAGCTAGTGGGGTGGACATTGATGGAGGCTTGCTGACCATTGTTCCCCCTTCGCAATTCGAAAAGCCATTTCTCGTCGAGGTAGGAGCCGAAAAAGGTGACTGCACCGGCCGATGGGTCGACAGTCACACCATCTTTGAGGAATTGCAAGTTTGCAGAAGTATCGTCCATTCCTGCTACCTCAGGAAGACCAGGTGGCTTCATGAGTGGATGAGTAATAAAGTTTCCAAAGTCCACCGCATTCAATGCGACCATTGCGCGCCCTTCCGCTGTTTCATCGCCAAACAACTATTAGTAAGAATCGGGCGCCTGATGTATCTCCAAACGGACACAAGTAAGAACTTACCCGGTGTATTGAGGACCAGTTTCTGATTAGAAATGATTCGGCCAACATCAAGGTTGCACTTGTCGACTGTCGCCTCGATGGCTCTGCACGAAAGTCCAAGATTACTTTGCCATCCTCTCCCTTTCACGCTAACAGGTCCAACCTGACCTTTAAGCAGTACGTCAGAAGAACTGGCCGTCACATCACAACCCACATAAGTTTGGTCCTTCAAACGCATTTTTAGCGCGACGACCGCAAGGTTGGATATTAAGCTGGATGTGATTCCCTGCGCCGGGCTTGTGGATTGCATCGTCTTGGCAATCGAATTCTGATTTCGCGAGGACACCCCATCATAAGGTCTTGAAAAGGGGGCCCTTGAGGCCACCATGGACATTTGGAATGCGTAGATTCCGTGGCAAAGGAAAATAGCCAGGCAAATCACAAGCCGTAGCCTCATATTCTTCGACTCCAGTGTTTGGGAAACCATGTCTATGTTCTTACGTCTGGGTCTCGAATTGGAATATTATGACTGAGAAAGCGATTAGGAATTTCGTGGACGTATGCATGCAGAAGTTTAGTGGTCGGAGGGGAAGCTGGGCCGAGCCGTTGTAAAATTGTTCTTCCTTTTGTGTCTTTTCTCTCTGACTCGGTAGCATGGCGATTCGTCAGATCCATCAAAAAAGACGTTCCAAGCCGACGGAACATGTTGGTTGTTGCGTTTTCCAGGGCCAGTAGATTTTAGCCGTGGTCTTCTACGACGATGATGGGTGCGAGAAAGAGACGGAGAAGGATGCCTTGTTTGGATTCGCCCCCGACCACGTTCAACTTTGTTCTGCGCGAGATTCGCACGACGAGGAACCCGGCAACTCCCCAATCAGTGACGTCGACCCTAATCGTTGGCTTACGTCATGCTGCAACTCTAATATGATGATGGGATATGTCATGCTGACCACGAATGGCGGCGAGCGTCGAAAACGCAGACTACTTCACCTGGCACCTGGCATCCTTCCATTTGTCTAGCTAGCGAAATTTGACCGGCTTGCACGAGTGGCTGATGATTGAAATCATCTACCTAGTTCTACCAGAGGGCAGTAGCTACTTAGAGCGGTCAGGGCTATTTAATCTGTACTACTTCGAAGATACCGATTGGATCGAAACTACGATGCCACTTAAAAACTGATTCACCCTATCTGATGTTCTCGTATCTCGCATCAACTTCACTACGAGGCATTAACATTCCTCTAGCTACAAAACCTCCAACTCCGAACCACTGCCCCTGCTTGTTCCCTTATTCCAGTCCCATAGATTCACTACTACTAGCTACTAACAGGATCTACAGTCGGAATCCCAGTGATCAGCCCAACACCACGGACTCGTCCATCGCGAAACAACATCCGCATACCAGGGCGAACGTACTCCTGTAGGTCGGGGCAACGGAGGTGAGATGAATGTCGTCGTGACGCGTTTGCGATTTGGGTCACTTACAGGTCGTTGGGCAAACTCGAAGTGGACTTTGGCGCGGCAACCTGGACGCAATACAAACTCGTCCTTGTCTTCACCGTTAATAACAGTGTGATTTGATGATACCCCAGCAACATGATTGTTGACTATTTCGATCTTCTTCGCGTACGCGCTTTGACGAACATTTAAGATGTGAACGTACGCTTGGTAGGAGCGACGGATGGTCGTGCCTTGTCCCTTCAGCACACATATTTCTGCTTCGAACTCCTTCGTTGAGACTGGTGACTCTCTCAGAACAACCATCCCGCGCCGCAGCTTTTTCCGCATTTCCTTGCTCAACGCCAGGGCCAAGCAAGCAGATTGCCCAGACGTTACGTGCGATGTATTTATTCTGGCGATGTGTGCACTTTTGGCCACGGTCTTCATGAAGGTTCCATCCTCAAGCGGCCCTACGTAGACATGGGCGTTAGCGCCAACCGTCAAACTTCCCGCATTGACGAATCCTGAAACCACCGCACCAACACCAGGGACGTTGAAAATGTCGTCGATTAGATATTCCAAGGGACGCTGAGCCTTCTTCTCGTGTTTCCTTCGTTTGGGCAGAGTGAAGAGCATTTTCTTCAACAACTCGATGCCTTCACCGGTGACACAAGAAGTTGAGATGACCGGTGCCAGAGTGTTGAGTTTGCCCATGCATGTGGCAATATCCTGTTCGTTGCGGACTTCGAATGGTGTTTTGCCAATATCTGGGGCACGCAGGAGTTTGTAAACTTCAGACTTTGATGTCTTGAACGCGTGATCGGGACAGCCATCGACTTTGGTGAATACGATGATTACTTGGATTCCGAAACTCACGCAGAGATTGAGATGATGATGGGTCATGTGCGTCGGTGGGTGTCGGCTATTGACCAAGATCAACCCATAGTCTGCCATTCCAGATGCAACGCCATGTATCCTGAATTGGAATAGGTGAGCCTGCGCAAAGTCGAAGTTTAGTGCCACCGGCAAGTATCGACTTACGTTGTTTTCAAGTATTTCTCGTGTCCGGCAAGATCCATCAGTGTAACGACGCGGTATGATTCTTTGGCCACCTCGTCCTCGCTTTTTCTACGGTTTGTGCGTATTGAGTCTCTTCCCGCAATGGCTTCCCCGGTCGAACGAAACCCCATGAGGTGCGTAGTCGCCGTCGATGTGCGACCGCTTTCGATTTCGTGACGGTGTTTCATAATTGACGTTCGGCTACTTCCACGACCGTCGTCTAGTTGTGATGATGTTAGCGTTCCAATCATAGTGCTTTTCCCGGCGTCGACGTTTCCAACCACTGCAACACGGATATTCCTGGATGATAATGTCTCGGTCAGCGACGGACCAGCACTGCCATCTTCCTTTACCGAAGCGTCCACGTTGTTGTATCCATTCTGCATTTTCTCATTATCATCACTCTGTCCCTTTGCAACTTCTGCCAGTGAAATCGGTGAAGGATCAAGAAGGTGTGTTTCTACCCTATGAATAGTCAACTCGGCCCTCGTGAAAACCCCCTTCTGAGCCTTGACCACCTCGCCTTCCTCTGTTGACTTCTCTTCCCTATGGTGTTCAAAGTCATCCTTGAAATGATCCCTTCCATCGCCAAATAATGAGGGCTCGAGAATACAGATAGGTTGACTGTCAGACTTGATCAGGTCACCGCCGGCATCATGAACGATTTCACCCTGGATCATTTTGCGCTCAATCACCGCTGCGTTCAGACTCCTGGCTATATACTCTAATACGCGAGCCGTCTCTGCACACATTTCGTAGTCTAATAAGGAATGGCACCCGTCGTCTTCCACGCCTACCCGATAAATACAGCACCCATTGCCTTCGTCTAACCGAAACGACATTTGAGTCTTCAACTTTTCCAATCGTGTAGCGGTGCATTTGTGTAGTTGCCGCTTGTATTCGATGTTACCATTCTTTGAAAAGACGAAAAGTTTCAGTGAGTGATGGATAAGTTCAGAGACGCCCACAAAACCACTTCATTTTTTCACGCCCCGTCAACCGTACGACATGCCGACCGAAACGTGAAAACATTCTGAAGAAAGAAGCACACAGAAGATATTTCACATGGCTCATCGTACCTCATTTTCCGGTTCAACGACAGAAATCAGTCGCTTAGTGCTTGGAGTTTGCATGGTGGGAAATAACGAGCCTCCCAATTATTCTTTGTCGAGGAAGCGACAAAGAATCTGGACAAAAGAAAGGTCGGCTTCTTCTACCCCGCGGAAGAAGAAAATCAGATTCTGCTGTCTGATCAATAGCGAGGTTCGAACGCTGATTCTTACTCAGAATCTTCGTCAACTCGCTAGCTTGGTGCTCTTCGTGGGGTTTGCTTTGCCGGTGCGTCTTCGTCGATGGCGCCGCTCAAATGAGATTGAATATCGAATATGGAAGAAGCATCGAATCACTCGTCAGGCACACCGAAGATTGGGCAGTCACGAGGGTCTTCTTCTTTGATGAGCCAAATGTCCTCGCGCTGTCTTTTTTTGGAAGCACACATCTGCCAGATCTTCGGGGTGCCGCGTGGAGGCACGTTTCAATGTCATCGTAACAGCTATGTCATAGAATGCTCATGCTAAATACATCAAAACATACTCAGATTTCATTTGGGGATCAAACCTCGGCCACGCCGTCCCCCAAAGAAATCATGTAGAACTTGGAACGAACCGGGCACGCACCATCCACCAAAGTCGAAAAGGAGGGAAAGGTTTCGTCATTCGAAATCAGTGCACGTAGACTTTCAGTACTAAAATACGTGACGTAAGATCGGCGGGGTACGTGTTCAACCTGCGCAATCCGAGTGCGTTGTCGTCTTTTGCCACACCCTCTGCGAGTAGCCAAGGTGTCGTTGATCTGATGCAAGCCGAGGGAACGCTAATCATCCTGTCTTTGGCATGGTGATGTCTTCGTTTCGCCGAGTTGCATCACAATAACGGTCATTCGTCTCGATTCATATCTTTGCAATCATCACCACGACCAACCTTAGAATGAAACCAACAATCCTCTCGGCTATCTTGGCCCTTCTAGCTAGTGATGTTCAAGCATGGACAAGTCCGATGAAGACTTCCTCCATTGTACGCACTTCGTTCGGGAAATCGGTGTTGAGCATGGCGGAAGATGAAGGCAGCACGGATAAAGTTCAGTTGACCAGTGGACGAAAGGAAATCATGTTTGATGAAAAGTCGGGCCGCTTCTACGAAACCTCTTTGGAGGCCGGGGAATGCATTCCTGACGAGGAGTTCTGCACGATCGATGACGAGACAGGAAAAAAGATCCGCTTGACTGTCGCCGAGAAGGAGCGCATCTTCCTTGATTCCTTGCAGGTAAGTCTAGACAGCGTAAAAGTGGCAAGAACGAGAGACCAGATTTGACGGATGGGATCTTACGTAGCCTCTCTCGATTGCAGTCTTACTATGTAAATGGCAGACAACTCTTGAGCGATGAGGACTTTGACTTGTTGAAAGAGGATTTACAATGGAACGGTTCGCCAGTGGTTGTCCTCAATCGAGATGAAGCCAAGTACCTTGCAGCAATGCAAGCCTACCTACAGGGAAAGCCAATGATGTCGGATTCCGAGTTCGACGCGTTGAAACGAGAACTCAAGGAGGCTGGATCCAAATTTGCAGTTGATACTGAACCGAAGTGCTACATTGATACTGGAGTGTGCAAAGTGACGCTCAAAGAAGACAAGTTCCGATCGAATCTCTTGTACCTACCTGCTGGGGCCATCCTTTCTATCGTTTGGTTGGGCGTTGGTTTTGAGCTCATTGAGCCTCTCATCCGTTTGAATCCCATCCTTCTCTTCCTCCTCGGTTCGCCACTTGTATACACTGGAGCGAAGACTATCACTGAAGATTTCGTCTTCCAGAACAAATTCATCGCCTTTGGTCCTTGCCCAGCTTGTGAAGTGGAGAACCGAGTTTATTTCGGAAACATTCTTGGGGTGGAAGGTTTCAGTGACGTAGCCGAGGTTAAGTGCGGCAACTGCAAAGAGCTCTTCAATGTTCAAAGGAACACCCTCCGGGCTTCTACGCTGCCCAAAGCATAAGCGGGGCTCCTCCCTCCGCTGGTCGAACAATCCGGCTCCTCAACAAATTGTCCTCCTCGTGCGCTCGGGGTTGACGCCACACCATGTTACAGGGGCATGTAGTGCCCCAAACATAGCTTATCGCCTACTATCACTATTCGTAACGCTTTGCACACAACTAGCTTAGTTCGTCCCAGTCACAAGTAGAAGGCGGGTGACAACTCGTCGGTTGGCGATACTAGTAGTACGGCGGCATTTACTGGCCGGCTAGTTGGTTCCTTCACCACCACTGGAGAGACGCTGGCGTCTTTTGCGTGCTAGAGTGGCAAAACTGCAAGTCTATCCGTATATCAGAATAAAGAACATGATCAGCATCACCAGTGTCAGAATCAATATTGTCCGAAGTGACCAAGGATCCTTCGTCTTGAGAAACTTGGCCAACTTTCCCATTACCATACCAAGCTCTTGCTCTACATTGCTCAGATCTTCATCTTTTTTGCGTCGAAAAAAAAACAAGCTTGGTGTCAGATTCTTTGTCCGCCCACGGCATGCCTTGCTGCTCCAGCGAACTGACGTACCTAGCGCGTCCAGCATTTTGTTTTGCTGTTCAATTTCCTCCGATATACCTCCCGCTAGTTCCCCCACGCGCACTACAGCTTCTCCCAGTTCATCTAGAGTCTCGTCCTGCTGCTCCATGAGCAATGACGTCTTTGCCTGATTGTCCAAAATGTAGGACGTATTCATGCGTTCGGTATCATTTCTAGCTCCCAGTAAACCATCTCCCGACCGCCGGATAGCCTTATTGCGTTCATCTTCTAGTAATTTCAATTTGACGGCTTGTGAGTTAATCTCGTCTTTTGCTTTGAGAATACGTTCCCGAGAGGTATTCACCAAGGCTTGCCGTTCAAACAATTGAGCATCATCGATATGAGCAAACTTGGTTCGGTCCTTTTCTACCACTTGAACTGTCGTATGTACATCTTTTAACGTCGATTCTGCATTCTTTAAATTCCGTTTCAGTTGCTTTTTGGCGTCTCTGTATTCGTGGGTGTTGACGGCCGTGTCCTGCAAGAAGATGCAAAAAGGAGTTAATGAGCACATGCAGAAGGGCATCCAATTGTACAAAAGTATGGCATGCAAAACACTTTCGATACAATCAAATACATACCGTTTCATGCACTATCCGCAAAAAGTCTGCCAGGGATTCATCCACTAATTCTAATTTCTTTTGCAAATCTTTTCGAAAGACAAAGTACGGGTCCCCGGCGACAGAGAGTTCTTCATCGACAATGGACGTTCCTCCGGCCGTCAGCGGTTCCGACAGTTCGGAATTGATGCGCTTTCGACCAAATCTTCGTTTACTACTTGCCACAGATACACTGTCAAAGTTGGAAGAGTCACCTTCGCTGAATTCTTCACCACCCACGGATGAGTACATGATGGCGATGATGAACTCTAACTATAGGGGGGGGGGGGCAAATCGGCGAATGCGGATGTTTACTACTTGTCGTCGCTCCACTTGAGAACTTGCACTTTTGGCGCCCGAACGATGGAACAAAAGGATTAATGGAGCCGACAAATGCAAGTTGTTGTTGAAATGCTATAATGCTGCTCCAGATCTACATGTATGGGTCGTTCGTTGAGTTTCATGTTTTTCACCGGCCGCCATGGTTTCTTCACGACTCTCGCGCCTTTCGGCGTCGGTTGTGGAGAGAACCCAAACAACACGACAAACCACGAGTGCCGCGCCAGACTGTCATCATCGCTGATGCCGGCGCGCTTGGTAGTAGAAGCGAGCGCGCACGAATGACACGTGAGTTGCCACAACTCTGTCAGCCGCCATAGACGCTGCTTTCGCTTCTGCTCCATCTTTTCTTAAAAACATCTGCAAGTTTTCAACATACGATATCGGCCTTCCAACAATCATTCATTCTCTCCATACCATGACAGTTCCGAACGAAGGAGAAGAGCACGTCAACCCGGTCTCAGAAGACCCCAAAACCGAGGAGACCAAGAATGATGACGGGTTGGATCAGTTTGTGGTCACCACGAATGACATTGATGATGATGACGACGACGAAAATCTTGCCGACAAGGACCCTGAAAGTTTGGATGCTCGACAGCGGAAGATCTTGCACTGGCAACAGAGCCCCTTTGCTGTGGGGTGTGTCAATGTTACGTGGGCGGATGATCGAACGTGTTTTCGACCACAGAAAAGTCGCTCGCTGGATCCTCCCGATTCCAAAGTGTGCTGTTCGGCCTATGTGTGTGGCTTTCTAGGAGCCGGACGCGTGGGAAATTTAGCAGTATTAGCACAGACGACAGAAGAATATGATCACGTGGAAGAAATCAATGACGATAATGCTACCGGAGAACAACAACAGCGAACAACAAAACGAAAACGACCCAAGCTACTATGTGTCTTGGGTCCTTATTGGCCAGTCAATTTTTTCCTGACTTATCCATTGATTATCGGAATTTCATTTTTGACTGGATGGAGAAATCTAAAGGACGCTTCGATTGCTGTGATTGCTACTTGGTCCTTTTGTACATTTCTTCTCCTGTTTTCATTGGCAATGGTCGCTTGTCGAAATCCTGGGGTCATGTATAGGCACGCCGAGAGACCAGACGATGTGGATGATTCGGCTCAATGGAGATGGAATGATCAAGCCAAAACGTATCGACCACCAAAGGCTCGGTTTGATCCGGAATGCCAAGCAGTTATAGAAGGATTTGATCACACGTAAGTGGTTTTTTACACGTTGTCTGGTTTGGATTATGGTGGTACTCATCCCGGCGTTTCCTGCTTTTTATTTTCTACAGATGCCCTTGGACTGGAACAGCCATTGGATCCCGAAATATGTTTTGGTTTCGAATTTTCGTCACAATGGTACCAATCTGTATCGCATATTCAGTCATTTTAAACATTTTCAACTTTTGATAGAGTTGACAAAGAAAGGACCACAAGCCACAGACATATATGCTAGTTATGCAGTTAATTGCAATGTGTGAACGTGAACAACAGGGGACTATCAATAGGAAGCGCCGCTACATTATTGTTATCGGTGTGCATGTACTGGCGTACGATCCTCGATGCCGCGTATTAGTTTGATAGCTCGTTATCTGCGACAACAAGTCCAGGTTGCACTGTTCACTCAGGACTTCATTAGCTACAGTACCATTAGATAGTGGGGCGGGACTTACTTCTATTCCTCGAAGACAAAGCACACAGAAGCGGAAACGTTTCCAGTCCCTATGCAGTCCCGCTCTGTGGAAGGGTTTTGGCCGGCGCGTGGAGGCGTGGCGCGTCTTACGAGATACTTGGATTCTTGTCATTGCGGGATGCTCTTGGGTCTCATCGAAGTATCCCCACGGAAAGCACCTTTACCTCAAAGGTTGCTACGGCACTGTGATTGGTGATCTCTTTTCTCCTCACCCATCAGTGTTCCACCTTAGGATTCACACGAAAGCAAATATAAGTCATGTCACAACGAAGAGGAGGGGCGCAGAAAGAACATGCTGCCATTGCAGTGGAAGAGGAGACGATCCCCTTCAGCGAATCGCTCGATTTACCTGCCGGTGGTGTGACAATGGTTCGAGATGCCGTAGTCGAAACCCCAGCCAGTGCCCCCACCAGTGGTGGTGCCCCGGCAGGGGTACCTGCTGGATCTTTGTCCTTGGACGCTCGCTACGAATCGGAAACCCAAGCCTTGAAAATTAAGCAGTGGAAGGAGGGTCATTTTGCGGCGGGCTTGACCGCGGCAACCTGGGGCGAAGAATATCAAAAGTGGAGACATAATTTTCGAGACGAGTGTATCAATTTTGATGAAAGCAAAAGTGCGCCATGTGGATGTTGTTCGGCGGTAGTGTGTGGTGCTTTGGGTGCTGGCCGCGTAGGAAACATGGCGATTTTGAAGCAGTCCACCGAGTGGGCGGAAGAAGAAGAGGAGGATGAAAACGGGGAAGTTAAGACTCGACGATTTACTCGGCCAAAACTTCATATTGTGGTTGGACCGGTAAGTGACTGACGATTCCTCTCCGGGACAACCTACAGGCTTGAATCAATGCGCTGACGATTGCGATTTGCTGAATCAATCTTTTTTGTGCCTCCAGTATTGGCCGATGCTTTGCATGGTCACGTATCCGTTGATTTTTGGAGTTTCGATTGCGACGCTAGTTACCGCTATCCCAGGGAAACATGTGCTTATTCAGCTGTTCTGGGCCTCGTGTACAGTGGGTCTAATTTATGCGTTAGCAATGACAGCGTTTCGAGATCCGGGCATTCTTCCGCGTTATGCAACTGCCCCGCCAAATTCCGACGGGACTTGGAGGTGGAGTGACCGCGCTCACTCCTTCAGGCCAAGAGGCGCCTGGTATGATCCAGATACTGGTGTCATTGTGGAAGGATTCGACCACACGTAAGTCAACCAGTGCTGATTTTCAAGTTGCAAGTACGGGGATCTTCGGGCATGAGGGGCACAACGACGACTCACTCTCGTTTGCCCGCATTAGTTGTCCATGGACTGGAACTGCGATTGGCTCCAAAAACATGTCGTCGTTTCAGTGCTTTGTAGCGCTAGTATTCGTCTGTCTCATTCTTGACATTGTCTTGCTGACGGGTGGCATTCCTTAAAAATCCACGATGAACGGACTCATCAATCTGTCGCAGATGTTGGTGGACTGGCGGGCCCATTGGAAAGAAGAATCACGGTTGGGTAAGTGCGACATGGAGTTCGTTTGTATTGGTGCATTATCACTCCTACTGATAGCTAACGTTTTATGCTCCATTTTCCATAATTTGACAACAGTTCAAGATCTTCTTGATCCTGATGTACACTTGTCTATTGATGGACACAATATTTCTCGTCCAGTGGTACAATGGACGAGGTCTATCTTAGAGTACGACGTAAGCTGTGAGGACTAGTATGAAAAATCTGTATTGTAGGTCTTGCCTGCTCGTCACTTCGTAGATATTGGTATCAACTATTCCACTTCCATCATCATGCTGATCGACCGCGCTTCATTATTTTTCAAACAACGTGTATTCAGAGTCCTTTTGTCGAGGATTTCTAGCCGTTTCAAAGGACGGTATCGGCGGCATCCAGTCCCTTATTTTTTAAAGTACTTGTATTCAGAACCTGCTGCTGCCAATTCGAAATGTCGCGTGCGGCATCCCACATTTTGCGTGCGACAAGCGTGCTTGACAACTCCGCTTTCGTTATGTACCATATTTTTTAAACCACGTGCACTCATTCGAATGTGTCTCATACGACATTGTTTATGACTGTTCGTAGTGAAGCGCCAGCCAAGCAAGAAGCGGAAGCCGAGCAAATGTTGACTCGTTGGAATCCGAGGCCACTCGCTATACCTGGGGGGGGTGTGGGGGGGGTGTGGGGGGGGGGATTCAACCTTCCATTTTTTAGGTCGCGTTTTCGTTTTTACTAAGCCCTCACTTATAGAAGAAAAAATATCAGTGGATTTTCATTTATCGAATTTCACTTTTTGGAGGCAAGGCATCCTCGCCGGCATCCTCGCATTAGTTACAGAAATGGATGACTTTTGCTGTCGTAATCTACTTTGGGTTAAATAAAGTATGACTTTGGTTGTCGTGAGCTGCGTCAAAGACGTCGCTCGGACAGGATTGTGGAGAGAACAAAAAGGTGCTTGTGATTTTGATGGTACAAAAATAGAGTGCGCAGTAGTGAGGCGCATTTTGGCTGCGCAGTATGTGCGCTTCCTATTTACTATACATCTACCGTTTCTAAATCTTCGTCGTCTGAATCGTCGTCTTCTTGGTTGTCATCTTCGTCGGCCAAGATTGACTGTCGTAGTCTTGTCATCATATTCAAATATTCTTCGTCAGGCTGAAAAGAGATATCGTCGGGCAAGGCAGAGGAGAGGAAAATGCCACTTAGTGTACGAACTCTGGAAAGGACGACATAGGCCCAGTTTCGCATCCGACACCAATCCACCACGACCAGATTGTCGACAGATTTGCCTTGTAGTTTGTGGACCGTAGTAGCGTAATTTATCACGGCTGGAAAGTGAACCAGATCGATTGCCAGGCTCTCTCTTTTCTTGTTGCTTGGGTCAGTACTGCAAGGATATTGGACCTTCATCGTTTTCGATCTCGGATAAAGTTTGAAGATGCCTTCGAATGATGGGGAGTGCATTTTGTCGAAGCGCAAAACAATATGATCAACATCATCAATAGCCACCGTATTGACCCATCGCCCATGCATTTTCATTGGTTTTAGCTGCGCATTGGGCTTGAATACCGCTTTTGGTGTGGGGGGGGGGGATTCAACCTTCCATTTTTTAGGTCGCGTTTTCGTTTTTACTAAGCCCTCACTTATAGAAGAAAAAATATCAGTGGATTTTCATTTATCGAATTTCACTTTTTGGAGGCAAGGCATCCTCGCCGGCATCCTCGCATTAGTTACAGAAATGGATGACTTTTGCTGTCGTAATCTACTTTGGGTTAAATAAAGTATGACTTTGGTTGTCGTGAGCTGCGTCAAAGACGTCGCTCGGACAGGATTGTGCAGAGAACAAAAAGGTGCTTGTGATTTTGATGGTACAAAAATAGAGTGCGCAGTAGTGAGGCGCATTTTGGCTGCGCAGTATGTGCGCTTCCTATTTACTATACATCTACCGTTTCTAAATCTTCGTCGTCTGAATCGTCGTCTTCTTGGTTGTCATCTTCGTCGGCCAAGATTGACTGTCGTAGTCTTGTCATCATATTCAAATATTCTTCGTCAGGCTGAAAAGAGATATCGTCGGGCAAGGCAGAGGAGAGGAAAATGCCACTTAGTGTACGAACTCTGGAAAGGACGACATAGGCCCAGTTTCGCATCCGACACCAATCAACCACGACCAGATTGTCGACAGATTTGCCTTGTAGTTTGTGGACCGTAGTAGCGTAATTTATCACGGCTGGAAAGTGAACCAGATCGATTGCCAGGCTCTCTCTTTTCTTGTTGCTTGGGTCAGTACTGCAAGGATATTGGACCTTCATCGTTTTCGATCTCGGATAAAGTTTGAAGATGCCTTCGAATGATGGGGAGTGCATTTTGTCGAAGCGCAAAACAATATGATCAACATCATCAATAGCCACCGTATTGACCCATCGCCCATGCATTTTCATTGGTTTTAGCTGCGCATTGGGCTTGAAGATATCACCTTGCCCGATCCCTTGCGTTTGTTTGGATACTTAGCGGCGGCTTCTCTCCTCAATTGTTCCACTATCTTTTTGCCCTTCGGATCTGCTTTCGCCGCTTTAGCTTCGTCGTCTGAGGAATTGTCAGTAAATAACTCATCCACGGTAGGAATATCAAATTCAATACCGCCAAAGAACACACCTTTATGCTGCGCATTAGTTGGCGCTGCCTTTTGATTTCGAGCGGTAGGCTGCACCACTTTACCGGTTTTTGCTGCAGTCTTTGGTGCTTTTCTTGGCACAGACATATTCTCGAATGTTCCCTTCCTGGTACCAGGCGGTTCAACCTTCTTCGAAGATTTTGCAGCCGACTTTGGTTGAATCGCATCGTCGTCGCTCTCGCTAAAAGATTTGACAACTCGCTTTTTCCTCGTTGCCTTTGGCCGGTTCCTCGGTTGGGAATCATCGTCGTCATCTTTGGACACTGAATCTTTTTCTTTCAACGGTTTCCTTCCACCTCCAGCTGCCGGCGCAGCCTTTTTGGTCGACGAGGGCGCGTGTTTCTGGGTCGACGAAGGACCAGAAATGCTGTCCATTTGTTTCTTCTTGCGACCAGGCGATACAACCTCCTTTGAAGGTTTTGCGCGCGGCTTTTGTTGCATCGAATCATCGTCATCGCTCTCATCGTTCTTGGAAGAGGTTTTGACAAATCGGCTCGTCGTCGTTGTCTTGGGCCGCTTCGTCCTCGGTTGAGAATCATCGTCGTCTTCTTCCGACTCGGAACTTTTTTCCTTCGAATGTTTCCTCGCAACTGCAGCCCCATGCGCAGCCTTTTTGGTCATCGAATGTTTTCGTTTCTTGGTCGACGAAGAATCTATTTTCTTGGTGGAAGAAGTTGCGACTTTGCGTTGCGACACCATCTTTGCCGATTTCGTCTTCAGTTCGTCATCATCATCATCCATCGACGACTCTTCTGGTGGTAATTTTTGATGCACGGCCTTTTTGGTCGACGATGGCGGTTGTTTATTGCTCAACGACGGCGGAGCCTTGCGCTGCGATATATTCGCATTTGGCGGTTGCTTCATGCTTCCCTTCGGTGTACCAAAATCATGTGCGAGATTATCAGCACCTACCAATGCCTGTGCTGAACCCAGTTGATTGAAGGAATGACGCCTCGACCAAGGGAGCCAAGATTCTGCGCTGTTGTGAGATTGAAGCCATACTGCCTGCGATCATAAAACTTTTAAACCATTACCAGGTACATACCTTCTCCTTGCTCATTTTGACCTCTAATATAATGCGTGGGCATGATTGACCTCATCATCTGCTCCATCCTTGAGAAACTCTCCCCCAACTTTGAGACATTCTCCTGCAAGCTAGTAACCCTCTCCTCCAAACCTTTGATCACCTTCGTGTGAGAAGGCTTTCCACGTTGTCCTCTCTCCGTTTTGACTTCGCCCCGACAAAGCTTCACCCAATTGCGCAGCGCATAATCAAAACCAAGCTGCTTTTCCATTGCAGAGTCGCCTTCAGAGAAAGCGTTATGCCGATAACGTAAGAATTTCGCCTTGGCCGACTTATCCACACCTGACAGTGACTTGCAGTTCATCTGATTCACGAACATGCGGTGCACCACGAGGACAGCAAGATTGTGAAAACCAGGAAGCCGAGTTGCATTCGGTGGGTTAGGACGGTGGTGGTTCTTTTGAAAATGCATGGTAGTATTCAAAAAGTACAAGGTGCTGTCTTGCTTTCCTGGAAGTTGCACGTTGCTGATGTTTTGAAGCTCAACCACAGTGCTCATTTCCTCCGGAGCCCACGCAACCAACAAACAACCAAAATGTCGCATCAACGTCTTATAACCTCGGCCATTATAATAGATACATGCCTTACGACTGATATACACTGTGAGAAACACAAAAAAGCGTCGTCAATTAGGCTGCGCACCAATGTCACTTACATCCTGCTTTCACCAACTTCGTCCAAAGGCATGCTTGCCAGGTAGATAGTAAACAAGATCAACCTCAATCCGCTCATGTCCGGATAATCAGTTTCCTCCTTAGAACCATCCACTGTCCCAAATTGACTCCAGCCATTTGGAAAAAGACCCCCATTAATGCTCCTTCCATCAAAGAGTGCATCCACTGAATAAGTGTCTTTCCTGCAATTTGAAACAATAAGAAGCAAGAAGTCCTCTAAAATATGCATATCGTTAACTTCCGTGTCATCTGCATCCAACTCCTGCGTAAATGGGATGCGCGCACGCCAGATATAGACTAACACAATATTAGAATGCGCATTGTATTTGCCACATAACGAAACTGCGCAGCATATAACACTTACATGACCATATAGAAAGCCACTTGGCCAATCCTTGAACCTTGAAAATTGAAAAGTCCGCTTTCTTCGACCCCAAACTCTCCAAAATGAATTTATTTACGATTTGAATCGCGCCTAAGTACTTGCGCCTATTCACACCGGACCATCCGGGGAAGTCCTTTTCGTCCTCCCCTTTTTTGCTGGCCCTCACTTTTTTAAGTTCCAAGAAGAACTCCTCGTAGTTCCCGACTGCCTTTTTTTCCGCATCGCTCGGATCCCCGAACAAAAGACTGTGCTCTTTCTCGAACTTCTCGATTGCGTAACTCACCACGGATACAGCACTGAACTCCACGTCCTTGGCATCATCAAATTCAGACGCCGCATCCGCTTTTTTATCGAAATCAAATACCGTTGCTTTCTTCGGTTTCGGCATTGTCGTCCTGCAACTTGTTGTTGTTGTCGTCGTTGTGATTTCAGCTTGCAATTCAACGAATTATGACCTTTCGCACAAAAACCCGATCCATCGATGTCAGAATTTTCCACCACTCCACGCCGGCCGTTTTCACTACGCAACTGGTGGCTGCCTACATATTTCGAGCATGCCAATAGCATACCACACGCGAGCTGTTGAAGTCAGCGCTTCCCAACTGACGCTTGCGCAGCCTCAATAAATGCGATTCCCCCACCATTCACCCTCATCCAGGCACGCAAGTATGTTCCGCATATACGTTACTTACACGCGCGCCACACCAGCCATCCTCGACGCCCACCAGTTCCGCCATCACGCGTGCCAGCCACTCCCGGCATGATGCCCACAGAACCCAGCCACGTGTCCAGGCCGAGCCCTTCTTTGCAATAACATTTTTGGAGCGGCAGAAGCATTCTCGTGCCAATGATCGGCCACCGACGGGGAAAGGACAATGACCGACGAAGCTGGCGGGTGACCATTATGCTTTTCTCGGATTAGAAAGGGAACCAGCGTGCTAACTCTCGAAGCAGATACTCGTGAAGTTAGCACATTGCTGCTTGGACTTGATTTGTTTGATTGTTATTGTTCAGACAAACTGCTGCCAATATTATGAGGGTCGCCTTACTTGCTCTTTTGTCCGTGCCGTTCTTGGCCACGGAAGCGGGGCCGTCGTCGATACTTCGTCGTCGATTAGACCAGGAAAATTCGGATGCGCCAACACCATCTGCGCTCGTCGGTGCGGAGTTTACGCCTCAGCCGACTCCTTCCGATGGTTTTGGGGTTGGGGGAGAAACACCAGTTCCAACACCAGCTCTAACGGAGGGCGAGCCAACAATGACCGAACCCACCGTGGACGAGCCGACCGTAGATGAACCAACCTTAGACGAACCAACATTGGATGAACCAACTGACGGTGCAGGTTTTGATGTAACCCCTGATCCTTCTGATGAAGGATTTGAAGAAACAACTGAGCCTGGTGGGGGCGATGAGGACACGCCTTTTCCTGTCGATTCGCCAGTTGCTTCTCCAAGTGAATTGGAGCCTACAATTCCTGCAGCAGTTCCTTATCCGGAATGGGAGACTCCTGCTCCTTCCCCGCGACCCGAGTCCACTTATATTGCCAATGATGACGATCCTTTGCAGCCCCTGAATCCTGAAGTTGCCACTGATGATGCATGGAAATGGACCGATTCTTCCATGGAGGAAGTCGAGCATGATCGCACAGTTCTTATCGCATTGTCGGTTACATTCGCTGTTGGGCTATGTTTGGCGATATTTACGGCTCAGCAAATGCTGGAAAATCCAGACGGTTGCTGCTCCAGGTGAGTGATGGCGGGCATTTTCCCTGGGTCGTCGCCCCAATGACATTTGACGACCGCCGCCTTTTTGCTGATCCTCCCTGGTCTTGCTGCCTCTCTTTACAGTATTTGCCGCATCATGGTTGCTTGCACGTGCGGGATTACCCGGTGTGTCTGCTATCCGTGCCGTGCAATGTGTGGTTGTACAAATAGCGACCGAAGAACTCATGATATCATGATACAGGATAGCGACTATACGCACGATTTGGAGCTCAGTTAAAAAAGTTACATTTGTGTCTGGAAAGACGTGTTTCCAGACGAAAAGGAGTTTCTGGTAGTTGATAGAGCCGTTTTTGCTTCATTGCTGACCGACTGTACCCACAATGTAGATACGCAACATATAATCAGCGACTATGGACACTCTACTGCACAGTCTATATACCAGGAGTAACATATCTACCAGTACATATTGCCTTCGCACTTCATGCTGATAACTCTTGTCATCGACGTCGGAAAAGAGCCTTAAGGGCAACAGAAGACAACGTCGCGGCGAATAGTGCCACAGCAGCTTGACCAATTACTAGCAACGTCCGGGTTGAGTAGGAAAGGGCACGATCTCGAGAGTGCTCCTTGTCCCAGATTACATCCTCTTCCTCTTGAATGAGGCGGGCCAGCATCTCATCTTCCTGTAATGCATGTTTCTTGGACAAAGCGTCATTCTTGGCCAAGACAGTCTGTCGCCAGGCACCTAGTCGAGAATAGTACAGCACCTTCATGCTCTGTATTCTGTCATCTCGTTGTGATGGGTCTAGCTTTTCCATGATCTGAAAGACCACAACGTCCAAGGCCTGACAGGGAATAGTAGAATGGACCATTCTACGGCACCCGTTGCACCGCCTCTGGTCGACCCAGACATAATCTTCCTGCTCGAGGACTTCGGAAGGTAGGAAAGAATCCTCGTCCCAACATCCTGCACACACCGTGCAACCACAATCAAGAGCAAGTGCACCAACCAGAACATCCTTGCAACAAGGACAAACAAAATTAGACGGAAGTAGTTCCGCAGCAATGTAGCCGACAGGAAATCCATGTAACGGGGGCAAGTCTACCGGTGGAGAAGGGGGCAGCGGCAGAAACTTTGGAGCTGGACCTGTTGATGCCAGTACCACTCTAGCCACTTCTCGAAGTTGATCCCAGTCAAAGTCCGTGAAACGAGAATACCACCTCCCTGATGATTTTGGGTCCCCTGACACGTCCCGCAGAAGCTGGTTAGCAATGGCCTCGAATGTGGCGCGTTCGTGTTCTGGAGAATGCACCACAATTCTGATCGATTGCACCGACGGCGCCGACATGGAATCGTCGTCATTCATGGCCGATACAACCGATGTAGCGTCGCCCAGTAACCGCTGATAGGAAAGTGTATCTGTACAAACAGTGGAAAGCGTGTTTATACGATCGGAAGTTACGAAACTTGGGTGGGGACATATTGCCCAAATGTCTTGAGAGGCTTCTGGGGCGGGAATATAAGACCCCGATGGAGCCGACGACACAATGGTGCTCATCGTGTTCTCTTCGCTATCAGCGTTGTCCGCATTCTGCCCGTGGTTCCTTTGAATGAGCCCCGCCAATGTTCCTGGTGGCAGTGTGACAATCGACCCAAACTCCTGCAATGTATCACTGTCAATAGACATGGTATCAGTAAAAGATAGAACGCTACCAGAGTCCCTAGACGAAAGAATAGTCGTTTCATACAGTCCTCCGTTGCTCCCTGATTGAGTTGTTGAGGACTCCGAAGGTTCATCATTGTTCGTAGTTATCAAGTTGGAAGCATCATCCGAGAACTCAAGAAAATCTTCAAACGGTGAAAACGACATGGGTTGTTTGATTGATAGCTAGCCTGTCTACAGGATGAGTTGGTATTGACTAACTTTGTTTCAGCGCCGTTGCCGCTTGCGAGTTCTGCGGTATGGACCTTCGTTATCATATGTTGTGTGTCATCGTCGGAAAAGCCATCGAACAAAAAGGAAAGAAACCCAGCGGCGGGGCCGCCAGCGCGCTCCGGATTCGGCGAGAACACACAGCCACGACTTGACTTCTTGGATTTCCCAAACTCGAGAACTCGCTAGAATATCCATCAGACAAAGATATTATCTGCTTCCACGTGGTTCCATCGAACTTTCTGCAGAGCTACCGGAACCCTTTCGCCCTGCTAATTCAAAATACCAGCAGCTAGATGAAAGCAACGTGCCAATCTATGCGACTTCAATATTTCTAGCTAAAGTCTTCCTACTTGTCAAATATTACCATATCTTATTGCTTGAAATGAAGAGTAAAGCCTACAGAGCTGAGGATAGAATAGACGGAACAATTCTTGCCGAGCCTTGTATAGGCAGCCCAACTATGCTGTGGACTCGGCACCATCCGCATTCTTTTTCTTTCGTTTTCGTTTCTTCAAACCTCGTTCAAAGGCAGAAATCGAGATTTCGGCATAGCGTTCTTGCTCTGCATTCTTTGCTTTCCTTTCCCGCTCCTCCTTCGTTAAGCCTGCATCTTCCGCCTTGACGACGACTCCAGCAACATGAGGCTTCAACACAAGATCAACATCGTCGTAGCCTAGAGGCTCAAAGACATTGAAAAGTTCACCATTTCCTTCCTCCCCGTCCCCAGACATGTTTTGGACGCTAAGATTCGCCAGATAGTCGAGATAAGATACGCCATCCAGTTCGGGCGGTTCTACAAACAGAAGCCGACCCCCAGGTTTTAGCACACGAGCAGCTTCTTGAACGCTCTTCTTCCAATCAAGACCTTTTTCAATCATTCGCTCGCAAGCAGCCAAACTAATCACTACGTCAACGCTTTCGTCCGGTGTCTCTTTTAAGTCGTCGGCGCGTTGATTGACAATTTCCACTCGCCCAGCATTTCGAACCTTTTCTTGCTGCTTTAACTGGCGCTCGACAGAAACTGGGATCACACCATCTGGTTCTATGCTGGAGGTAATGAGACGTTCAATGGTGCGAGGGACAAAAGTAACTGCTCGGCCATCCTCGCACCCAAGTTGCAAGCAGACATCGGCAGATCGTGGCGTCTGATTCGTACACAAAGCTGCAGCGATCCATTCCACTCGCATGTATGTGACCATATCCAACCCCATTTGAAGCGTCGTCTTGGGACGAGCAGGGTTACCCTCTCGGATCAATGGCGAATGAAGGTGCGATCCTGGAATCATAAAAGCAGCGGCATCCTGTGTAAAGAACAGAAGCCACACAAGGCCAAGGCGGTTCCACATATTGTCTTTGTCAGTACCGAATCTCGATCTTTTTCCGAATTTGTCTCTTTCACCAGAAGCTCTCAAAATCTTCCTTCTGGAATGCGAGAATGGTTTTACCCTTACAACTTTGGTTTCTGGCTTTTTTCCTGCACCATCGTCGTCTTCGGCGTGCGTTGTTCTTTGCCAGACCGAAGATGAACGGTCGTCGGGGTGCAGGTCCATAAAACCCGATGACGTCATCTTCAAATTGACCATTTTCTTTAGGTTTCCTTGTAGGTATGTAGCGTTACCACCTCAGTTCCTTGTTTCCACGTAAGATCTACGCAAGTGCTGTACGGTGCACATTGGCGTGCGCAGAAAGTTGAACTCTTTCCTTCGCGATCCTTGGGCGGAGTTTGCGCGCAGACGAGAGCCATGGGCTCTCCGAGGAGGATCGCGACCTCAACAACTGACGTCGTTGGCTCTTGCAGTAAGGCGCCGTGCAGAGCTTCAGCGACCGTTCGGGCTAACCTTCCTGCCATTGTCACTTTCGTGCAAGGTGCGTTTCCGGTTGGTGTTAAGCTGTTAACCATGGTGCATCGGACCACAATCGAGGCTTTGTGCCATAGCAACAAATGTCTTCAGCTACCTTGGGGCGTAGAGAGATAGAAGAGATGCGAATGGAATCGTTTTTTCTCGTTTTCGGGTTTGACGGGGTTTAGTGTTGTTGCCGTCGTGCCGGTCGATAATGCACTCACATGCCGTACTTTTTGCCAGCAGATACTCCTCAGACAAAATGAAGCTTTCCATCATTGCCTCCCTTGTCGCCAGCGCCGCCGCCTTCACGGCTGCCCCTCAAAAGTCCGGTGTAAGTCGACGTTTGCCCAAGGAGTTGGTTTAGCTACTTCAACCACCTCAACTCACATATATTTTTACAGGTTTCCACCACCGCACTGAACATGGCTAAATTCAAGTCGAAGCTTCAATACGTCCCATGCATTGATATTGAGGATCTTCCCGATCCGGGTGCTGCCACCTCTGGTGTCGCCGGTGGACTTGCCATCTGCATTGCTGTTGACCCCAAGGGAGCCGTCTATGCCCTTGGAGACAAGTGCCCCCCTGTCAACCAACCCCTTTCTTTCGGTAAGGTTGGTGCCGATGGAACCATCCAAGACCCCGTCCTTGGAACCAAGTTCTCCTTGAAGACTGGAGATGTTGTTGGAGCATGGTGCCCATCTGGAATTGGAAAGCTCATCGGAGGAGCCTTCTCCCCCACTGGTGTTCCCACCTACCCCGTCCGCAAGAGCGGAAAATACATTGAGGTGCAAGTTGATGTCAATGCTAAGTTCAACTTCGAAGCCAACTACTGGAGCGGTATCTTGGATGCCCAGGGTAAGGCCGATGGCAAGTACTACTAAACTGGCTATCCTGAGGGATTAGGCGGCACTGTAATATTCGATTGGGACGGACTACCTTCCACAATGTATAGACTAAATGCGGCATTGTAGCTTCGAAAGTCTTAGAACACATACTTTTGGCTACATTCACTTTGTGATTCATACGCCTCGGTGTGTCTTCCATCATACATTAGTAAGATACCGGTTATGTTGAATTACTAGTACTTTGACTCTACTTCTAGAGGGCCATATAGTACGAGCAGGCCGAAGAATTAATGTCATCAACAACTGCGAAGCAGTTGCTTCTAATCTAGCCAGCAGTATTGCAGCATCCTAACGCAGGAAGCAACTACCAATGCGATTCATTCCAACCGAGAAGTCGGTGTTGAGCCCCATTTCATATGATCTGTTACCGAGTTGTTCCCATTCCGCGAAATCCAAGAAACTTGCGCTCCGAGATGATGACGCAGGCGCGGCAGAAAGAAGTTCCGATTGGGCGAGAACCCTCCGTGATGTTGGTGAATACAACGAAATGACGGCCAGACGGGAAAGATCCTCATTCATTCATTTCATTGCTGAGTGACCCAATCGACTTAAAATAAAGACAACTACCGGTAGGTTCACAGGTCAGAGGACCAAGTCGACCAGCGCGCGTGGATTTTTGACCATCATGATGCCGCCCCGCCGCGGCGAGAGATTTTGTTCGCATTTTTGAAGGAAACGTTGTATTACTGTGCGTTCATCTCATTGAGCAAAGGCACTTGCGATCAAGATTGATAGTCGACCTCTTGATATTTCTTTCTTGGAACGTACAGCAAGGATGTCAAACACCGTTGATCTCTTACCCGGCAATCTGCAGAGCACGTTGCATCAAATTGTGAAGCGGACCAACGCAGCAAGCGGGGGCATTCAAGTTATTTTGCTGAGTACAGCTGAGGGAGTTCCTCTGGGAAGAGTTTATGCTGACCGGGATGTTCCACTGAATGACGATGTCTTAAGTAGCATCGAGAGCACGTGGGCACCGGCGTCGAAACAATTCCCTCTTCTGAATATGGGAAAAGAGGCAAGGATCGTCACCGCAATTTATGATCACGGTGAGTTCACGTCGGCCGAGATTCACAGGTTCCTATTTTTCTCACTGGGTAAATCTTGTCATCTTAGGAACAATATTCCATGTCTACCAAGCACCGGTGGTAAGTTTCTCAAGCAATTTGAGGGAGCAAACCTGGAGTGCTATGATTGACTGACCCCCACGATCTCGGAATTCTGCAGGTCGTGACAATCCTTGTCAGTTTACACGCAAATCTTGGCGCTGTCCGATCCACTGCTATCCCCCTGCTAAAGGAGGTTCTCGAGCCTCTGTGTACGACACTACTAAACAGTCTGGCGCCGGCTCGGGACGATTGGCAGGATCCAGATGCTTCGTATCCGCAGCAGGGATACTATCAATGAGTTCCTAGTGCCAAGTGAATGCCGGATTACTCTATGTTAGTGTCTGTTTAGGGGTATTGAGCCTTTTCAATTCCTTTGTCGTCGACTTTTCAAAGTCGCCAAGATCTTTGGCAAGTTTCGTCAGTTTGGTTTCGAGCTGAGAGAGCTCCTTGGCGGAATGATCTTTCTCCGCTTGCAGGTTGCGAGAAAGTTCTTCTTTCTCTGATCTCAGATTTTTAATCATAGTATGGAGATTTCCAATGGCTTGCTCTTGCCGCTCTATCCGCCCTACTGCCAGTAGCAAGTGTGATGTCGTGTCGTCCATGACGTGTTGTTGCAAATCGCAGGCCTTCACTTCTTTGATGCATCCTATTCCCTTGAATGGACAATCCACAATTCGAAATCGGCACGCCTCGGCTCGATGGACTGGTAGCTCACGTGCGTTGAAAGTTTCGCCGCATTCACATTCTACTTCCTTGTAGCCGCACTTGATATCATGAGCAGTCAAATGAATTCTGGACATTGTTTCTGGGCACCCTTTGTTAGGACAAGCAGCTCGAGCAAAAGGACATTGGTCGCCACACGCTTTTTGATCGCAGTGTACCTGGAAATTTGGGTCTAGTTTGCGAGCAATCAGGCCTGCAATGGCATCGCGTTCGTCCTTTGGTAAACATCCCGCTGCCACGTCGTCACGTCGTTCCAGGAACTCTTTTCGTTCCGTCCGCGCGGGAAATGAAAAGTCTACACTCGACAAAAGCCGACCTAAGACACTGTGGCTGCGCTCCTTTTCAACAAAGTTTTCGAGTTTCCTTCGCAGCATTTGTAGCTGATACCAGTACGCCGCATCCGGATCTGGTCCCTCCGCAACCTCATGGCTGATTGCAAGGTCGATGACGACCTTTTTGAGCGGTAAAAGGACTGCATCCGTCGCTTGCGACTTGTTGTGAAGCATCGATGTATATGCGAGCACATCCAATAAGAGCTGAGAAAGTGCCTCCACGGAAACCGAATCGCAATGATCGCATTGCTCGTAGACTTGTCGACTGACAAACTCTTCGGGATCGAACTTTTTTACCCGTACAAGACGGCGAAAGCGTACAAAATGTAAAGTGCTGTGATCAGGCTTTGCTTGCAGCATGTGATTCGTCCCAAAATCGGTGGCATACATCCAGCAACCTTCGGGTGCTTGTGGGCGGGTGGGAAGGAAACCGTCGTCGTCGCTGTATTTCCAGCCACGACCTAGGAGCAGTAAATCTTCGCTGGCCTCTTGAAGCGATTTCCAGAAAATGCTTCCATCGGTTGTCGTGTAGGCGCCTCGATCGTTGGGGAGAAGACCGCCCTTTCCGAATCCCTTCCCGACCCAGTATCTTTCGTTCTCGTCAATCTCGACAATCGCCTCCATCCCGATAGTGTTCGCCATTCTCGCAACACACACGGGAAGAAACTTATGAGACTAGAATCAACAATGAGCCAGACTTCATCGATTTCTCCCTTGGGTGGTGTTGCTTAGTTGGCTTTTGGTTTGTGAAAGTTATGTACCTCCAATGGATATTGGGAATGACACAAACGAGCATGACAATCGGAAGGCGGCATATCAATCAAATCTTTGTTGCGGAGACGGTCGACGGAGAGTATCAGGTTAAAAAAGCGCGCGCCAGCCTCGGTCGCCAGCCAGCCCAACATCCGTCCTCCGTCCGTCCATGTAGAGGAGATGACTCGACTCGTACGACTGAGGGTCTGGCCGCCGCAACTTCATACCACAGCAAGAAACACACGCTGCCATGACCATGATGGCCACTATTCCAGCAGCAGCAAAAAACACACATTCAAGAAAACCTCAACTTAGCCTTCGACAATAGCATCCGTCGAGAGATCTTGTAATCGTTTGAAGAACTGCGTTGGATTCGTTTTCCTCTCAAACAGAAAGTACCATGAGTAAGTGCCACCGATTTCCATTCTGCCAATGTGGCGCGATGATGTTTCAATTGTCTTGTCTCGCCAGCAAGGGCACCGTCCATATAAGTCGTCCATACTGAATCTCACAAGGTTTTGTCTATTTCTCTGCAGGTAATATTGGGGTACCAATCAAGCTTCTCCACGAGGCCGAAGGAATGAAAGTCACCGTGGAGGTAGGTCTTCCCAGAAGCATCCTGTTGGCGTTGAATCCTATTCCATGCCGTTGCCTGACGTATTTCTCCTTCCGTTTCTTTTTTGCGTCAGATGAAGAACGGAGAAATTTATCGAGGCTTGTTGTTGGGTGCCGAAGATACCATGAACATGTCCCTGTCCGAGGTATTAAGGACGGCGCGGAACGGCCAAATAACCAAGCTTCCAAATGTATACTTGCGGGGGAGTAGTGTTCGATTCATCGCGCTTCCGGACCTTTTAAAGAATGCACCAGTCTTTCAAAAAGTTGCCACCATGAAGCGTAAAATGGAACAAGCTCAACAGCAACGGCAGCAAACAAATAAGCAAGGTACGAATTTCCCCTCGGTAGCAATGTGAAGAGTTTTGCAGCAATGTGTCTCAACGTTTGTATCTTTGGGTCTTCAGGAGGTAGTCAAAAACGAAAACGTGCCGACTAGATTTCGAGTCATTGGGTATTGACAGTTGTGTGGGTTGACATTTGGGGGGCGGTCCCTACTGCAGCACGAGGAGATCCAAAGTAGTTTCGGGTATTCCGATGTTTGCAGACAAGGTGCAGGCGACGCAAAATGGTAGCGAAGCTTTTCAGATTAGAATCAATTCTATTATAACACATGTGCGATTACTGTATGCAAGCATGTCCCTAGTTTCGCAGCGGTTGATTCAGTTGCCATATCACAACTCAAGTCCCACTGGAGAACAAATAGCGTCAACGCGGGTGCTTCGCTCTAAAGCTACGGAGGTAATGATTTCGTCCCCTGGGAAACGTGCCTATCCCTAGTACCCAATGATCGATCGACCTGAGTGTTACATGGGCTTTTGCGGAGTGTTGGGTAGATAAATTCCAAATCGCTTTTTGCAGGCTACTCGTTGTCGGCTGAATTTGTCGTCTGGAGAGAATCTCGCAGGGTGGGCGCTTTCGGTGATTTTCCCTTCGGGTGTTTCCTTCTGTAGAACAAAGAAAGAACAAGAATAGATGAGTTTTTGCAATACATTCATTGGTATGATGTTTCACGTGATACATGACTTGGCACCGAGCGTCGTTGGGAGAGGAATTTTTGGTGGCGACGTCGACGGCCCGACTCGACTCTTCCTCGGCCCTCGACAGCAACGTACCTTTAACGTGTACACCCTCTTGCCATTTTGGTCCAAGTAATACATAAGATGCATGATGGCCTCGAACTTTTGTGATTGAACAAAAGTGGACCGATTGGATAAAACGTTTGAGTGTAACCGATATGATAGACGGTCTTGGTCAAGGAATCCTTCAAAGGCGCAATAGAGGTGGTGGTTTGGAGGGAGCGCGAAAAAGCCGAACGGGGGATCCGTTCTTTAGCAGTCGTTCTAGTCCATTTCCATCGTGTGGCTGTGGGGCGCGTGGCAGAAAAGATTTCGGGTTTTGGACGGCGGACGGGCTGAAACATATCATCGTGTCTTTAATTGGACACCAAGGATCGCAACACCATCATCTTCAATCTCTGTTGTCATCCTCCACAAAGTGGGTCGCCCGTCGATGATCATTGCATGGAAGAGGTACAGCTAGAGGACTTGATTGACAACGACATACTATTATCCGTGTAATATATCTGGAAGACTGAGAAAGATTCGCTATGATGACGTTTGCAACAAGATCTCGACTTGCATTGGCACTCGCTATGCTACTGGCTACGACGGTGTCTTCTTCGTTTGTGCCAAGAGTTTCTCTTGTCAGATTGTCCAAATATGATTTGGAGTCTGCGAGATCCTATCTATCTGTAAAGGGTGGCTCGGAGGAACCAAACAGCTTTGACCAAGGTTCTGTTCCACCGCCGCCTCCTGATGCTGAAGCCCAGGCGCCGGTGGTACCATCTTCCGAATTTAATGCACCAGCAGTGGCAGAGCCCATTGCAGAGGCGGTGGTCCCGACTTCTCTACTGGGGCCGAACGCACCCCCACCGGGATTTCTGAGGAAAACATTTCCTTCATTCCCCTGGCACCAGGTTCCCAACTATCTAACATACGTCCGGTGCTTGGCGATCCCAGCTCTGATTGCCATTTTCTACCAGCCAAACACAAATGTCTTGGCTGGGATCTTGTTTGCTATTGCCTCGCTTACGGACTGGTTTGATGGGTATTTGGCTCGACGCTGGGATATTGCAAGTCCATTCGGAGCATTCTTGGACCCAGTCGCGGATAAGCTGATGGTCAGCACGTCGCTAATACTGTTGGCAGGTCGTTATGGAGCGAAGGTGGCCGTTCCCGCCGCAATCATTCTGGCTCGAGAGATTGCAGTGTCGGCCCTGCGAGAGTGGATGGCGCAACGTGGGCAGCGGGACATTGTAAAGGTCGGATTCCAAGGCAAGGTCAAAACTGCATTGACCATGACGGCTTTGACCGTGCTCTTGTTTGTGCCTTTTCCCGAGGCTGCTGGAATCCTCTCGAAATTATACACGCCGGGACTAGTCTTGCTGTATCTGTGCTCGGTGGTTACCATCACTAGTGGTAGTGTATATTTCATCGCTGCCGCTCCGTTGCTTATGGGGAAAGATCCCCAATGAATTGGGGAAGATATGACGTTTGAAACAGTGTAAGCTAAAGTGTGTTGATATGGAGAAGTCTCGCTGGATTTTCGCTTGCCCCTCTTCGATTGATCACGCTATGCTTGATATGGCAGGAAAAATGTTTGGGGGATTGGAGAGGTCCGGCTTCTTAGTGCCAAGAAAGTTCATTGCGAACAACAGGAATTTACCCCTTTACTGCACATCAACAGGCAGAGGCCATAGCTTTGTTCCACGCATGAGCAACGCCCTCATTGTTGTAGCATTGATTGTGTCACAGGAAGAACAGGAAGCCGATTGTCCTTGGTCGCCCACCGCTCTCCTTCAATGCGGAACTTGCCCTCTATCTGCCCGCTGGACTATTGACTCTGCGAGAATAGCGAAAGGATCCATCAGTAGGACAGGCATTGTAACCTGGGTATTCTGGTACCATACACCGTGTACTTCGTCCACAACCCAGCACTCCACTAACATGCAGGTAGTAGCAAAGACAAGAGTATTTAGCGTTTTCTTGCCCTAACAGCCTCACTGGTATGGATGACCACTTATGGAATGAAGTCCCTTATTTATTGGTGCGACATTCAAGTCTTGGACATTCTCTCTTGGCACCACCACGATGCGTAGTAGAAACTTTGGTTTGATCTACTCCTTCTAAAGTTTGAGAATTGCACATGCATTGCAAATGGCACTCCTCGGGTCTTGTCGGCTTTGTCGGTAGATCATCTATGGCAGACTTCAATCAACCATCGCTTTCACGATGATTCGCGACTCGAAGGCATCTCAATCCAGGCAAGTGTACGGTGAATCGTAATGTCCGGCGTAGTCGACAAATCCGGACCACCATTGGATTTCGCCATTGTTTCGGGTCTTGGCCCGGCTTTCACCTTAAGTGACGCAGATGGAAGGTTAAATTAAGGTTAAATGAACCAAGGAATGAGACGCAGAGACACTTTATTATGACCCAAAACAATCAAAAATAAGCTACGGAGGGAAACCTTTTGCGCAGAAGTACGCTTGTCGACAAGCGAAAAGCACTATCCTAACATCGGTTTCATCTTTTGCGCCTTTTTTCACCTTCGGTCTATTGGTCTTGGGTCACAAAACTCTGATCTGCTTCCAGGCAATTGTTTCATCTACTCTAGCTACCACTAGTACTAGAGCTGTAGCGGGGGTGAGTTCATTGTTGTTATGCGCTACTGGTGTCGCCGTCCACAGGTTACTCCCCTCGCACTTCCATATTTGTTCGAGGGGTGTGAAAAGCTCCGTGGCAATACGACGACGGTGGGAAAACAGGAAGACATAACATTCTCGTCCAACCTGCTGGCACCAAGAATTGAGGAAAATAGCAGCATCACGGCACCAGCAGCAAGGTGAGGCAACAGACTGCGATTTTCGCTTGTAGCAACTTGATGATGACGTTGATGGTGTTAATTGGTGCGGCGAATGCCTTTGTCAGGTTTTACGTGGTTTATGTTATCGGCATCACGAAGATGCCTGCTCTTGCTCCGTCATTCATTGCAGTATGCTAATGGCTGCAGGTTCTTGTCGTTTCGCTCGTCCTCGGGTGTTGATCTTCTCGCTGTGTTGGTGGACAACATCATTGCTCCGACCAAGCGGGGTAGGAGGAGGCGTGTTGCACTCGAGTGTTGGTGATGAGAAGGGCTGTCGGTGGTGGTACTATCCCGCTCGACAAAACGGATCGGAAAATCGCCAAGCTACCGTGGTAGCAAGAGTTATCAGCATCTTTGCGTCCGTTTGGTGGTAGCGGGACTCAAGCCGGCGCAACCACACATATTCTTTCTGGCACATCATTGGATGAGGAGTGTCTCACGGTATTGCCATTAAATAGCTCACTTTGGATTGCGCGCACTTGCCGATCGAACGTTCTTCCAATCTCGTGTGCCGCGGGAAGATGCAAAAATTCAAACACAGAATTTTCTCTCACCTCTTTTGTCGCATGCTTTCATGTCATAACTACTTTGCTTGCCATGTTGATTCACCAAAATCGCCCGATCAGCTTTTCGAGTGAGGCGAACTTTCCGCTCACTATCGATGATATGGAAGTAGATGCATCGTTGGAAGTCCGAACGGTAAGTTCATTCAATTGCAACAAAATTTCGGGTTCAAGTTTTTGTGCTATGGCACCGTCGAGGGGCGTCTACAGATCTCGGCATCAAAGATATTCTCGTACAGTGCATGACGATGATGGTGACTTATGTATGTCGACAGAGACTTTCTCAAACTCCTTCGTCCGTTCTTGTGTCGCTGCATAATCTCAAGAATGATGAACCGAAGCACCGAATGCGCGACAACACAATGAGGGGCATCTCGTCTCCGCATGAAAATGATGTTCTCATGGGCAGAGGAGGAAAGAACAACCTGCATCCGGGGAACGAGAAATTGAGGGAGTTCGCGAGGGAAAGGTGTGAAGCGTATCGGTATGCTACTAAGAAGGGAAAGTCGGATCTGTCAAAAGAATTGGTCCGACTAATGAGGGAGTTGAAGCCCTCGGCAAGGTACATTACATCCAAGAAGCTAGCTAGAGACCTGTCTTCTAATGCGAACGCTCCATACTCATTGGATTTTTCTTCTTTTCAGATTCCTGAAAAAGGATCCGCAAACATGCAAGTGGGACGATGTCGGCGATGACATTGCTAGGGAAAAGGCCTCGCAGGTTCGATTTTCGTGGTGTTCGTTTGACCGAGGTTTGCACATTGTATTCTCACATCACCTTTGCACATCCTCAGGTACTACGCGATGCAGTTTCTGAAAAGAACGGGCTAATGGTGAAATCGAAGGAAAGGACAGCGTCGAGCAATACTCGCCCTCCCCCCAAGAAGGACGGTGCCCGGCGCAATCAGACGCGCCATAGGGGCCACGACGCATCATCTTCGCCTTCCGTGGTCGGGATGCCTCCACCGAGCATTGGAACAACCACTGCCGTCCAACCCTATTACTTCGCATACGGGCAGGGGTATGCAGCATCCTATGGATACCCACCGACGTCATCTGCGTCAGTGCATCCTTCAGTAACTCCTGGCACACAGGTTGTCGGCCGAAAGAGGCCCCGAAGCCAGGAGACGCCTATGCATTCGTACGCATACCCCTACTACTCGTCCGGTGGTACATCAGCCGACAACTGCACGCCTGATCAAATTATGCTTTCAACTCCGGTAGACGAGCTTTCGAGACCAAGTATCAGCTACCCGTCGCGTTCATCTTCCCAGCATCCATCTTTCCGTCGTCATTCACCACCTTCGGCGATTATCCCAGAGCACTACGCTTCTGGTGTGGGCAATGAGCCCTGGCTAGCGGATGTCGGTGTCCGGTATTCAGACGCGCGGATTCCAGTGGCGGCGGCGCCAACTTTCGATCCTTACAATGAAGATATTCTTTCTGATCATTCTGATCATAGAGATGGGGCAATCTCGCCAATCCCTCTTCCCACTAGAGGCTCTGATCATAGAGATGGCACAATCTCGCCAATCACCTATCCCAAACCTGATTCTCGGTGACTGGATTCTGTCGCAGTGTTCCTCCTGATTCTTTGAAGGACGGTTTCAGTGTCTTGATGCCTCGCCCATTTGTAGTGCGACCACACAAGTCTCGCAATGCGGCGAGCGACCCGACGTCCTTGATTCCCATAGGTGCACACGAACGTCAATTGCTTGTCTTTGTAGTCTTCAATCCATGCGTAAACAATCTACTACTAGGAAGAAAGAAGTTACGCCAGCCTTCAACCCAGGGTCCCACTCAGCATCTTGTCAATGCCAGAAATTTTGGTGACAGGTTCCGTGCCCTTCCATGAATCAACACCTGCGCCATTGAAAACCATGAATTTGTTATCTTTTCGAGCGAAAAGGTCTTCGTTGATCATTTCGAAATGGGCAGGAACCTCCTTCCGTCGTTCAAACTGGAACAAAGGTTGGCTCCGTGACTCCATCAACTCGGCATGAGACGTGATCGGGATCCCCAATCGCTTTGCCCTAGTAACAAACGCGGATGAGCGGTGTTGAAGGTCAACATACCCGGGTTTGGTCTTCGTGTGCGGAACGTCTGCTCTATCTCCGAGTATGAACGTAAGATCCGTCGTGGTCATTTCTTCGTGATGGGGGTAGAACGATGAGTACAGCTGAAGTGAGTTCGTCGTCGACAGTTCGCTGCGAATCGAACGTCGACTCGGTTCGGAGAATGATTCAGTATAGTGCTTTTCAGCCCGAAGACGCCGATTCCAGCCATTGCTAACTGCATTCTTCACTCCCTCGGTATAGAATCCTCGTCGTCGCAACTCGGAGTCCATCAACGCCATTCCTTCACGAAGCTCTCCTCGGTTTCTCATCTTTTCATAGGCATTGAATTGTTCCTGGATAACAGTGGCTACTTCAATGGCAGAAGTATCTTGTCTCAAGCCCTTGTATGGACCGCAGGAGATCTTTCTTCCGATATGTGCAGACTCGGCGAGCTGCGATGTGTTAGGATGGGGTATGACTGGTGAATTTTGTAAAACAAGCCAGCAATCGTCTTACCTTTCGAATTCCGTCTACGTCGTCGGCGCCCAGTGAATGAGGGTGCAATGCTTCTTTGAATTCTTCGACGGCGTGCTTCCGAAAGGGGCTTGAATTGTCATCTGGCGGGCTCACATATTCCTCATACTCTTGCCTTGGTCTTTCCGTTCGGGTATCGGTATCACCGATGTAGTAATGCGCGGATCCGTAATCGCTTCCCTTACCCAAAACTTCGTCTTGGGTCCCACCAGAAGGTGCCGGTATGGTCTGAGGGTGTGGAGAAAAACCGTACTCCTGCACGAAACTTTCCAATGTCGTGCGAAAGGTATTTTCCTTGTCGTCGTCGGCTGGTGATTGCTGGTCACGATCTCCAAGAATCGCTTTCTTTGGGCGCGTTACTCCCGAGATGTTCCTTCGAAAGACAGCAACTTCCGTGTCGTCGTCAGTATCGGTGCTGTGCTGGGCAGAGTGAGATCGTCGAACAGGCGTTGCCCACGGACGTGCAAAAAATCGATCGAATTGCGCCATTTTCTCCGGTTGATAAAGTCTGTTGAATCGAGGCGGAATAATGGATTCCATAGGACTACTTCCAACTTTCATCCACATCCGCTGCTGTACATTAGACTGCAATGCGATCTTCCACCAAATCGACAGTGCCTTGTTTTGTGAAGTACATCGATCCCTAACCTTTTGGATGCGCCGGACCTGATCTTCTTGGCGATAGCCTACAGCGTCTATTGATAGCGACGTTGGCTGCCTTGAATGGGCTCGGTGATGAGAGAGACGCGTAGAATGGTTAGAAAGAGCAGAGTCCTTTTCCATGCCTCCCTCTCCTTCATGATCGCCATCGTTCCAGTCCAGCACTCCAAACGCCATCTGGAATCCCTTCATTGACTGTGATGTTCCTCTACCAGTCCTCACATGGAAGTTGTGCAAGTAATAATCGGTTTCCAATTCCCACAAGGGAATCGTGTGGCGATATGGCACGTAATAGCCCAGAAACAGGTTCCTGAAATAGAATCATTGTGACGCGTGTTAGCGGAAACAAATTTCATCAATCTTAAAAGAAAACCGTGCATTCGCTTACATCGCATCCTGTTTCAACCGATCTGTAAATGCATTGCTATAATAACGTCTGATGGAAGTTAGCAATTCTTTGTGCTGCGCAGAGAAGAAGCAATGATAAGACTTCTACGAACCGTTTGGAAACTTCGAGAGTCGAGCGTGACGTCTTACCTTTCCAATCGGCCCAACAATTGACTCGGATCGTTCCGTCGATACTTTTTTGTGCGCTTCTGATCCTCCGTACTGCAGAGCGATGTGATCGCCAATATCGACGTACATGTCGATCAAAACCCGAACAATGTTCGAGGAAGGATCCAACTTGGGGCTCGACCGAATCCCCATGACAACCAGTTGCTGTTCCATGGCTTCCACTCCAGCACTAAACTGTGCAACGTTGGTTCGATCAAGGCAACTACCCGGGCAATACAGACAAGATGAAAAGTTAAAACGGACTACTCGCGGCGTGAACCACCGTCAGACAAACGTCCACTTACTCGATACAATTCGTTCTCAATATTCCAGTTTGTTCCATGGGAAATACAGGCACGCCAAGCTGTTCAGGCAAAATTGACGCTGCGTTCATGTCTTGTTCTGTAAACGGCTCCACACTACCATCCTCGGTAATCTTCCATTGCGGCGATGAGCAAAAGAAACCAGTTTGGTTCACTGCCCAAGTGGAAACTTCGTTGAGCGACGTGCTGACATCCAAGTGGCGGTGTTTGCTGATGTGAGAATAATCCAGGGCGCAGTAGCGGATCTTGTGTTCATCGTCAATGCTCGTATTGATATAATCAATAGCGTGGCGAAATTCATTGCCAACGCGTACTTCCCGCTCCCTCTTCTCACTCTGCTTGACCAAATCCAGTACCAATATGGGGCTTCCATAACGTTTCAATAGGTCTTCAAAGTGCAATTGGGTCGCCGTATAGGTAGGATCTACCCGATTGAGTTCAATCGGTGGTTTGGGCATTGTGACACTGCTCTCTTGCGTCCAAAAGGTAGGAATAGAGCCACGCACCTGCAAGTAGGACGAAAAGATGCCACTCCCCGATGACTTGGACTCGTCATGCACAATCTGTTCATGTTCGACGTCGTTAGCCACCTTCCCCTGCTCACTCACACCACGCTTTAGGTAACGAGTTCCAGCAAAGTGACGAGATCGGCGAGCGAGTAGAGTAACATTTAGAGAGCGTCCATAGTCATGCAGCTTGCGTTGTACAAAGGCGCCTATATAAAGTAGGAGAGGATGGTTCAGAGTCTGTCCAAAGTGGGTAGTTGCTACCCCATGCAACGTATCAAAACGTACCATGAATAATGGGCATTACCCAGTGAAAGCTGGACATGGAATGGCAGCAACCTTCCAGTTCCCTCGTCAAAAAGTAATTCCAACAAAACATATTTTTAAATGGCGGAGGTGGAAAAGGTTTGGACGTATTGGACAAAAAGTTTTCCTGAAGACTTCGCGTCAAATCATAAGTATACGAAAAGTAAAAGTTTTTGGTCAAATCCACCACTTGATACAATCCCTGATATCGAAGTTCGGCAATTTCTCGATTGGTCAATCCCAACCCCACACTCCGCTTTCCCCGATTCCACATGTTCAAAAGTACGGACGAAGGATCCGCATGAATGTCCATATCCGATGCTGTTCCTACTCGTTCGGCTGGTTTGATGGGAAAGGTTTCTGTATTTTTGATATTGTAAATTCCATTGCCACCAATGCTTCCCACCTTGGCGCGACGTGTAATCAGCGTCAAATAATAACAATCCAAGAAACGAATAAATCCAACAATACCATAGGCCTTGGCAATCGGCTTGAGTCCTCCGTCCTGACCGCCGCCGTCTGCTACGGATCCTTCTCGTCTCAAGCGATTGCCATCATGAATCATATCCAACATGTCATGAATTTCTTCTTGCGTATAAACATTAGGATCTTCTGTCAGAAACTCCGAGAGTGGCCGAAGTGTCGGTTTGGAATTGTGGGCGCCATCGGCTGCTACGGCTTGAGTGTTCGTAATGTCCGATGCAGGATTCATCGCTGCGCTGGGATTGACTTGTATTGGCGGCGGCGGTACTGGTTGATGCTGCTGCTGCTGCTGCTGCTGAGAGGACTTGTTATTGTTAGGCGACGATGACATGCTGTTGGGCGGATTATCCAGTGGACGTTCAATCAAGGTTCGATCCATCTTAAGGACGCGATATGCCGTGTTGAGTTTGTTGCAGCCCACCAAATAATACGCTTGGTTGGTACAAAATAACTCGTAGCGCTCCAACTTTCCGACATAGGGGTCAATAGTGGGAGGAGGCTGTTGTTCCTTCTTGGCGGAAAAGGATGACGATGGTCGTGGTGATGTCGTCGTAGAAGGGGGCAGAGGAGAAAGGACTTGTGGTCCCAGCGACGACGCCGAAGACGACGAGTAGCTTCGATCGGCAGCAAAGCTACTGCGTGGGGTGGTGGACGAAAGAAAGGAGGAAGTCACCGGTTCGTCGCTCTCGTCCACTAAGAACCCACGTTGACGAATTTGCTGCAATCGGCCACTTCGACTCGACTTTGCCATGATTTCTTGCTGTTGTTGTTATTAAGGGACACTCAACTACTAAAGTACTCGTAGCATGATGCTACTGTGCTATGATGATTCGAGGCGCTTCGAACTGTGTTGCTTTTGTTGTCATTGTCGAGGCGGCAGTTAGGAACTATCGTGAGCAAACGCGAACGAACGTGTTGAGTCCAATGAATCGATCCACAAAAACGAAGGGGGGCGTCCGTGATTGGCGCGCCCTCTTTTCGAGTCACACCCCATTTGACTCCCCCGAACTGTCGAAACAAGTTTGCGCCACATTTTCGGGGCGCCCACGGGGAAATCCCAAACTGTTTTGTTCCTACCTTTCCTTGGCGGCATTCATGGTTGCTCGTTCCTTGCTCATTTTACGCCATATATCAATAAAAATTCGATTTGCACCACCAAAATGACAATGATCAAAGGAAACAACAACAAGAATAAAAAGCCCATTGTTTGTGATATCGGTGCCAGCTCGATCAAGATTGGATTTGCCGGCAAACTCAAGCCACTTCAAGTTATCCCGAATGTGATTGCCGTTTCTCGATTTGCCTACCTACAATCCGAAATGTTGCTGGCAAAGGAAGCTCTGGCGGCTCAAAATAGAAAGAAATACAAGTACATTCAACCAATTGATGAGTATGGAGTCGTCCAGCATTGGGAGGGTCTGGAGGCTCTGTTGCGATACTCTTTGCGAGCCATTGGGGTAGACCCCACGAAATGCCACGAACACAAGATTCTCCTCACCAAGGCGCATTCTATGAAACGATCTGACGCTCAAACACTGCTAGAGTTAATCTATCACAAGTTTCATTTTGGTGCCGTCGCCATGCATGAACAAGCCGCCTTGGTCTTGTACACACAAGGAGTGGAAACAGGGGTGGTCGTGGAATTGGGCGATACCATGGCTACGATTATTCCAGTTTACAAAGGCTACGCTATCCCAAAGCTCAATAAAAGCATGGGAGTGGGTGGACGCTCAATTTCTCAATATCTTCTCAAGTTACTTCACCAGCATCAAGGCCTCCCCATGGATTCGCGCGAAGACTTGGAAACGGGACGTGAAATCAAAGAACGTGGGTCCTATATTGCGTTGGATCCCATTGCAGAGGAACACTTGGCCGAACAAACCACAAGTTTGGAAAAGACTATCCATATTCATGATGGCAATACGATTGCAATTGGCAAGGAACGATTCGCGGCCACTGAAATCTTGTTTCAACCCAAACTGTGGGATTCGGAACAAAGTGGACTGGCCGATATTCTCTTTGAAACCATCCAAGAGGCACCCATCGATTGTCGCCTCGAGCTGTATCAAAACATTATCCTGTCGGGTGGGTCTTCGCTCATTCCTGGGCTCCAAGAACGTCTTGAGCATGACTTGGCAAAACGCTACCACGAGGAAGTGGTACTACCGAGCAAGAACGCAATGCAGCGTCAATGGAAACTTCAAGTACACGCCCCAGAGACTCGACGCTATGCAGTGTTTGAGGGAGCCGCTCTCTTTGCCGACCTAATTGCCAATGAACAGGGATTCTGGGTGACAAAACTCCAGTACGAGTCGGAGGGGGGCATGACGTGTATCATGGACAAGTGCCGAGTGGCATGAGATGGGTCAAAATCCGAGTCGACCACCTGAAATCGAACAAGAGATAGGACCATAATTCGACTGTAGAATCACTAGTCCAGCCATCTGTCCATACAAACAAAAATGATGTGAGCCTTGAAACAATCGAGTCACACTGATGGCTTCATTCCTCGTGGTGACTTTCTTACCTATCCATACAGTTAAACGGCTCCTGTGTGATCGAGGGCGCGTCACTGTAGTTGGTAATGTCATCTTTCGTAACTATCGAACGCTTTGAAAACTTTGAAAAGTCCCCACGTGAGTACTTGGAGTATTTCGAGGTGTAGGCTGTATACTTGGATTGTTCCAGTGAATTCTCCGTGCTGCCAGACTCTTGGGATGCATCATCGTATCCGGGCACTTGCTCAGTCACAAAGGGATCCTTGTCGAATCGCAGTGGCGGGCCATCTCGTTCACGTCCACCTTCTTTGTGACCACTAGGAGAGCGTTCAACCAAGCCGTTGAAAATAGAGTCATCGTCTGCTTCTTCCATCGCCAATTGCCTGAAAACTTCGGAGTTGATTTCACTCTCGTCGTCGTAATCGATCCAGTTGGTTCTACCAGAACGGGACTGTCTCACCGCGACCTCCCCGGGAGTGTCTGATGCATTGCGTCGTTCAAAGTTTTCCTCGACGTCGGAAGTATCGGGAACAAATGGGACTGCGTTGTGAAAGCTCTCAGCAAGCGAAGGAGCTCTATCCATATCAAGAGTCTTTGCCCAATCATCATGCTCGAATTCGCCCCCATCCCCCATCGATTCAAAATTAGCCTCGAATTCATGGCTATTTCTGGATGGGTGGCGACCAAAATCACGTTCGTCTCTTGGAATCCAGGCCGAATCGTTGGATTGGTCCCCGACCGTACTTGACATACTAGTGACCTTGATTTTCTCCGCCTTCGTATTCCTCCAATCTTCCGAGGACAACGATGGAAACCGAGCAAGGTCCAAGCCAGTAGGGAATTCCGCGGGCGTGTCCTGACCCAATTCCGTCGTATGATCCAGATCCCTAGTACGATTTGGTTTCCGATAAGGATGAGTCGCTTCTTTGCTTCGAGTTTGCTCGACAGTGCTTGGTACCCTGGGAGATTTCCCATCAGCACTGCGAACTTTTTGAGCAGAAATCGTGGTAGGAATCTCCAGTGAGGGTACACGCCTCGAGACTTTCATGGGGGATTCATCCGGCCACTCCATTGATCCCTGGATTCGATTGCTGTTCTTGCGGGACATGGATTGTTTTCTAGCGGTAGCCACTGGAACTTTCCCTGCTACGCCCTCGTCTGCCAAGAACTCCGAGTCGAAAGTTTCATCGTCGTATTCGTATATCCCTAGGGAAGGAACTGGCCCCTGCAAGGCCAACTCGTCCTCAGCACTCCTGGGTCGCGAGATGCCCGATGAGCGCCCATTACGTCGGGACATAGTACGTTCCGGGGTTATCGGGATAGTTACAAGCTCTCTACTCGCAATGGCCGACATGCCCTTCTTCCGGGATGGGGAGGGAGGGGCTGTCGACAGATTCTTCCCTCGTGATGGGCTAACCGGTGCTGATTTATGAGATTTCACACGAGCAGCCGCAGCGGACCGGAGCTCAACAGGAAGCGGTACTTGTCTTTTCGCGGCCTTGAGCCGAGAGAACTTCCCAACGCCACATCCAACACCGTCCATAAAAGCTGAATCCTCGTCAGCAAGCGAGGAAGTCCTTGCGGCGTCCATTTCCTTCGGTGTATTCAACATAGATAAAACCTCCTCCGCCTTTTTGATTTCGTCCAGATCTCTGATCCCCTTCAGCTGTCCAGCAGTTGCCGCCACTTCCACGAAGAAGTGGGGCTCATGAGAGGACTCGTCGAATTTGGGAGCCGAAGCTGGCTGTAAACACGCTTTTGGGTACAAACTCTTCGTGTAGTCAGGTATCCGTAACTTTTCGAAGGATGAATTTTTCAGCCAAATCACGCGCTCGTACAAGGACTCTTCCTTGGCAGGCACTGGAGGTTCGACGGGCTCCGCCGGGACGTCAGTTGCAGACGGCTCATCAGTCTTCTTTTCTTCTTCGAAGCCCTTCTCTGGCATTGTGGTCTGTGGCTCCGGTAATACAGGCTGTCTAATCGGAATAGCGCCGCACAAAAGGCGATGGGCAACAGGCCCCAATGGAGACGGGGCGACCACCTTCATGGCTGGCATCGACGGAGGAAGTTCCGTTGTTCCCGAAACCGGAGTCTTGGGAGAGGAGGCGGTAGATGATTTTGCGTGCAGTGCTACCTTCTCGGTAGCCATAGAGTGAAAGGAGTTTGACACGGATGACGCATCCGTGCGCGAAGCTTGGTCTTCCTCGGGGATGGACTTCATTTTTGCCTGCGAATTCCTTGAGTTTGGCATGGATGATGATTTCTTTGCCACAAGAAGTGTCGGCTTGCTGCGTGAACGGATAGCCCCACAAGTTCCCCGCTCGATCGGATCCATTTCTCTTGCATCCTTAGACGAAAACGATAGGTTCCTTTTCGTGAAGTCATACTCAACTTCGATCCGAGCACCCGCTGCAACAGGGGTAGTAACTCGACTAAAGCTGAAGTCATCGGATATGCGCGAGTCTGTTTCAATGGTCGAATTCCCCAAGGTTGTAGTTGCTTGACTTCCAAACGAGCTGTAGGATTGTCCAGCACGAGAGAAGCTTCTCCCACCGCCAAGAAAATCCTCTGTACAAGCCAGCGACCCCCCTTCCTGGATTTCATCCACCCAAAACTGTCTAGTCAGGCAGTTTGGTTCTATTGAAGCCATTTTCAAATCCTCCAGATCTGCAAATACGATCGCGTCCTCATCTTCTTCGTCTTCAGAAATAATGCTATTGAAATCCGTATGATCCATGTCAGAAGGCGCCCAGAGCACCTCTGCTGGCTCGGTGGAGGGAGCGTCGAAGATCGGTTCGGCTGCCATGGGATGCTGTGGGCGAGCCTCCTCTATTCTGTTGAACTCGGTCAAGGGGTACAGCGATAGTTCAACCAGATCCGTCCCGTCGCCCTCCTTGTCGTCCAAGATATACACATTCGGCTGATCGTCAAAGCCCGGTCTGACCCTACGGCGTTCATAGGTCTTTTTGAAAGGGAACCAGCAGACCTTTTGCTTGTCCATAGGTGGATGGTAAGGTTGTATTTGATCCATAGTGGCAAGACGATACTACTGGCGCGAAAATCAACTACGGCACAACTCGACAATGGTACGGAGGGGTGGATGGCGGGGAAGCTTTCAAAACCAAAGTATGCTTTTGAACAACTAGGTCTGTCGACGAATTGTTCTCAAATAAACGTCGTCCGAGAACAGCGGGGTGTGAAATAGGGATTTTGCCCCGGCCCTCGTCCACAGGACCCAATGGATCATTTCCCACCGACGATACTGTTGAAAAACATGAGCATTCGAACGTGCCATTCGGGCGGGTCATCCGACTCGCCACGAATCGATTACCAGATCTGAATAAGGATATTTTCTAATTACACAAAATTTCAGCACCACTTCTATCCATGTGGTTCTGCCGTTCACGGCTCCCATTCGTGGGAACCATGCCGCGCGCCAACCGGCCTCGCCGTCCTTCATTTTTCTGCTCCGTAGCCCTAGAAATAGTGAGCAGTTGCTTGTGGCGGCATTGATTTGCCGCCGTCGGGAGCATACCTGGTACGACAGAATCACGCGTCACCAGGCCTGCCTACCCAGCACACTACTTCCTTCCTCTCGCTAGCTAGCGTCTTCTACTACTAGCTAGTGATAGACAAAGGGATCCTGTCACAGAAGATGATGGTACTGACTTGCAAGACGACGAGGATGGTCGTACTACGGTAGTAAGAAAAATCCGCAAAGATCGATGGAATGAAACGCAATGCTCCTGGTGACAACAACCTGCGGCCAACATATTGGTTCTCTTTTCTCCAGAGGTGGGGCAGTTACATTATACTTCTCTCTCGGCTTTCGAGGCTTCAAAGCTATGATCTGAACAGGGTCACCTTCGAATCGAAGGGCGGCCGGCAAAATACTGCACTACTAGTACATCAGTACAGAAAACAGCCAGCAGTAGTCGTTGTTCTGTCTCATTGCATTCAAAGTTTGCTACTCGACGACTGGGCGCGTTCGCGTTGACGTAAACGCAGTGTATCACTGGTAGTCTGTGATAAGTAGTACTCCATCGGTAGCTACTAGACTGTCGTATCGCAACAAGAGGAGCTACTCTAGAGATCGTGCTGGTACCATGGATAGTTCCTCGGGGCGCGTCGAAATTATAGTCTTTGTGCTTGTATGACTCGACTCATTCCCGGGGCGTCATTCGGGCTATCATAGCTTCTCAGAACATTGTAGCGCGGCGGGAGAACAACATGAAGTCAACGTCGATGGATTTGGATGATGCCGTCGCTTCGAGACAGCTACGTAGCTTCTGTTTCTGTCGAACCGAAACATCCCCATGTACATACAAGGGATCGACCCGTAGATTACGGGTAAACACGTGCCGCGCTTCGAAATAGGCGCATAGTGACTACCCGGGGGAGCGCCCATTCCGAGCGGGTGGCAAGATTCAGGCAACATTCATCGTGTCGCACCCATGATACAACATACTCATCACTTTATGTTCAATAAAATCACTTAGACGCAAGTCTGTCCAAATTTTTCGCGAATCTCTAACTATGAAATAATGGCGAATGACCTCACAAAGTTACAAAGTGCCGCCAATCAATTTTTCCATCCACCCCACTAAACAACACGTACCTCAGTCAGCCCTTGTACCAAGTATACGCAAGATTGAAAGAAGTGCTGTTGCAAAACATCCATAGCAACAGCCTTTCTCGTGCAGCTCAGGGTGAGGCCACTTCATCTCAGATTGAGTGATACAACCATTGGGGTGGTAGAGATTGGGGAACGGGATTTTATATTGGTGTAGAAAGAATTCTCGGAGAGAAATAAGAACTTGCTGAGTGACTCGCATCATGAAAAACCCGTTCGCTCGGAAAAAGCCATCAGATTCGACATCCCCTCGGGCTTCAACATGGGGGGCCAGTCGAGGTGGAAAGCGTACCACTGATCGTAACGCAACAAACTTTACAGATGACGTTAGCCCCACGCTACAATACTCTTGGGCGAACGACCCCGAGATTGTGAAGAAGTACTCTTGGGTGTTGGAGCCAGAGCCTCAGAGGCAACCGAAGGATGGGAAAGGCAAACCAAGAAAAGTTGGAAAGTTAGTCAAGCAACTCAACTGTGCTGCTGCCAGCAAACACATGGCGGAACTGGAAATGGAAAATGTCAAGGCCCGAAAGCAACGGCGGGGAGAACGTGAGCCTTTGAAGTGGCGCCGTACGGGTACGGAGGACTACGGCGCCAGAACCGTGATGATCACTGTCAAGAACACGGATTCACCGCCGCGAGTGACCGGGGTCGGGACCGGGGGCAGAAAAAGTATTCTATGTCCGGGTATGACCCCGTCGAGTATTCCCGATCACAGTTTCTCGGCAGCATGCGCCCAAGTCTATGATCCGGAATTCGGCCCTCATCGATCGGGCACGCGATCTTATGCGAAGCTGAAGCCCCGTGCCGATGGAATCAGCTCACATAAGGAATTGGCAGCTCGGAAGGAGCGATGGCTCAAGGGCCTTAAGCATGGATGGGAAGAAGATGGTTCGCGTTCTCAACCCTACACGATATCAGGAGATTCCTCTGCTTATGGGTGCGCTCCTGTCGCTGGCTCGGGGGAGAGCATCGGCACTGACTATACCACTGAAAATTCTTCCGAGGACAGCGATAGTCACGTGCGACCGAGGCCTACCAAGCACGTGATGAGCTCTCCTGCAAGGCGGAAAGTTACCTCGGCGAGAGTGAGTGGGATTCGAGGTTGCAACACAGGGGGCTTGTGGGAAGTCGTTGCGGAAGACATGGGTATCATAGCTGGCATGCTAATTTCCGATGGCAGTGCATGCGTCGGAAGCGTAACAGAAATCGCCAAAGAGACTATGGCAGATAGTTGCCGAGCGAAACCCGTTGGTTTGTGATGCGCGCAGTCTCCAATTCTTGGTCGTTGCTCGCAAGTTTGGGACTCGCAGTCGCAGATTCTCTCCGTTTGTTGTCTATAAAGTGCCCCTCTCTATCTAGAAGTCCAGTGTGCACCGCTATGTTACAGTCAAAAACACGGATGCGTTGGTACCAGTTAACGATGGGTAATAACTGTTTCACAATGTCCACGCAAAGACTCCCGGTCGATTAGCGTTTTATTGTAGTAGAAGAAGAGCTTTTGGCTATTGAACACAAATCCTTGCTAAATATGGAACCTCGTCCCAAACTAGACTATACTGCTTGCACTTTACACGTCATGGTGGGACAGCCTGCATGGAACTACCGGCAGCTAGATAACAGTAGGAAGAGCTCCAGCTTCTATTCGTACGATACCGGAACTTTCTTCCCGCCAAAATGTCAATGGTGGATCATGATTCGATTCATTCAAAGCAGTCGAAAGTATTCAATCGCTTCATTCAATCGCGCATCTCGCGCGACAATATCGATCTGAGATCGGCGCTCCGCTTCATCGCGCTCTTTCGCAACGGTGGTGCTGCTCAACGTACATTTTGTACTGCGCTGTACATAGGATTTGAAACTGGCGCACCAAAATCGATGACTGACTCGTACGAACACCAAAATGCGGCGCAATACATCCATCAAGCATTCTGATTTCATCATCATCATCATCGTTGTTGTTGTGGTTGTTTTCCTCATCGTTGTCGTTGCGGTTTATACGGCTAGCCTTATTTGTTCGTAAAAGAGCAACGAAACTGCCTACTCTTCTAGAGAGGCGAAAGGTTTGATTGGACTCTCGGAACTTACATCCGTGGGCCATTCTTGTGAAAACGCAGTGTTCTAGATCGCACAGCAGCATTGCTTCCTGATTCAACCATTGGAACTTCGGGAAGTGCCAGCTCCATTTCTAGGACTGATCTTTAAATCTTATATCGGCTTATCTCAAGATGAAGTGGGAGGTCGGGCAAACGGTGGATGTGCAGAGCCGCACGTGGGCGGGGTGAGTTTAGCAAGCCTTTTGTTATTTTTGACTATGCATAGTCACCGGACATACGATCACCATTTAATACTGACACTCCTACCCGCATTCACACATATAGCATCAACAAGCCCGGAGGATGTGCTAAAATTACCAAGGTTCACTATGATCCGAACGGCTTGAATGTGGAGTCAATAGACGTGAAATACGTGCTTGGCGGTGGCGTTGAAAAGGAGATCGACCCAGCTATTGTGTCGCCTTTTGAGACTCTAGAACGTGCAGGCAGGAAACGAAGAGGTCGAGAGTTTCTCATGGATCGTGCCGATGATGTAGTAAAGAAAGTCAAGCAGGTCATTGGGAAGAAGAAGGACAAGGCAGAAGGTGCTGCTGCTAAAAAGACGCAGCCCCCGCCAGCGAGGCGCACCAAGGAACCAGATCAGTCCACCTCGCCCTCAACACCGATTACACCAGAACATCCGTCGGTGTCCAAAGCAAAAGCTGCCAAGAAGGGGGTTGTCACTGTCCCGTCTTTTGTCATCGCAGACCGAGCTGTGGAAGTGTCACCTCTGCCGCTGGATCGTTCGGTGGCAGAACCACAGACAGCAACGACAGTGGCTAGACGGGGTCTATTCGGATCCAAGAAGGACAAAGTGGATTTGCCCAATGCAGTTGACGCGCTAGATGAATTTTGTAGAAAAGAAGGAATCGAAGTGTCGAACTCCTTTGCAAAAGGCGAAACCTTTCTGGCATCGGCTCAGAATGTCAGTAAGGCTCACTCTGCCGCTGTCAAAGATTCCTTGATGATGAAACAAGGAAAATCCCTATCTTCCAACTTTGGTGGTACCAAGAAAGTACCTTTGGCGGATCGCAAGCCGGCGGCGAATCCCGTCAGTGCAAGCACGAAGAAGACAACCAAGGCATCCTTGAAAGGTGTTTTTGATTACGAACTCCGCAAAGCCAGGGAGTTTCTGGATGAAGTGTGCCGGGCACCTTGCAATGATATGGACGAGGTACCTGATCCGGCATGCAAAGAAAATCGTCTCGACACTTCTGGGTCGGAAGATGAAGACGATCGCAAGCCCGCCGCGTAAGTAAAGAAAGTGGCTGGATTATGTCAGCTTGGCTTTTGTTTATTTCCCCGCCACCGAAGCTCACCGAACCTTTGTATTCTTTCAATCATACTTCAGAAACGATCGTCGCCAAGAATTCCTTGACCTATTTCGTGAATTAAGACGAAAATTCGATGACGACGATGGTACTATGGATGAGACTGCCTTTCGCGCTCTGATTGATCAACGCGCTGCCAAACCCTTTTCTTTGAAGGAACTGGACGACAACCTGGAATACCTCTATCAAGAGGGCAAGCTGATGAAGAGCGATGGTATTCTATACATTATCGACTGAAGCAACACGTACTCTGGAGATAGAATGGCATTGATTGATGGACAATCAATGCCTCGTGATTTCTCACTCAAATGAATTGGTACGCATGTGCCTCTGTACAATAAGGTTTTCATTAAGAAACTTGATCAAACTATTCCTCGGTCAATGTGAACTGGTTTGGATCAAATCCCGCAATAGGCGGAGTCCAAGCTGGTATTCGTCGCCAACGAGGTGGTCCCTGACTGTCAATCTTTAAAGCCTCCTCTTTCAGTTTCGTATTCCTTGGCAACATGGCAAGGGCGTGCTGTTTCAGCTTTAGCTTGCAGGCGAAATCGTGATTCTCCTCGTTGTGTTGCTTGAATTTACCAATCGTATAGGCTTTTCGGATCCGCTCGCGGCGAGCTTCCTCGTCCGCATCGGGGGCCGGAGGTTTGGTAAGGGGGGCATCCAAAGCAGACAAAATCACTTCCAGATCCCTGGGTCGGGAAGTGATATCTCCTCCCCTGGACTTCTTTTCCTTCTTTTTGACAGATCCAAAGTTTCGAATAATGGCGGCAGCCTCACATCTCTGGCGCACCACGCCCCGATGCATCAGCATTAGCTTCGGCAATAACACCATACTTTTTTGACTGTTTTGAAGGCCTCCGATGCAAACTTATATCGTCCCACGCCCTTTGACAAAAGATATGAGGAGTCTCTCAGTACTGTATCAGGCAAGTAGTTGAGCCAAGGGGCATTCAAGCGCTCGCAAATAGCTCATACCGAAACGCACGGATTGTGTCTGTGCCGGCCGTCATCGTCAAGAAGAGGAGAGGATGTGATGATGATGCAGGCAGCACGGTCGGGGGGCAGACGACAAGCCGGAGCCGTGGAAAAAGACGCGCGAAGAAGGTAGAGCACATGCGCCAGTTTTGGAAATGCTCGCAAACACTTTTCTTTGGCTCCAGATCCACACAAGATCCAACAACGTGGCAATGGCGATGAAAGAGAGAAAGAGGAAATGCTGCCACTAACTTGGGTCTTCCACATTTTGACTTGCCATACCTTCCAACAACTTATCCATTCCTATCGCTACTCATAAAAAGTCATGATGAGATCATCTGCGATTCGAAGTCTTTGTCGCCAGCCCAGGCTGCCGTCACAGGTCCGAGCCTCCTTGGCATGCACCGAATCTTGGCACTTTCTCACTCCGACAACAACAAATCATCACGCCAGACCCTTTCACACAACGACTATTCGAACCTTTGCGGATTTTACCATGGCAGAGATAAAAGAACTTCGGGCCATGTCCGGTGCTCCCATTGTGGACTGCAAAAAGGCACTCGGTGAAACCAACAGCTTGGAAGAGGCCATGGATTGGCTTCGTCAACACGGTGCTGCCAAAACGGCCAAGAAAGTGAGTGGACGAGACGCCGAAGAAGGTTTGGTGGCTTGCAGTGTTTCCGAGGATGGAAAATCAGCATCACTCGTCAAGGTGTCATCGGAAACGGATTTTGCTGGCAAGTCCCAAGCGTTCGTGGACTTTGTGGAACATGTCGCCAATGCTACCTTGTCGAGTGGGACGGCGGGCAGTTTGAATGCCGAACAAGTTCTGACGTTAAAGTCGGGTACTAAATCTGTACAAACAGCATTGGAGGAGGCTATTGTGGCTATTCGAGAGAATTTGGGAGTGGCATCGGCAATCAAAATGACGAGTGACGACGGCATGTTGGTGTCCTATGTGCATGGAAAAGTGAGCGAAGATGCCTCGGCAGGATCAGCGGCAGCGATTGTGGAGCTGGTGGGGAAAGGTGTCGACCCGAATGTCATATCAGAGGCTGGCAAGAAATTGGCGATGCATATTGTAGCTGCCAAGCCCATGTACTTGAAGGCGGAAGACATTCCAGAAGATGTCGTGGAGAGAGAACGAGCAATTCTTCAAGGACAGGTAGGTACATGTATCGCGGAATGATGGTCGATGATCCTCGAGAGTTGAGTCTCACCACTCTTGTAGCTTGAAGACTCGAAAAAGCCTCCCGAGGTCCTAGAAAAGATCATCAATGGCCGACTCCGAAAATTCTATGAAGAAGTATGTTTGACAGAGCAGGAACACATGGTAGAAGAGAATGGTCCCAAGGTGGCCAAAGCTCTCAAAGACCGTGGCTTGGAAGTCCGACGATTTGAAGCTGTCTATATCTAGTTGGAATAAGACGGATGGAGTAGTTGATGACAGGAGTCGATACGTGGAGACGACAATGGATCGGGCTTCGCAACAAATGCTGGACTATTGATAAGAGAACCGATATAATTTCTGTGCTACCTAGTTCACGCCCCTATTCTTTCTTTTGCTAGACTCCATTAGTCCTATGGCGCGAAGAAGTAGTCTTGGACTACTCCTTCCTCCTTTGGTGTCAATGTCATTGCTATCAAGCTGGTAGGGTCACCCATACTTCGTGGGATAATGGAAGCAAGTTCCCTCCCGGAGGAAAAGGGAGTCGGGCGGCACCATTTTCTCGTCGCGGTGATACTCACGCTATTGTTTTCGATGGTGCTGCGCACGCCGGGCGGCGGAGTCCCACCATTCAAAACCCGCATACCTACCACGCTTCGAATTATTTCGCTGTCTCCGCGCACGACAAACATAGAATAGGGCATATGATTATCAGGAGAGTTCCATCCTTTTTGAATTTGACACATCTCATCTCTTTGTCGTCTTCCTTCCTCCCTGAGAAAATGATCGTGTGTTGGAGTTTCTCGTTGCGGTCAACTCATACATCACATCACATACCTCTTCTTTGGCCTCTCCACGATTTTTGTTTCAGTTGCGAAAATGAATTGGTGGTTTCGGTGCACAACCGATGGAGCAATCTACGAGCACTCCACTGTTACGACAAGCACCATGATGCAAGCAGCAGCAGACGACGAAGAAGCCTTTGACAGAACAAGGCGATGTTTGTTTCCCGCAGTAGAAACAACAGCCCCGGACACCAGTTTTGAGTCTGAGCTGGACAGTACGGCGATGATTCAAGCCACGGATCCAAACTATCTCGAGGATGATTGCGATTCTGTCTCCCAACAACAGCAGCAGCAGCGTCATTCACCAACGGGGGTTTCGGACTATGCTCCGTTTGAGTCTCTTCTATTGAGAAAAGAGCCGCTTCATTCCACCATTGTCATGGGGGAAGATGGTGCCGAAGTGACCCTGGGAAACGCGTTTTTGACGCTGGTAACACCGGAAAAGTCAACTTGCACTACCACCATGGACGATCAGGGCATGGTACTCGGAAAATCACGAAACCATGCACTGATGGATGTGGACTGGACGCCGACTCCTCCGCCGTCCAAGCAAAAAACGTTGATGGACGTCTGGTGTGGTCAGTCGTCGGCGAACTGTATCATTGACGACACTTACGAAATGTCATTCCACCATCATCACCACACTCTGGAGCAAGTCATTTCCAGTTTTCTAGGAGAGGACGAATCCTCCTCCTCCAGTCCGATGAATTGCTATTACGACTGGCAGGAGTGGTCGTTTTCCTTTGACAATCATATAAGTCATCAGGAGGATGACGCCACTATTGAATCTATTCGACTCAACTTGCGCAAACGCATTTTGAACTTGAAGAAACGCAAGACTCGAGTCCATCAATTGCGTCGGGATTTGAGTCCTTTTTCGCGATCACCGGCACGTCTTGTACGCTCCCGATCCTTTTCGGTATCGGAGCACGCCTCGGCGATTGTGCGTCAATCGACCGAGCGCCGAAGTCGTCGAAGCAGCTTTTCTCATGTTCTGCAGCTCTGTACTCTACCAGAGAATACCGTATCCGAATCTCCCATGGTGCTGCGCTACAACAACCATGCTATCGATGGAGATGTCTGCTATGACAGTGACCCTGAAGACTTTGCGCGGCGGCGATCGTCCAGCCGACCACAACTGTCTCCTACGAATTGTAATAAGGAGAATTATGGGGTCCATTATCCTTCGACCATCATGACAAAGGATGCTCTGGATGAATTCTCTTATAGCAATGCCGTCCAAGAGTTTCTGAACCGAACTTCCACCCTGGTATATCATCCCACCAAGGAAGGTACGCTGGAGCCATCATCCCCCATGGCCGTCGACGCTTGGCTAGAGCGAGGTCAGCGTTTGATTGAGCTTATTCAACCCAAGTGGATGTGGAGACCCAAGCCCCGATATCAAGGGACGGGGTCATTTGTACGAGGAGCGGATAGTGTCCGCAGCCTGGAACTCTTGGATATTACGCGCATTCTCAAAGTATCTCGAATCGATCGCAATATTTATCCATTTGCCAAGCCCTGCAATACGTTCTTGGTGAGAAACATTGAGGGGACTGACTTTTGCTTTGAGGCCCAGTCGGAGCAAGACCGAGATTTGATTGTCTATTCTCTCAAGCTAGTCATTGCCCGCTTTGGTGCTATGGTCTTGGCAAGCAATCAACGCGTTTATGAAGAATTTTTTGTTTCGGATAGGGTGCCGGGCGGACCACCCCACGTTATGGATCTTCTCACGAATGTCAGTTGCGACAGTGAGGATTCCGAATGCTAGTAGTGCGCTATAGAATGAAGGCTTATTGGAATTATAAACTATTTTTAATAGACGTTGAGAGCGTGTCCTTTCCAGACAGATCGTACCGTACCGATATCATCGTCCACTTTGGCATTCGGATCCACAAACTTGGGGTAGATTCTCTTGTAGAGCGGTAGGCACACTGTATCATGCTGTTTGATCGGAGCATTAAAGAGACACTTCATGGTTCCGTGCTCACCGACACTTTCCTCAATCCTTCCATTCAGTCCATGCTTGGTAGTAATGTCCGCTGGCTTGAACCACTTGACATCTTCCGGATCGTAAAACATGTACTTGACAGTCGCAAAGCGCTTGTGGACTCGGACGGGGTATCCCGTCAAAATGATACGCTTAATGACAATGCGATCGGCATCTGCACCAATCATGGAACCAGTAGCGACCAGTTCTTTCTTTCCATGGTGCGTACGAAAGACTAACACGGGGCATGGCGTGTACGTTACAGGACCAAATACACTGCCGGCAAAGAAACTTCCGCTTTGAGGAAGAAAGCGTTCGAACTTGTGCTTGTCACAGTTCAAGTTGTGCTGAGAGAAAATGGGGCGACCCGTCCATGTCCTCCAGCCACAACGAAAGGTCAAGATGTCTTTGCTCTTGACGGGTACATCGCTGGAGACATTGCAGTTGCTTCCTTGAGTCAAGCCCATGTGTAAGACGGAAACCTTATTTTCATGGGGTAACAAGGTGACGGCCGACAATAGCGCATTGGGCCCGAGCCGATCATAGTCCTTTTGTGGTACATGTTCGAGCGTCACAGCGACATAGGAGCCGGTAGGAACACATCCTTCGAGGATATCGTCATCGTCATCCTCGTCGCTCTCTTCCATCTCTACGTCGTCTTCTTTTTCTTCTTTGGGTGGAGCTTTGCCCCAGAACTTGCCACCACAAGCTTGTGCTGCCTTGGCCAGTTCTCTCATGTCCGCCATCACAGAACGTTGTGTGGCTTTGAAGCTTGCAAAATGATAAATCGAAGAATAGGATTCTGGTAGGTTTTCTTTGGGGTCCCAATGCGACTTTTTGAAACTTTTCAGAGATCGATATCGCGCAAATCGGTCGCGGGCTTTCTCGTCCTCCTTGACTTGCACTTCATCCGGAAATTCTTGGTGTTCCTTTTGCTCTTTTCGACGCTGTTCCAAAAGGGACCGACGCTCTTCTTCGGAAATACGGTTCGCATCGTCCAGATCCATATGAATGTCCGTCGCGACGGTGGTAGACGATTTCTTGTTCAATTCCCTGGCTAGCTCACCATTGTCAAAGTCGCCTTGCGTACCATCGTCTTCGACGGCATCCAACCAAGCAGATTGGTAGTCCGACCAGCCAGCAGGACGCGCAAACTCGGAATCTTTAGTATCATCCTTTTCATCGTCCTCCTCAAACTCCTCTTCTGCCTCGTCAAAACCAATTAGATTTTGTTCACCATCAAGGGCATCGGGTGTTGCGAAGCGATTGAGACTTTCTCGCTTCATGGGGTCCGCTTCCACAATTTCCGAATCACTTTCAACGTCGATACCCTCCTTTGTTCGAGACATGGGGAGTGGCGCCTTGCGAATCGTTTTGCAGGCAAAAGTGCCAAGATTCGGGACGTGTACCAACGAATTGACATCAAATGGGACGGCGCCACGGATAAAGCCCGTCAAATGGAGTTCTTGTGTAGCAGAATCGTATCGCTGCTTATCGGAAACGATAAAAGCTCGTGGTACCTGCGAAACCCACTTGGAGGGTGCGGCCGACATGGTGCACAAAGTCCTCACCATGGCAGCAGCCAAAATTTGCTTCGCGTGCTCTTGAGGATCCGTCTTGTCAGCCTCTTCCATGCCCCCATCAACTGTTATTTCTTTCAGGCTGACTTCAATAACCTTGTCATTATCGACGCCGAATTCCGTGGTTGCGAAACGACTTATGTACTTCTTCAAGTCCGACTTCTTCTTGTAGTTGGCTCGACGGATGCTCTTGGCACTCTGGGTCGTCATGCGCGTAATGTCGTCTTCTTCCATTTCACCGTCCACCTCGGTTCGCGCCAATACCGTTGCTACTCGTGGAATACCTTGGCCCTTGACTGCGGCAAGAATGCGGTCTCCCCGCTCACTGATCAAATGATCCCAGTCCTGCGACGTCGAACTCGTCTTGCTAGTCATAACAGACCTGTCGTCCCCACCACCGATATTCATACCAAGGGGGTCCTCCGCTGCTCGATCTGCGTCACCGTCTACGACAAAAAGAATCATATCACAAACTCGACAAAGATCCAAGGCAGCCAACACCGCCGCGTCAGTGGGATCTTCATTTGCATATTGCGGCTGAAAAGCTGTAGAATTCGTCAGTACAGTCAAGTTTCCGTCCTTTTTGTGAACTTCATATCTTGCCGAAATTGTTACGTTAGAAGCGTCGTCTTGTGTTTTGACCACACGATCCGCTTGACCAACAATCAAATCCCTCAACTTTTCTTCTGTGTCTTCCCTTTCTCCGAGGCTAATGATTCCAACGACTCTAGGCGGGGCAGGTCCTCCATCCAAACCTCGTTTGCGGCGCAAAAGTTCCTGGCGCTTGGCATCGCGTCGTTGCTGCTGAATGTGGCGTCGATCAGCCTTACTGTGGGCAATCAGGGATGGCTTAAATGCCGCGCGACGACCTTCGACTTTGCCACCGGCGACTTTGGCCAAGTTTCGTTTCGAGGACTTGGAACGTTTGTTGCGCTTGTTGGTCTGCTTGAGCGGCCCTGATCGATGGTGATGGCCCGGCATCGTGACAAGTAAGGTGGTCAAAGACCGAAACGATGCTTATGCCTAATGAACTACAATGTGTGAGCCGATGCAATGGACTGGCATTTGTTTCAAAGAAAAGCATTTCGTTCTTTCCCTCCAACCTCGTTCGGTGGTTCCGCGAAGATATGTTGATCAGGTTATGGGCTGTAAACACCAACGTTTAGATCCAAGAAGTCGGTCGGCATTCGAGACTAACACTAACGCATGACTGCATGACTATTTCTCGGTGGCAACTGCTAAGATAGTCACTGTTGTTGCTGTAAATACCGATAGTTGCCACTCTTGAAAATCGAGTTACATAGAACCATACTATTTCTCCGACTACAGTTTGGATCAACAACACTTCCGGTCTCATATAGCATAGAGCAAGCTTTTCAAAATCCTTGTCATTCTGGAGGTTGCGGTGTTCTTGACAGTTTCATCGTTATTAGCTATGGAGAATGGTTTAGTTGATTGATCTACATTCGCATTCATCCCTATCTGAATTGAGCAAATAGTGGCCACCCCAGTCGGTTGATAGTAAGTCTCTCGAGTAGAAAAAGACCGAATTCAGGGACGAGCGCCCAAAGGAGACTGGAATGAATCCTACAACATCTACTACCTTTATAGTATCTTTCTTAAACAAGTTCAATGATGGCCATCTTCGAGTTGTCACCTTGACGGGCCACAGTTCTCAAAACACGGCAGTATCCTCCTTGACGATCAGAGTATCTGTCTGGAGCAGCTTCAAACAGAGAATGAACAAGGTCCTTATCGTAGATCCAGGCCAAGGCTTGACGGCGTGCGTGTAAGTCTCCCCGCTTTCCAAGTTCAATCATGTGGTCAACGTGTTTTCGGACAGCTCGAGCACGGACCAAGGTAGTCTTGATGCGGCCGTGCCTAATAACTTCCGTCGTCAGAGTACGCAAAAGAGCCTTTCGTTGATCGGCAGGCCTTCCCAACTTCTTGAATCCCTGTCGGTGTGAAATCATGTTCAGTGACGAGGTAGACACGCGTTCAGCAGTGTTTAGCTGTCGACCGATAAAAGGGGTCCCACCCGTGACTATTAGAGAAAGACATCAAAAGTTAGATAGGGTGAAAGCAGGCGAAATAACACGCATAAGAAGTCACAAATAGATTCCCAGAAGATGACTCGAGCCGAACAATCTAAACGAGCAGGAGTCATAGAAAAAGGTCCTCGATGAAAGTGTTGTCGAAAATATGACATAGAACACACACTTCACCACTACTATTAGTATCAGGAAGTAATGCAGCCAGCCGAAAATCACAAGCCAACGAACATGCCGATTTTGTTCAAACATCAGGATTCTCTTCCTTAACATACCAAAAGCGGAGGCCCCCGTAAGGAGAAGCAAAAAGGCGAGGACTCTCATCGTCTATTTGCTCTTTTCTATTGTGGAGACGGATGAGTGCTTGACAGCAACAAGGCTTCTTCCTATCCCTTTGCAATTAGCAGCGACGATGGCGGCCATCGTTCGTGTGGATGAGGTGATGGGTGGCGATGGGAGGGGCTGTCAGTGTTCCGCGTGGGACACCGCTGTGCCCCTGTGGGCAGTGCGTAGGTTTCAGTACCACCCTGTCGTACGTCAGTGTGCAAATCAACGATCAACGCACAACGGCGATGCTGGGGAATTATGGCTTCGGTCACTCACCTATAAACATTGACGTGTAACTTGAAGTTCCAGATTCCATAACGTTTCGTACTGACCTCTACGCAAGATCAGGAGTTTTGTTCGAAAATTCAGTGACAAACGACAACCTCATCATCTGAGATGGTCTTTAGTTTGTGAGTACGGGAGTTCGTATGATGTTCAGCCATCAAACTCGTCGCTTTCTTTCCTCTTTTGACGCCTGTTGTTGTTGATCCTATCAACTCTAACCAATAGCATCGACCACCATGAAGACTGCTCTTTTCTTATCAACTCTTGTTGTCGGCGCCCAATCCTTCGGTGAGTTTGTTATTATTTGATACACAAAGAAATGGCGCCCAGGAGCAGATTACGCAGTGAGGATTCGTTCGATTGCATCGGAATCGCTCACAGCTTGTTGTTGTGCACCATTTGACTATGATAGGCGTCGCCCCTGTTACACAGGGTCGTGTTGCGACTCAACTATATGCCAACCTTCCAGAGGAAATGATGACCTCAGATCAGAAGGAAATTAAGGAAATCCAGAAGAAGTGGAGCGAAATCCGATTGATGGATCGCGAAACGGCACAGAAGGAGCTAAGCGGCGAGTGGCTGGAAGCTTTCAATCGTTTTCATGAAAAGTACGATGAAGATATGGACCGAATGATCGATTATGCGAAGAGACTCGAAAAGATGATTGAGCCGCCAAAGGTCCAGAAAAAGACGAAGGGACAACGAAAACGCGATGCTTATGCCAGGGTTTTGGAGCGACAAGCTGCCCGTGCTGAAAACTAAGATTGTTGGTATCTGATCTAGAAAGTTATTGTTGTATATGTGGTTTGTTGGGTCCAGAGGGGAACTTTTCGTCGTTGGGGTTGTTGTTTCAGGAATGAACTTGGTTACCGGCGGTGACACTCGAGCCAAATCTGTCGTACTATGAGCCAGCTCCATCAGTTTTTCGAAAAGTCCTAGTGTCGATCCTTGTGATGATCGTAGATCGCCACCAAATTGTTTGTACTTCTGATGCATGATGTAACATCCGCTCCAATGTCTTTCGTCCCAGTCCAGAAAAGTACGCTACCTAGAAAACTAGACCCAGTCGTTCAGAATTCGATAGTGTGCTGGGACAGCTCCAATGAACCGACTTTTCTGTAGACAACGAACTTTAGTCCGTCTTTGTATTCGCAAAGCCCAAAAATGAATCGAGTAGTCGAGGAAAGTCCTTTTCATCACCTCCTTGATGTGGAACGGGCTGAAAATCCTGAAATGAAACCCAGGTGTCTTTCTTCTCCAATAGTTCTGGGTTCTCCACCATGAAGATATGGCCACGTCCCGCCATGGCTTCCGCAAGTTCTGTCTGGTGATTATCCATGAGTAGAGTATTAATGACAACGACAAGCTTTTTGCGCATCCTCAAAGCTTCCATGACAGTCCCTGCCCCAGCGTGGCTCAGAATCAAATCAGCCTTTTTCATGTCTTCATCCAGGGAAGGCTTGAAGCCGTAGGTTGTAATAGGAAAGGGAGCTGACGACTGGTCAATTTCAGGCTCCTTGCCGGTCCCGTATTGAACGGTCAGTGACGTGTATCCTCGCTTTGCCATCCAGTCGAGCGCCATGGGAGACGTCGCGGCAGAAACCAGTTTTTCGAAGCGAGTCGTCCCGACTGTTACAAATACAATCTTTTCTTGAGTCTCCTTTCCGCCAAACAAAGGCATTGTTGTGACGTGATGGCCGAGAAGGATGACCTATCGACCCAAGAGAAGTGCTGACCGCAACGGTGAGAAAGTTGCTGAGTCTTGTGTAGGTGCAGTTTGTTTCAAATACGATTTTTCGTTATGTGGCTACAGTATGTTCCACGGGCTTCCAGGAAGAGCGTGGGGTTTGTAGAGCTTATCCTTGTAGTGTTGTAAGTTGGTGAAAAGCTCTACTATGAAATGAAGCGTCATTGCCACTCTCCTCTTCTTCCTTTCTCTCGTTGTCTTGCATTCTCGAGGTGGGCATTTTGGCGGGCGCGAGCCGACGGACAGACGAATGACTGGTACGACCATTTTAGCTAGCCAGAAATCTCAAAATCGTCCAATCCATGCGCCTATCCTCCCCTTCGGTTGCTTGTAGCTGGGATTCAGCGTCGAGGCAGGTAGTTTCAGGGGGATGATTCCAATATCGTACTCGTGGTAGAGTAGTAGAATAACGTTTCGATTGAGCTAAATAGTCTTATTCTAGTGATGCACAATCTGAAGGGCAAAAGAAAAAGCATGTATTCAAAATTCGATACAGATCTACATGGCATGACGGCACAAATTCTGCCACAAAATGTGGTACGAAGCACAACACCATGAATTGTTAAACATTGGACCAATGGCGCTCACCAGCGATGTCTATCGTCTATGACCCCATGCCGCACCTCCGCCTCCAAAGGGACCGTTTACCCCATTCTGAAACACTTGGTCCATCATATTGGCTTGCAGTTGCTGGTGTTGAGGACGTTGGAGTGAAGCCTCTTGTTGTTGCTGTTGCTGTTGCCTCAGAAGAGGCCCATATCCGCCCTGAGCGGCATTGGCTGGGGCTGGTGGTGACACCGCGGAGCTCAGTTTAATAATCTCAACCAGCAAGTCGGGTTCCGCTTTAAGGTCCTGCAAGGGAGCGAATGACACGAGATGAACGACGGTGAGCGATTGCGACGTAGAAGAGATAGTTTATGTAGGACATGCAGGCTTACCGAAAGACCCATTTGAATTTCCTTTTCAGTCAAATTGGTCAAAATGAAGTCGAGGGCAATCTCTTTGAGTCCGATTGCGTGATGCTGATGACTTGTCACGAGAATGTTGATCACATTGGTCACGTTGATATCGCGTCGAATTATATCTTCGCAGAGTGATTTGAGCCGATCAAGCATGAATTGTTCGCTCGCAATCAAGAGGTGCATTCCTAGCTCCAGGTTAACATCTCGGATGGAATCTGTGTATAAGTACTCCAACACCTTGAGAAAGACCGTATACGGTACATCTCCCAATTCAATTGGTTTCGCTGACTCTCGATCAGAAGTACCAGATTCTACCGATTCCCGCATGTGACCATTGTACAGTAACACCCTAAAGTACTCGGAACGAATCGCCAGGATGGCGCGGTGGGCGAAGACTGTCTTTCCTTCGACGAGAAAGCAGACGTCAGCCATCTCAGTATCATTGAGGAGACGAAGAAAGTCGTTCACCAGTCCCGATGGTGGAATTCCGATTGGTTTCAGGCGAAACTTGTACATGTCATTGAGCACAGTTGAACCATTGTAGCCAAAGCCAATGTACATGTTGTTTTCGTACACTTGTGCCACCAGGGATGACCTGCCACTCGGCACTTCACCGATGTTGGCATCTATCTGTGACCATGCGTTCGTTTCGAAATCGTATGCAAAGAGATCGGCAAGCCTCTGGTTGCCATTGTAACCTCCATACAGATACATCTTGTTCCCGTCTACAAGTATGAACAAAGTTAGGAAAAGGCTCTTATTGACAGAAGGATAACATGCGGACGCGAGGAATAAACTTACAGAGGCAACAAGAATGGAAGTATCTGGGACTCGGAGGGGTACCAAGACTTGGCATCTGAGTCCAAGTATACGTGGTTAAGTCGCAGGCAAAGAAGTCGTTCTTCCGCTCGACTCCATCATAACCACCTATCGCAAAAAACAGCAAACACTTGAGAAATGCTTCGGGTACCTGCAGCGGAACAAAATCACAATAATCGCACCTTGAATGTAGACGTGGGTGTCGTCTTTAGCCCAAGCTGGGCAGGAACGGACTGATGGTAAAACTCCCTTTGCATGGATTTCAATCCATGATCTAGTAGCAAAATCAAACACGAACATGTCGTTCAACCATCTTGATCCATCAAACCCACCCCACAGGACAAGTTTGTTGTCATGGACAACGCTAACATAACCAAATCTCCGAGACGGCAACTTTCCACGAATCCCAACACTACCACCTGCAAGGACTTCCATTTGTTCATTGACGGGGTGCGCTTGATCCACGTCGTCAGAAGGATCGGGATCAGAAGATTCCTGAACGCAAGACCATCGACTACTTTCAATGTCAAATTGCCATAAATCATTCAGCCACGAGGAACCAGAATAGCCACCGAAGAGATAGATCGACTTGCTCGAGTCTGAGATTACAACTCCGTTATTCTCTCTGCAACCCGGCCTTGCGTCTCCTTTTACTTGCACTTCCTCCCACGTCTGTGTGCTAAAGTCGAAAGAATAGAAATCGTCTAATCTTCCGGTGCCACCTCCATATCCCTGAAGAAATCGAAATACGCAATTAGCATTCTATCATTCAGGCGCCAACCCGTCTCCCAAAAAAATATGGAACTTACCCCAAACATGTAGAGTTTTCCCTGCACAACCACGGAGGCAGCACCACTCCGCGGTGGCGGGACGATCGAAGCATGGGAAAGAATAACCCGAGACCACTGAAAACATTGTTTGTCCTTGTGGAAGCGTTGTGTCGAAAATCCTGACGGATTCAGGTGCAAGGGCCCAGCGCCAATACTGTCAGGATCTCCCTGATTGTTCGCCTCCATGGTTTTGCCGTGTAACCAGCTACTTCCTCTGCTTTGTCAGAAAGGCAAACGACGATGCAGTGGCAATGATAGAGGATTCCTGGTGGAGGATAGGGATAACTTCGTCGCTGCGATCCTCGTACTCGTAGTTCTCGTCAGATGGCCCAACCTCTTCAACAGAAAATTTTGTGTTCCACAAAACAACTCCACGTGATTATGATTGATCCTTCTTCGACGTGACCAGTGAGAGGTGATGAAGCGTGGCGCGCTTCAACAACACGGAGAGCTCGTGGTGTCAGCAGTATGACAGTAGGGCATTCTTGGCGGCAGCGGTCTAAGCAGTCGAATAATACCGCTCGAAAAAATGAACGTCGGTGTCGATCTACTGATAGTAACCATTGGCTTGCCTCGGCTTGGAGTCCTTCGTGCTGCGCTACTATAACAAGTTGCCCTCATGGCAAATCGTTGCCTCAAGCTCTCCCTACTTAGCACAATTTCGCGGGTATGTAATGAAACAAAGCTGATCCTGAAAGCGATTATTATTATATTATATTATAATATTATCATCATCACACGGTCCAGCAGGACTGAGTCCGATAGGGAACAAAGCACTACGACTATGCCAGCGTCGTCAAATCATCAAGGAATTCATTGGGGCTCACAAACTTGGTTGAGCCAATGATGATTTCTCGAGATTCCTTCTCCATGATATCTCTGGCGACATTCAATTCAGAGAACGAAAGACCTCCGACCATGAATACCAAGTTGCGGCCACCATTGAAAGTCGTTGCAACAGAGCTGGCTGCTGCCGAGTTGCCCGTGCGGCTCCACTTGTCGGTGGCGCCCTTCTTCTTTCGGGCACTTCCCTCTAGCGCCTTACCACGACGGCGGGCACTGGCGGCGCTGGCAGCGCTTGTTAAATTTGCCGGCATTGGGATGACGCTTGGGTACTCCTCGATACTAAGCGCGTTACCGACCAAATCGGAAAGAATAGCTTTCAACTGCGGCACATACCGGCTCGCCGCATATTCACTTTCCTCCTCAAATGAACCCGCTTGCTGAATCGTGCCCTTATTGCTGTGACAATCGAATGTTAGTGCACATTCCACGTTGCTGTGTCGATGCAAGATAAGATGACTTACCCAAAGAAGCCCATAACTCCGCTGGAAGTTGCGCCACCTCCTCCCATGTTCACAGTTTGAATACCCAGCTTCGAAAGACTGTCGAGAACAAGAAGTTCGTCCCGTCCAAGCTGGGCAGCACGGAGCAGACGATCACGATCGGCGCTGTTGAGTCCATTCTGACTGATGGTCGTCAAAAGGACCAATCGAAGCCGATCTTTCACCTCTCGCATTCGAAGCAAGGCACCCTCTACCCGACTAATCATCTCTGTCAACTTAGGCGTGCGGCCATCTTCGTCCTTTCCAGTGGATAGGGTCTGCTCGATTTCACTCAGATCCAGCAGCGCATTTTTATTGAATTCGTCCATGCATTCATGAGTGATAGCCATATGCTGCGAAAGCTTAGACATGACCTCCTTGTACTCCGGCAAAGCTTTCAGGGCCGAGGCAAGCTGCGACATCGACATGTTGCTGTCGCCGGAGCCAGAAAAGGCCACGCTCGTCGATGACTTGCAAATTTCGTTGATGCGCTCTGACAGGATCCCAAGGACCTCAGCAATGTGCTTCCCACGCAGTTCGACCCACAACTTATCCTTTTCGTTGAGAAGCACATCCTTATCTTCTTTCTTGTTAGGATCGTCTGCAGCGTCCGCTCCGTAGGTGATTTTATCTCCTTCCATTTTCAACAAATCATGCACCATAGCCTGGTAAGTAAAGCTATGCATCAGAGGCGTCAAGCAGTCACTAGCACGGTCCAAGAGCAAAAAGGTAGCGCGCTCGCGCTCTTGGCTCGGGTTTTCACTCTTTCCGCTGCCATGGTACCACCAAGAAGGGTTTGCGGAAACGAATTCATCCATTTTCATCTTGAACAAAGTCGCAAGGCTACTACAGATTCCAGAGGTTTGCCTGTAGCGAATGTAAGGATATTCGTTGAGTGTCGCACAGATGGTTACCAGCTTTTCCGCCAGAGGCACCTCGGCAGGACTACCCATAGTTCGAACGAAGTATCCACTGAAGGGGGTGGGCACGTCTACCGTGAAAGCACGTTGTTCCTTAACCATGAAATCGACGTTGATCTCTGAAAGCGCTTTGAGGCGCTTGATCAGCTGCTTGCACCGTTTGATTTGATCAAGAAGCTGAGGTGGAATCGGCCCCAAAAAGTAGACAAAGATGTTAGGGCCGTACAATATTTTGGTTTTGTCTGCATAATCATCCAGCAAACGTTTGATGCTATCTTTGTTGGGAGCCAGGACATAGATTGCACCCATATCCTTGAAAGGTGCTCGTTTCTTTTCCAAGGATTCTACAAGAGTAATCTTCCTTTCCATAATGTCGTACATCCCCACAGCGGCGGATATAACCTTCATGGAGATCTCATCTACGATCAAGATCTTCCACCCCGAATCAGCCTCTGAACAAGATAGCAATGTTAAGAACACGGTGGTGAAATAAAGTGTTGTGGCGTCGAGTCTTTGCGTTACTTACCGGCGGCAGATTCGAACACGTCTTTGATAAAACGCTTCTGAACGCATTCCAGAAGCCCTAGCTGTGAGGGTTGCTTGGAGTCGGTGCTCTTGGACTTACTGGTGCCTGGCCGAGCGCTTCCAGTTGCTCTTGCACTCGAGGCCGGAGCCCCTGACCGAGCGGTGGTGCCCGCGGGCTTGCTGGTCGTGGCCCTGGCACTGGAACCAGTTGTGGGCGCCCTGGGTTTTCTTGCCGATGACATGATGTTTGGATTCGAATGTGTAGCCCCAGTGAGATCTAACTTCTATTGCCCTTCCCACGATATCCAATGATCCCAAAAGTCGAGTGGAATGGATCGATATAGTCTATCAAATGTCAACCAGTGAGTTAATGCACCTTGAAGGAACACTCCTGTTTGTATCATATCATCCCTCAATCTCGATCGGATGTTCGCATGACTGTGGCGCGTTGGAAGTCATTTTGGGGCGGGTCCTCGAGGTCCCAACGCTTCCGATCTTTTTTGCTCTTCGCTTCCGTGAAATCAACGCCTGGCCTAATGTACGTATTTGGTCGGATAAGTCAGGATGATCCGATGTCGTCGTCGTCGTCTTACATCGCGCGCTTCACACCCGCGCGCTCTGTCCGACGCGAGCATGCCGAGCTCGGTGGGCGAGCCACGCAATCCTCTCTGACTCACGATGGTCCTTTCCAACTTTTTCGCGAGAGGAAGCTCTTCCTCTGATTCCCTCGAGATGATCGATGACGAGCAGATCTCTTTGATGGCTCGTAGGTTTCTTCCTATTCCTGACGCGACATTCGAAGAGTTCCAACGGGAGACTCTTCCAAGGTCATCTTCGGTGACGCAATAAACTTGAGTCAGTCCCGTGGGAAATCGTACTACCGGTAGACGATGAATGACACCCATCTCATCCATCAGCACCAGTTTCTGACGAAGCATCTCGCCCTTCTCAAGCAGAATCTGAACTCGACGGACGATCTCATAATCCATTCAGATAACAACGTGAAACGGTCCTCAAACAAACAAACAAAATGAAGTTCTCTACCTCTGTTTGCCTTGCTTCTCTTGCGACTGCATCTGCCTTTGTTGCGCCATCAGCCAAGAACAGCAACATGGCCCTCCGAATGTCCGACGCTACAGAAGTTCCTGACATTCCAGAGCCCATCGCTCCTCCCGCCGAACCCATGATGAGTCAATCTATGCCTTTCATGGCTCGACCATCTGCTCTTGACGGAACCTTGGCGGGTGACGTAGGATTTGATCCTCTTGGCTTCGCGAAGAACTCTGACGACTTGATGAAGTACCGAGAAGCCGAGATCAAGCACGCTCGATTGGCCATGCTTGCCGCTGCTGGTTGGCCCGTGAGTGAACTGTTTGACTCGAAGATCGCCGGCCTCTTGGGCGTGGCGCCGGCGTTGCAATCGGACGACCGAGCACCGTCGCTCTTGAACGGTGGTCTGGGCAAGATCTCTCCAATTTACTGGCTTGCGTGTCTCGCCGGTGCTGCTGCCATTGACGTGTATGGTATCACCAAGGCCAGTCAGAAGCCAGGATACACTCCCGGCGACCTTGGGTTTGATCCTCTTGGTGTCTTCCCTAAGGACAAGGAGGGACAAGAATGGTTCAAAACTGCTGAAATCAAGAACGGACGTTTGGCCATGATTGCCATCACAGCATTTGCGGTTCAAGAGTTGGTTTCACAGACTGGTGTTATCAACGAGACGCCGCTTTTCTTCAAGCCCATTGGTGAGACTCTCCATGAATACGCCAACGCTGGCTACATTCAATAAACAATTAATTTTTTCATAGCATTTACTTGTACATAGACAACTCAACATTACTTCACTGAGAGGTGACTGTTCTCAATTAGACCAGATGCCCTGTGTCGTGTGTAGTCATCGATCAGAGTGAGAAAAAGAACTTGCTACTTTTCCAATAGGCGTCATGCCAAGCGTCGTGTGCTACACAAAAATAAAGGAAAACGACAGCATCACCTCCTCGCTGAGATTGTTGGCTCGTATGTTGAAATAGAGTAGAAGGACAATGCCTAGCATAGCGATACTATATTCATATGTTATGGCTTGCAATATGCGTGCGTTTTTAGTAGTCTTCGTCGGACCCTGATGGTTGGTGTCGACCACGGCCCAGTGCCACCCAGTCGATTTCCTCCTCGGTATCATCATCATTGCTGGCAGTGGCTTCAACAGCAGGGTCTTCTTCGGCTACGCTGTATTGAGATAGACGATTGGCAAGTGCTTGCGGCACTCGTGCGACAACATAAGTTCCATGTGGACGATAGTCGATTGTTTCGACATTGCCTTGCTCATGAATGATATTTAATTCTTGTCCTTTGTTGTACGGAATTTCCATCTCGATCGGGACCAGTAGGTCAGAAAGTGCTTCCTCGACAACTGAGACGAAATCTTGAAGACCGTCACCGTAAAGAGCAGAGACCGCAACGGTATTATCGGAAAAGGCAGCCTCGTATTTCAAATACTCGGCGTCGTCAGGGTCCAACAAATCAATCTTGTTCAAAACCCGAACAATCGGCTTGTCCGCAACGTTCATGTCGGCAAGAACATTTCGCACAGCGCGCTCCTGCTTTTCCCATGCCGGGTTCGAAACATCAATCACATGGACCAAGACATCGGCCTCTTCCACTTCTTCGAGAGTCGCTCGGAAAGCCGCTACGAGATTGGTAGGAAGCTTTTGAATGAATCCAACAGTATCCGTCAAGAGGACTTCTGGGTGTGTCTTGTGACCAGGCAACTTGACCTTGCGTGTGGTAGGATCAAGCGTGGCAAACAGCATTGACTCCGCCATGACACCAGCTCGCGTCAAAAAGTTCAACAAAGACGACTTTCCGGCATTGGTGTACCCGACAAGCGACAGAACGGGAAGTCCAGTTCGTTGTCTTCCTCGCCGATGCATGGATCGCTGCTTCTGAACATCATCAATTTTCTTTTTCAAGACGATGATCCGGTCTCGCACCAAACGTTTATCAATTTCGAGCTGGGATTCACCAGGACCGCGAAGTCCCACTCCGCCAGCACCAGATTGACGCTCCAAGTGCGTCCACATTTTCGTCAGACGCGGTTTGCGGTATTCATGCAAAGCCAGATCCACTTGGAGTTTACCCTCTCGAGTTTTGGCGTGCTGAGCAAAGATATCCAAAATGAGGGCAGTTCGGTCGACAACTTTAATCTCACGGTCTTGGACCAAAAAGTCATTCTGGATCATGTTTCGATTGAAAATGTTCTCCAGGGACTTTTGCTGACCAGGAGTAAGTTCTGCATCAAAGACAATGGTGGTGCAGTCTGTCTCTTCCATGAGCGCTTTTGCTTCTCCGACCTTGCCCGTTCCAATATAGGTTTTGGGGTTGACTTCCTGAAGTCTCTGAGTCATCTCGCCACACAAATCTAAACCGGCAGTTCGAATCAGTTCCCTCATTTCAATCATACTCTCTTCAAGAGTAAAGAGTGGAGCTTCTGACCCATCGTCTTCTGACATTGCGTCATAGTACAACTCTGCTTTTCTCGCTCGGCGTTGAGCGGACAAGTCTTCGACACCCACCAGGATGCACTTTTCGATCTTGCGTCGAATACCCTTGTCATCCATGTACAAACGATCCTCGCGTTCTGTCAGGATATCATCGTCGTCACGGTAGTAAAATGAAAAGTCATCGCCATCCGCTACATCTGGAAGAGCAGCACCATCGTTATTATTCGTGGCAGAAAGCGAATCTTCTTTCACTTCAGGAATGCAAAAGAGACTGCTGCTGGAAGATCCGCTTTCAATCTCTTTGTCGTCGTCCAGCAACTCAAACAGAGGAGACCGATTCTCCTTGTCGTCTCCTTGCTGCCTGGAAGTCTTCGCGGGAGGAGGCGAAGACAAGACGCCAAGCGGGCCGAAGGATCTCACCAGGCCCCGCTTGTTGCTGTGGTTATTTACAAACGCAGTCGCCAGTAGCGATTGCGAGGCCAGCAGGCTGAACACAAGAGCTTTCATGGATAATAATGACGACGGGTTGTTCGTCACAATAGGATGATCACCCAGGGGTCGTTTCCTCGTGCTCATCAGTGATGGGCAAGACGACGTTTCTTCTGTTCTGTGGATGTTATGGAATAACTTCATTCTCATTCAACAACAGCTACAATAGAATAACAAAGAGTCTTTACTCTCTCTCGCTTTTCGGATAGTAAACAAACAAGGAACAAGGAGCTGGGAAGGTCGCTCTTCCAAGAATAACAATTTGATCGGAATAATAAATACACGAGTGACACAGCTCTCGATCTTCCTTGTTCTGTTTCCTCTTGCTGGCTGTGCGGCAGCGGCATCGCTGATGCGGAAAAGAGGTGGTCGTTATTGATGTGCTTGGAGAGAGAAGTGGCACGGATTGACTGACAGAACCAGAACACTTCAGCGTGCCTGGGCGTGTCGTAGACGACGTAAATTGGCGAATGATATCCAAAGGGAGTGACGTTGCAACGGTTCGTTATGACCTTCGTACCAAGATCGGCTGTAGATTTGTACGAAAGAATGGCCCAATGGAATTGCATGATGTCACTGAGCAATTGATTTATTTGACTAATGAAGCTCATAACCCATCGGATTTCGTTCCAACACATCATTGATCATCGCGTCTCTGCGATCTATGATACCTAGAGATTCCATTTACAATGGTGAAGTCCACTATCGGCGACCTCCTCTATCGTGTTAATACCCTAACGCTCCCTTCACTCCATCTTATTCAACAGTTGTGACTAAAGCTTGAGTGTGAGCCGCAGAACAATCTACCGTTTGCGACCGACTGAGAGAACCTTGATGCCAAAATTGCAAATCGTACGATGACAAGTTTGGACTACTCCAAAATAATGAGTGCAAGTGGGGCGCCATGGACGAAGACTAGATTTCGGATTTTCTGTGGTTTGATTCTCCTCATGACGGTTCGTGCTCATTCATCTATCGACCACTCGAGTCCCACGCTTTCCTTGTTCGGCATTCGCGCTATGATGCGAGGAGGTGACGATTCTTCTGTTTCCGACGACTACTCGAATTCCTATCAGTACTTGGCAGATTTTGTCATGGACAGATTTCCGGAGACTACCACGGAAAAGCTAATCAAGACATTAGAACGCATGGCAGCTGCCCAGCAGACCTTCAAAGGGCTGGACGGGGCAGCTCATGAAGCTTACCAGCGAACTCATCAGCGGTCGGCGGATGAAATTGATACGTCTGTTTCGGGCCGAGCCCAGCGAAGTGCAGCCCGCCTAGCAGCGACTGCCGAAGGACTATTGGCATGTGAGCTCGTAGAAATGGTTGAACATCCAGAGTTGGTAGATGAGGAAAGTTTGGCTGGCCGAGAGGTACTACTCAACTTGACAATAGCCGAGAGCAACATTAAATTGGGGAAATCTAAACTCGCCGTATTGCTTCTGTACGAACCCGACTACGATGGCGGCGCTGGGTTGGATCATGGTACCATTATGTCTCTTGCCGATACTCCCCGAAACCGTCAGCCCAAGGGACGCTTGCTGGTCGTTCTAGGAGATGCGCTGTCGGACGACCTAGTCGAAGTCTTGTCCATTTTGAATGAAACGCCAAAGCGAATCAAGCTATCAAGTGGTCTGGTAACGGACGAAGTGGCGTCGGTTCAACCATCATTGTACAAGGCGGCAGGGGATTTGTTAACCGAGCTTGAGCCGCAGTTTCGAAAGTACAATACCACGGCTATTCACTTTGTGGGGAGATCATTAGCAGGCGGAGTAGCAAGTCTAGCAGCGACCATGCTGGACGGGTCCATTCCTCTCCCTAAAGCAAAGCAGTCCAAAAAGAAGAAAAAGAAGGAGGAGGAACCCGTTCAAAAATCAGAAGAGACAAAGGAGAGCAGCAATGCTACGTCGTCGGAATCGCCCCAGGAGGAGGAGATGGCGCCACTTGGTGGGCTCGGGCGGGCACGTTCTTCAGCAATGACGCTTGGTGCCCCGCCATGTTTGTCCGGCAACGTGCTAGCAGCATTCTGCACTTCCTTTCTCTATGGCGACGATGTTGTAGTTCGTACCACGAATGACAGCATCAGTCGTCTCTGCGAACGTATCCAAAGGAATCTCAAGGGTGGCTTTGTGGGCCGAAATATTGGGTGGATGTCAGATGCTGTTTCACTTACTGTTTCGAGCTTGCAAAGCCATGCCCATGGGAGTGAAGGCGAAGAAGCAAACTTGGCAGTTCCGGGCAGAGCTTACCTGGTTCGACCTCGTCGATTAGGAGGGTTGTGTAGCATACATGAAGTCGGCAACCTCAACAAAGGTGGTCGCGAAGCGCTTCGAGCGAATTTACTTTGGCAATTGCAGGGAATCCTCCTAAGCAAGAGTATGTGGAGGCACCACAAATTGGAATCGTACATTCATGGACTTGATCGAGTGCAGTTACGGGGAATGACAGAAGATGTAGAAGAGGAAGCAATGTACTAGCTCGATAACCCTAGATTACTCAGACATGATCCCTTTCCTTCGGCTTTCCTGTTTCCGACGACTAAATTTTCTTAAAGACGCTCCAATCACCGCGATTATCCATGCTCAGCCGGTAGTTGCCATCACAGAAGAGTGTATCAAACCAGCCTGCTCCAACGGGGGGAAGTGTAAGCTCACGACCCCATGCCCGTATTACGGCACTTTTGAATTCAAACTCGATTCGATCATATTCAGAGTCGCTCTCTGCCGGTGAAGCGGTTCCTGTGACAGCGAATGCACCGCCTCCATCAAAACTGATCAAGTTGTCCACTGTGCAACTTTTGTATGGATCGATGTCTTGCGTGATCGAGCTTACTTTTGCAAATGGCCAGCTCGTCTTGAAAAAGTTCACCTCTTTTTCGGTCGTGAAAATCAATTCCCATTGGCCAGGAAGTTTCGTTCGCTGGTCGCCTTGCCTTGATTTGCTGATAGAAGTCATCAGCGTCTTAATTTCTGCTTCCCCGTCCTTAGAAATTCCACCATCAGATTCTTGGATCAAAACTTCTAGATCTAGTAACAAAGGGTTTGTCTTTGTTGGCGGAGGAGATCTTGTGAAAAAAGCCGAGCTTGGCGCGAAAATAGACAAAATCAAAAAGCACGAGAGTTTCCAACAAAGTGACATTTGAGCGCTAACTCTTGTCGAGACTTGATTATTCTCTCCAACTATCATTAGCGTGCCAAAAGGGAAGTAGGGAATGACAATGCAGTTCTTCCGACATGCAGAGAGCCCTGAGTCCATGCAATGCGATAAACCTCCGTCATAACCTACCTTAAAGTGAGTCGGAAAATTATACACATGGTGCAAACTGTGTATAACAAGACTCAATACTCATGACTGAAGGATGTGACCAATGTGACCGTACATCGAGCATCGGGAGATGACAATGGCGCAACACAAAAAAAGCCATTCACTTTTAAACCTTCATTTGCAAGTAATCCTGGAGTACTGATGCTGCACTCCTACCACTGCTGTATGGGTATAAAGTCCTTGATTCGCGCTATACAGTGGTTGCAGCAGCATTATTATTCGATTGCTAGTTATTATTCAATTACTACTTCAATGTTACCAAGGTAAACGCATTCGATTGTGGAGCCAGTATTTTAATTTATGCACTTTACTAACATCCTCATTTAAACTTGACAACCTGCTCACCAGCCAGCATCACTACGAATTGCATGTTGTGGCCTTTGCTACTGATATACTCCTACAATGATGCTGCCATCGCCGCCGCTGCTACTCAACTCATGCGTCATTTTGTTTCCTTTCAACGAACGCCACAATCAACTTCAAATTGGTGTGACTTCTTTTATAAAGCCGCCACTGCTGCCAAATAACAACAACACTACACTACACTACACTTCATTATTGGTCACTACCTCTACGAAGCCGCTGCCGCCCCACCACTGGTTTGTTTGTTCTTTTGAGAGGATGCAAAGAATGCGACAATCAACTTTGAGTCACTGTCACTTCTTTTATAAAGCCGCCGGTGCTGAACAACAACTACACTTCATAGTTGGTTGCTACCTCTACAAAGCCGTCGCCCCCCACCACTCTTTCATTGAACTCATTGGTAAGGTAGTATTATGATCCCTAGTAGCAGACAAAGTTAGTTTAAATTCAATACAGGTAGCCCTACTTTAGCATACGGGGGGGCACCAACTATGATATTGTCTAGGACTCCTACTATGAGAGACACCCAGCACTGTCCTATTTGCTCGTTTTCAGGTGCCTTGGCAGCAACCTGACACAAAATTCACAATGGGTGCAAGCACAGAGCTCGGTTCCATTGTCGCCGTCCAAGTGTAGACTTACAATAGAGTTGATGCTCCCTGAACGACTGCATTGGTCAAACAAGTCGACAGTTACAATCGACGACTGCTACTCGTACGATCGATTGCTACTCGTGTGGGGGCAGAAAATTATACAGCTCGGACGAATTGATGTATAAATTTCCGAACGTACCCACCGTAGCGGCATCTCACCGTGCAAATAACGTGGCATACTACTGCCGGGTAGTGCGGAAAAATATACACTTTCTGTATAATGGACTTGTATGACTAATGAAGTTGTGTATACAATTCCGACAGTCCTACCGGTAGTTGGGAGTGGCTCATCAATTCTTGCTGCACGAATCTTTTCCCGCCACTTGCGTCATCATTCTCTCGTGTGGTCGATTGAATCATTAGTAATCTCGAATCATCCGAATGAATTTTTTCGAACGATCTGATTATAATCGTTGGAAAAAAATCAGAAAAAGCATGGAATCTTCCATGCTTTTACAACAAGCTAGTTTTTCAAACGGTAGTAGGTACGCTTGCCAGCATTTCTTCGAAGAGGATACTCGTCTCCCGAATCAGCCGATATTGCGCTTGCCGCTGCTCCTTTATCTTGCAACTACTTGCTAGTACCACTTAGAAAAATGTGAGTCGTACCAAAATATGAAAGTGTAGCCGCTGGCTAGCTTGCTACTACTACTACGTAAGCCACCTCTTCCCTGCTTTTGACCAAGTCTGAGATGATGGATCACATAAATGAGACGAAAGCTGACACGAATGCTTCCCATCAAATACCGTAGTTCGGGGGCTCGAGACAAGATAGGTATCATCTTCGTCGCCATCTCACCGGTAGTTGACACGAACCCCATCAGAGCACCATTCGTGTATCGTTGAGGCGTCAGAGAGAATACCTACCGAAAGAACAGTCAGCCCACCACAATAGCGTAGCGCTGATGACAAATCAATATGCGAAGCCGCATATGGCGGAAAATATCAATGTTCTTCTTCTTTCGGACCCGCCGTAAGCGAACCAGTGGGAAGAAATTATGTCGAGATTGAAGAAAGTATCAGTAGCTTTTTTCAATTACAAGTGATGTGCATATGACATTTCATATCAATGAATAGCACTTGTTATTTGTCGATTGCATGATGTCTTTCGTGGCGAACGTCACACGCACCTAGAATTGATTCGTGGGACATCTTTGGTTGACAAACCAGCAGCTGAAATCACGTTGGACACTGCGGCCCTCGTCATGACGAAATAAGCCCAGATGGTAAGGCAACCGGATTTGTCGAAACCCGTTCCACCTAAATCAACCTGCAATGAAGCGATGTGGAATGGACAATTTGAACCAACAGCCTCTTCTTTTCCTTATGTTCTTTTGCACGGGCATAACAACAGCCACCGCGGGATTTCACTGTTCGCTACACTTCTCGGGATCGTGTGATGTTCTGCGCCCGTGCCATGGGCCAATCAGATAGTAAAACCCGAATCCAAAGAAAATTCGCATCGAAACCACATGCCAGAGTGAGGAAACACGCGCTCACAAAATGAAAACACATACCACAACTACGACACCTACTAGTGCTACTTGCAACACTACCTTGCTATTCCACTTGACGATGAAACCACTTGAGGATACAGACAGTTCTGTCCGAGCTTCGGACGACCTATCATCACAATCATCTCTGGAGGAGGTCGACTACAATTCGGAAGATGCCTTTTGTGAGGATCTTTCGGAGAGCGGCGGACCCCCAGAGGTGGAAATTTTGGGCATGGAACTCTTGCTTTCAGATGAAGAACAAGTTGATTCAGACTTTGCTGACGACAGCGAAAGCGACAGCAGTGATGAATATGAGTTCATGATGAGGAGGACTGTTGACTCTTTGGAGTTGACACGAAAGCGATTGCCTCATCTGGTTGTCCGCCGTCACAAGAGAACCCTGAAGAGACGCAAGCCCAGAACACCGTACATGGAATCTCTCCCTGGTGGAGAGGTTGATTCCCTTGTACTTACAAGGGAACGACTGCCACACTTGATTCACAAGCCAGACCGCATTGCTCGTTTGAGAGAACTATACGAACAAGGCAGAGGTCTGTTTGGTGAGGTCGACTCGTTGGAACTGGACAAGAAGAGGCTTCCTCACCTCATTCATAAGCGTGAAGGCTCTGAAGAGTCGCCTATACGCCCAAGAAAAGCTTTTGCTGACCTATTGGAGGAGATTGAGGGCATGACGACGATCCTTGATTTGGACTTTGAAGAAGAAGTCGGGTACATCAAGTTGACTGGAGAGCGTGACGATGACTCCACTGCTACAACAGAAAGTTCGACGAGCGACTCCGACACTTTATTTACTAGTGGGACGGTGGATAGTCTCATCTTGGCTCGAAAACGCCTTGCGTCGCATCCGGCTCGAAAGCACGAAACAGATGAGCATGATCATGAAGCCAAACCCCATACTTGGACCGCCGCTAAGCACTCCGACACCAAAATTCCACCTAGACCGGGTGTAGGCATTAGCTTTGGCCTGCGGAGAACGTCTTCGGGTGCGTGCGCCGCCTAGATTCTTGTGCAGGCAAGTGGGCTACAGGTAGTTAGTTATAACGGGGCTATATAACACTAAAGGTTTCAAGTTCATAATCGCATCACATGAATTCCAGAGCATCTTCAAAATCGGCGCCATCGTTTCCATCGCCCTCTTCCATTTGAACAAATGATAAGAAATGTTGGGGTCGGTGACACTCGGCGTAAAAGCTGTCAGGAGAGTCCATCTTCAAGGAGTAATCCATTCCAGCATTGTGCTTCACCCCTTGAAAGTTGTAGTTCCAACCAAGGCCATCCCTCGGTACCATAAAGAACCCTTTGAACCGATCACTGAGAAGCATTTGGACCTTTTCGAAGCAGCTTGAGGAGTAGTCTTGGGCATTAGCCACCCCGCCAGCGATGTTGCGGCTCTTTTTCCCCCATTCGAGCCCGGTTTCAGTCAAGTGATAGGCCGTGAGAGAGCAAGAACCTTGAGTGAATGAAGTAGTAATAATAATTTCATTCTTTCCACTCCAGGTGCCAGGGTTGTCTGCCATGATTGAAGCGTGGGTCACGGCATCTGGTGCGGGCAAAATTTGAGTGCCATTTTGAATCAGTTCGTTGGGCTGCGTGTGGATCCAACCAAGCGGTTCTAACTCGGACAAGATTTCGTCATCTGGAAGCTTTTTTGGCAACGTGACGCTCTGGTGGTTACCCACCTGTGGAACCATGACAATGCAACGAATTTCTCGCACTTGGTCATTGTCCGGAGGCGTGACACCATAAAGATAACCAGCGATTTGGGTTCGTAGGTCGGCGATCGTAATAAACTTGGAAAGAATATTCTTCGGGAGCACATAGGTCAGACCATCCTCCGAAATGTCTTCGGACGAAACATAAATGTGTTTGGTACGCAGGTGCAGATTTGTCGCACTGATTGCTCGAACGCGCCAGTCTGTCTTGCTTTGGAATGTCGCTGCCTCGTATTGGGTAGTCGTTGTGACAACAATTTGTTCTCCGTGAACATTTGTCGTTTTGGTGGTAGTTGCGGTCATCTGCGACTGCTCGCGAGCCTGAGCTTCAATCTCAGCGACTTGCTGACGCTGAACCGATGGCGGGGCAATCTCCATACCGAGGATAATATCACGGATTTCACTCTGTGTGAGACTGGATACATTCACGTTGTTCTTTTTGCCGTAGTCTGCAAGAATCAAGTCCTTCAGCGCCACCTCGACTTTGATCCACTGCTCGTCGGTTAGGCTTGGCCAAACATGGTGCGGTTCTGTGATAACACTACGATCGGGACGGAGAATCTGCTTAACCTTGTCAACGTTGACGTGAAGACCTCGAAGGATCAGAATCAGTCTCGAAAACGCCGTGTACGACGAAATGGACTTGAGCCAGTCGTCGTAAATGTTGAACAGAACCATCTGTGGCTCGGTAGCACGAAGGATCAGGTCTCCAAATTTCTCTACCTTGAGAGCTGCCTGGAACGGGAGCTGAAGCTCCGAACCCTTTAGCACAATGTTGGGGAAATCAAGGCAGTGAACTTCGAGAGGATCAAGCATCCCTTTTCGTGTGACAATGATTTGTTTCGGCTGTTCTTCGATTGGGAGAGATCGAATCAATGCAGCGACTTCCTCAGCCGTTTTCCACTTGGCTAGCTGCGAGAGGCGCTTCTGACCCGCCCAAACGCTTGTGTGGATAATCTTTAGGAAGAGCTGGCCGGTTCTCGGATTGAAAATAAAGATTGCGCCATTAATCGGCTTCGTCGTGAGATTTCCTTCGAATGTCTTGTGGATTGTCACACGATACACGTTGGTGTCGTCGACAAACCAAATGACTTGATTGCTGAACAACTCTCCATAGTTCTGCGAACTTAGGTATGGTTCCGTCGGCTCCGAAGAGTAGAGTTGCAGACCCTTGCGAATGCGTTCTCGAAGTACGTAGAGTGCGGGGTTGGCCTTGATAATCTTGGCCATCGCTTGCTGAAGGAGCGGCTTTCCGCCAGGAATGAAGTTTCCAAAGCCGCTATAAAGCGAATAAGCAAGATCAACAGCGAGGAGGCACCCTGTTGGAGATGGATAGATGCTCATATTGTCCGTGGTGTAGTCAAGGTATTTGGCTCTTGCATATCGCTCAATATCGTGAGAGTCGAAGTCTCCCCAGCGAAGCTGGACATCCAACCAATATTTGTTCGTAGTGCTTCCGTCGTAGTCATCCTTCGTATCGTGTAGCAAGCTGGGCTTCGAGACGGGCCACTTGAATGCTGCGAAAAGTACGAGATCAGCGCAACTGCTGTTCATCTTGTAGGACTTGCGGGGGTGGATCGTCTCCTTTTGGACGCTTTCGATCTCCAGAGCATCCAGCTCTTGGTCAAAAACTTGCGCAATATCCATCACGATACTTTCGTGGATTTTCTGCCAGAGGTGCGCCCGGAAGATCTGGATGAGCGAAATCTTAAGCGTAGGAATCTTACCATGCATAAAAATTCCAGTCAGATCAAGTTGCACCTGAAATCCGACATACACGTTGGCCCGGTTGATCGTCGGCGACCACCATAGCGTAAAACGACGATTTGGGATTTGAGTCAAACCGGATCGCTGGGCGTTGGTCAACTTCTTGAACTTCATGCTCTCTTCGAATCCAGATGCTTTCTCCCAAAACAATCCTTCCCAAGTAGGGAAGTATGTGCCCTTGAAAAGACTGTGCTCTAGGATACCTTCGACTCCTCCTAACGCTTGGATCATGTCTGTTCGGTACGCATTCAAGTTCCACAGCTTTCCGTCATGACGCTGGTGGGTCCACCAGAATGGATTGACACGCAAAATCTGATACTGCTTGAACTCGGTCCTCACTCTCCATCCACGGTCATATGCGAGGGTATGCCGATCCTTGCTGAACAAGGTGTTGATTCTAGGAATACCACGGTCCCATGAGTCTTCAAGATCTTCCAGGGTCAGACGCCGATTCTGGCTGTTGGCCTCTTGGCGCTTCAATGCGTACTCCGCCCAGACACGTTGCGAATCGACGAATTCACTTTCCCAAGGCTGCAGATAGCGGAACAGGTTTGGGATCAGCTGGTCCGCATCGTGGCTCAAACCAGCCCGGAAGTGGGTGATGCCCATGTCAGTCTGCTTGCTATAGCGTAGATCACTCTGCGGGATAAGGACATGACCCATGGATAACATGCCGAGACCGCCAAGTTCTTTTGGACAATAAAATACGACAGGAGGGAAGCGACTTGGCATTTTACTGTTCAGGCCGATCTTGATTCGAGTCTGGATTTTGTTTTCATTTTTGACAAGCAGATCGAGGAGCTCCTGCGTGTTAAGAACAGCCTCACGATAGTACGTCATTAGTCCGATCAGAGCCGTGTTCCACTTGTTGGCGATCTTGGTGAACGTCGTTGCGCCACTACTCATGAGGATCTGACGAATGCGATTATCAAATGCTTGCACAGCTTCTTCTTCGACACGCAAGTGAGCCTGTGCAGTCATTTCCTTCGTGGTCTCGTTCTGTAGATTCCATACTCCGTCGCGATAGGTTGTGGCAGTGGGTTCAGCGTGCCCTCCGCTGATGGGATCGCGCCTCGCAGCCCTGAGCGGATTGATTCTGACCTCAAAGCCACACATGTCGAAGAGAAGATTGGGATTGTCGGCGCTATACACACTGACAAACGAAATGTCCCAGTCCAGAGTGGTGATGCTACGAGGCAGTCGGTTTTTCATGTCCCAGAAGACGGCTCGACCAAGGTTGACATCCCGCTTTAGCAGTCGCATTCGGCAGTCGCGAGGCCAGCACTTCTTGTTTCTGTAACCAACGGCATTTTCATTGTTTGGATCTGGGTGCTCGATGAGGTAGCGTTGGATAAGGTCCTTGCCGTCGTTAGCATCGAACTTGAAGAGCATGTAAACTTTGTCCAAGTATCTCGTATAAAGGCGGATAGGGTGGCTGACTTCCGTTTCAATATCAGCATACGTCAAATATTCGTTTGGGCGTTGCGGAGGTCCAGCGATTTCACTCGCCCTTGTGAGTCCCAGCACCAACAAGTCAAGGACAAGGCCGTAGTACTGAACCACGAACGACGCAAACTGCAGGCCCCTGATCAAGCCGTAGCTATTTGTGTGCATCATATCCTTGAACGAGATGCTCACATTGTTCTTGGCGGTCATGTAGTCCGCAATGTTGTGGTCGACAATCAATCTCAGCAAAC